>JAQFVV010012626.1:573635-1173635 GCA_028023455.1 Epiperipatus broadwayi | reverse complement strand
TCACCAGAAAACAATTAACACAACATGAGAGTGAAGTTGGCACTAGTTGTATTTCCTCTTATGAAAAATCAAAAACTAGTTTGCAAACAAACCTGTTTACTGGTAAATAGTGATAATAATTAAAATGTGTATAAAAAAATGTATGCATAAAAATACATATGGTTTTGAATAAATTTAAATATTATAGTTAAAAAATAGTTTAAAAAGTTTGTCTTGTATCAATTTTTTTCAAATTTGAAATTTTTTATTAGTCATATTTTATTTCCTTATTTTTTTTTTTTTGCATGAATTTTAAAGTAATTTTATGTTGGTGCTTTGCTTTTATGTGATTTTTGAAAAATCACAGTTCGTATCCCCCCTTTTTCAAGGTAAGTTACGTCTATTTTTGTGCGAGTTTGTTTGCGCATGTTTTCTGAGGAACCTATCTATCATGTAAAACGAGACCCAGGTGTATTTAAATTATTTATTATAGAGAGAAATTTTTAATATTAAATAATATAATACCATGATTTACATTATTGAAAAGTATAGTAATACATGTGATCTTAACAAAACATATTTTGTTTATTAAGATTATACATTCCTCAAATATATGCAATTAAATCTTCATAACTGTAAATAAGGATAAGAAAATTAGTTTTAAAAATTTATAGCTATATATAAACATATCTTTCATATTTATTCAAATATACTGTTACTTATTATTAATGTTATTATATCGATGTTTTAGCAAATCACACTTGATCATATGGGTGACAGAAGCAGCTTATAACAATGTCTTGGGAATGCTGAGTTATCCATTTATTAGCATCTCTAAAACATTAATTTGAATGACTTCTCTTACCTGGAAAATAGCAGGCATGATCTCACTGAATCATGGGTAAAACATTGAAGACAGCAAGTAATTATATACAAGTACAGATCAGAAATATATGTTTATATTTTTTATTGACCAAAATATTTGGTTAATATATATATATAATGTTTTCACATTTGTATGATGTAGATAAATTGTTTGAGAGCTAACGATTTTTCTTTCAAAAGTTAATCTTGATAATTGCGTTTGCTAATCTGTTGAAATATCGGATTGTAATGCAAAATAATACATGGTTTTTTTCCCAAAATTATTAATTTATCCATATATATATATATTAAAAATTTTAGTACTTCGGTATTGGGTTAATGTATTAAGAACTTGTCAATGCTTTAAAAGATTTAATTTTAGATGATAGTCAAATAAGTTTTTATTTCAGAGAGTTGTTACTGCATAGATTTTAAATCTTACTTTTGCTCAGGAAACCATGTGATTTTCAAGCATCAAATTGACAAGAAAAATGTTGCAATTTCATTCAAATAATCAAACTGACACTTTTTAACTTTGTCTGGGAATTGATCTATAAAAATGATTTTTCAGTATTAATTTTATACTATTTTCATAGCTTTTGATTTTGATAAACATTGCAAAGTTATGAAAATAAATTGATAATAATTAATACGTTGCCAAAATGTGGTTTGGTTTAACTACACGTGCAATAGTTGTGTGCAATTAAATTTTTATAATTGAAAATAAAGAAAATTTAATATATATATAAGGAAGATAATTCTGGCATATTAGAGTATATTAAATATCTGTAATTTACTGAAAAAGTCTGAGTACAAAAGTAGTTCAATGAACCTAAGATTTTATAGTTAACAATTTCTGAAGTTTGTTACTAAGATTTAAAATTTTAATTTTAAATTGTTTTATGGAAAGCTTTTACAAATTTATTATACTTATGTAGTGTTTTGATGATATTATAAAAATGTTAAAATAAAGATTACTAAGGGCCAACAGATATAAATTATATATCCAGATTTATCCATATATAATTTATAAAGCCATGTTTTCAGTTTATAGTATTACCATATTAACATTTAACTGGATCAACTGGGAAAGTCAAAATGAAGATTTTCACAAGCAACAAATATACATGATATATTATTTTGGTTCATACATTTGCAATTATAGTAATCATATTAACATGTCAGCTGAATCGTATCTGCCATCAAAGCATTGGTTCAATAATTTTATTAATTATACATGGATAACCCCAGATAATATCATATATATACATATATGGTGCCCTTACCAAAAGAGAAAGTACTGAACTAATGAATCTGGCTAACTGAGATATAACAATAGTGAACTGCAATTGGGTTACACAAACAATAATTATCAAATCAATTAACATTGAGACTAACTTAAGATATATTACTAATATACTATATCTAATAAAACAATATTTTTTAATAATTAACTATAAGAAATTTATGTTAAATTAAAATATCATAACACTTAGGTTCATAATAAATAATTAGGCTTCCAACTATAATACTCAATCTATTCATTTTACTAATAAAGTTAACTTATAGCTAGCTCAACATTATAAATAAAGTAATTTTTTATCAAAAATAAAACAAATACAACTATAAAACTATTAACATGAGATGTTCAGTAAGGTACACTGGCTTAAACATTGAGGATACATACTAAAAAATACATTTTGAATGGCATAAGAAAATTACCTCACTAAATTCACATAACAAAACTACCATGTAATATGCTTGAGTCTTTAAAATAGACATCTAATAATCCTAAAATATGATTTATAAATTTATTACAAAAATAACAATAAATTGCTTAGTATTCCTTTAATAAAATATTAACTAATAATTTTACTCAACATCTTTCAATAAGAAATTTACAATTCTCCAAAATAACAATAATAATTCAGTTTCATTTCTAACAAACTAATAACAAAGCAAATTAACTAATTAACACCTTGTAGTTAAATATGAAGAGGGGATTTTACATGATATCTAACTACTCTTACAAAATAACAACAATAAGCAACTAAAACCACTTAATGAATCTAAACATTAAATATATTTAATAATTAAAGTTTAGCAATAAAACACAAATAATATAATAAGATTTTAAGTAAACATTGTACGATCTCTCTTTGTTTAATGTGATATATTTTAAATATATATATAATGTATTTTAATATTGTAGCATATCAAGTATTGTAGCATGTCATTGGTGTTGTATCAGTTTAAAAATAATTATCAATGATCTTATCTTTCATAATAATAATAATAATGATATACTTTGTTAATCAATCAAATATAATAGAAATAATATCTAAGTAATTTTTATCGCTTATGCGCCAAATAAGTAATATTTTAAAATATTAATTTCTGTGGATCATGCATGTAGAATGAAAAATCAAATAAACAACACACAGATAAATCACAACTCAACTAAGATATAAATTTCAAAAATATTTAACAAATTTATTTATGAATTAACAATAACATACTATTATAATAAGATTATAACAATAAAAAATATTTACAAAAAATATAACAATAGACATTACTATACATAAAAAAATATATTTACAGTAAGCAATAAAATAAGATAGCCTTCACTCCAGCTATTTCAAAATAAAATAAAATAAAACCTACAACAGTAATGATAATATATTATCCTCATTCAGTACATATAATATTCTATTATTTTGTATTGGGAGCAGTTACAATAAATTTCCCAATTTCTAAAAAACTTAACATTGCACTTATGCTATTATAAAATATATATTTCTTATAATGCAGTGCATCAATATAAGTTTATATTTAAAATACACTTCTTAAAATTCAACAAATAAAATATTAAAAGAAAAATTATTAAAGACTTTCTTTGCAGTTTAGCAAAGTACCATCCTGATATTTGAATATCAGAAAATTTTAAATAAAAATAAAATGTCTTCCCTTATAAAAAAAATAACTATTTATGCAAAATACTTAAGAGATAATTTCATAAATTTTTGGAATTTAAATGAGTTTGAATTATTTATAATAAAATTTAAAGGACTACCAATAAATTATATTGCTTGATGTTTGGGCTTCTTTTGTTTTGTATTCTTCTATTCATCATTTTCACTATTCTCACTCCCATTCCAATTTAAATATGCATCTGCTTAAGCTAAGTGATCTCTAATATTTGTATGAATATCAATTATTCCTCTCTTATGTTATATATTATGACAATCAGCAAACTTCTCAACATCATCTGCAAAAGAAATTTCTATATAGTTCATCTTGCCCTCTCACAAATTATCAACTTCATCATTACTTTACCAACTTATAAAACTATCATCTACAATGATTCCTGTGGTAACAGATAGTGTGTATGGTATGGAATAATAACAAATTGACTCAAACAAGTAAGATAATATCATCATGGATATAGTGCAAAATCATAATAATAGGTCTGTATTCATTAGGCACCTAAGATTTAAGTCATGGCTCAATAGCACTTATCACATTAAGGAAATACAACTAGGAAAATGATATACAGCCCTATTTTATCTGTATATTTTAATAACTTTAAAGTATGAAAATGCAATTTCCATACAACAGATTTCAACATAAACCTAACACCTAGGATGTCATATGAATAGTATTCTCTAACCACTATCCTATATCTTCCATTCTGAATAACTCACTTAACATCATAAAATATACAAACCACATTCTAAATAATTTCAAAAACACAATATTAAAAAAACAACAAAGATCTAATTTCTTGTCACAATGTTTTTTTTAAGTTTTCATGCACAAATGATCTTGATGAAAAATGCATCAGTACTATACAGTTAATTATTTGTTATTATATAATTTAGAGATATGTATTAGGTCTTTCTCTGTATTTCAATAGATAACATCCACAAAGATAAATCATTAATAAATTAAAAATGTTATCTAAGGTACTGCATATTCAAGCATTCACATTAAATAAATATTTTAAATATCCTTAGGTGTTTTAAAAACACTCATCTGCATTCATAAATTCTTTTATAAAAAAAAATACACACAATGATAATTTCTATCAATGGTTTAGTCTATTGTTTAATATTAAATTCAAGCAATATGAAATACTAATTTAAAATACTAATTAGAATATATATATATTTAAAAATTATGAAGCAAAATATAATGCAAATAATAAGAAGAAATTACCAATGAACTCAAGCACTATTAAGATATCATTTCCAGTGATCCACTTCTTGGTCCATACATTAAAAAAAAAAACAAATATGATTGTAATTTACCTTGTTCAGAAAATTACTTTCTGATTATCCATTTTTATTATTTAATATTTTAATAATAATAAAATTAATCTATTTTAAGATTAAATTTAAAATATAAAAACAAAAGGTTAGTTTTAAAATTAGAAAAAAAAGTAATATTCTAAATATTAATGTTGTACTTAATATAAAAAATGATAAAGTTTTAAAGTGACAAAAGTATTTTATTTCTCTCATCCTGCTCATTCCTTTGCCTAGTTACAAGGGAAAGCTTTGTGCACAATCATAGTCTTGTCTTGGTGCCATTAAAAAGATATTGAAGTAATAATATAAAATCCTCTAAAATCTAAGAAGAATATTAACCATCCTGTAAGATAAAATGTTTATTTCAGTCTTTTCTGAAAATTTTATCCAAGCATGTAATATATTTATATAGTAATAATTCAAAGGAAAGATTCATTTTATGTAAAAAAAAAAAAAAAAAACCTCATTATTTACTTTCCATTAGTTTTGGCCAGCATATATAGAAGACATATTACTATAATGGTAATACAAGTAAGATTGGTGTCTCCATCAATCAAAAACATTAGTAGCAAACATTATATAATATAAATTATTTATTTAATTCATTTATCAGCAGACATGTAGTTCACAAATTAAGATAAATATTTCTTGCTTTAAAAAATTTATGATTTTTATCTTTTTTCACTAAATATTTTTTTTTCCAGATAAAGACAGCTATGTCATTTAAAGCAATTATTATCTGATATAATTTCAATATTTTAAAAAAGATATATCAGAGCTCATTTATTTCAAATAAGATTATTTTTATGTATATAATTTATTTGTTGACTTGATCAATAGCAAGCCCTTTCAAAGGCATAAAAGACATTCATAAGTCATCTTTAATTTGTCTTTAAATATATTGTTCTTAAATATAAGTCCATTTTCATTACTTTAAAGACAAATTAAATGGGAATTATTACTATCAATTATACAATAAACAATCATTCATCATACCATACAACATTTTAAATTCAGTTTTTAAACTTAGATGCAGAGTGTTAATTTTCGTCTTTTTTCTTCCAAATTTAACACTAAATTAAAGATTTTTAATAAATATCTGATTCCTCTTAATTAACATTAATAAAATAGCTTCATTGTAATATGATAAAGTTACTCACTCAGACATACTATTTATAAAAATTTCAAAGTTATTACATAAATCTTCTCCAGTCTCATTGTAGTATATTCCTTGACATTTGGTGTTTATTGCCCCAATATGTAAGTGACTATGATTGCATTCCATAGAAATACTGAGGTCCTAAGCTAAGTTTCAAGAAGAATGGACTAACATAGAAATTTGGTGTTTTTTCAAAACACTTTTAAGTCAAATAATATTAATTTAAAAGAAAGTATTACTGTCACAATATAAAAAATATAGCTATAAATTTCAAAGTAAATCTAACTTAATCTGAATCTGTAAATCACTACAAATCTGTGAAAATCTATGAAATCTGTCAAGACTGGCTTCAACCTCTGTTTTTATACTGGTCTCAATCTAATGATTCCATTGGTCAATACTGACTGTAAACAAACTATGTTACATAACTACATCAATATCATTTTTAAAATTAAGTTTTAAAACTATGAGTCATCAATATTAAATATTATAAAATGATTTAATACCTTAAATATTAAATATTTTTATCTCAAAAAATAAATATTCTTATTAAAACAATTTTTTAATATTTAAATAATCTGAAACTGATTTAAAATAAAATATTATATTTACAGAAAATTATAATAATTTTAATTATTACTTTGCTAATATTATCGCTAGACTTAAAAATTTGTTACACTTTTATTATGTATCAATTTTTTGTTAACAAGCTAAAATTAAACTTTTCTTTCTCTGACTTTTTGAAAGCTCACATATTTATACAATCACCTCTAACCATGTGATACTTACAGCATATTCTAAACTAATATTAAATTAACTTATCATTTAAACAATATTTTAAATGAAATAATTACTTTAAACCTATAATATAAAATATTTATTGCTACAATTAACCAATTCTATCTCTGGAGTATCATTTTAAATATAATAAATTATAATTAATATTATCTTTTAAACAATTTATTATACCATTTTATATTTAATTCATCTCAAAATGAGTTCAAACTATTTAATATATCTTTATAGGCTTCTATTTACTGAGTTTAAACCCATATTCTACATATAATATCAAAATTATATATTAAAAAATAATCTAATTTTTTTAATATAGCTACTTATCCAATCCCATCTGAACAGTCTACCAGTTGTAAGAATTATATATATATATATATATTGGTATGTTTAAGTTCCACTCTTATTATTAAAGGAGAGAGGTTGCCTTAACAACAGGGAGAAATGTTGATTATTATCTATATTGATATGTTTAGATGGTTACTAGTTTCTAATGATTATATATATATATATAAAGCAAAGTGAAATAATGTCAAATCTCCATCTATAATAATAATAATTTGCCTAATAAAGTTTGCTTTAAAACATAATAATAATAATAATAATGATGATGATGATGATGATGATGATGATGATGATGATGATGATGTCAATTTTTCATCTATAATTTTCTAATATTTAATTCATTACTATGTTGATCATATAAAGTGGAATTATCTTCTTTTGGACTCAATCATTCTTGCACAACTACCATGTAATAATACCAATTTCACATGAAATATAGTATTATCACTTTTATTTAAAATACAACTAATAAAATCTTATGGCAGTTGAAGATGGTTGGTTTAGTTTGAAATATGTATCCTGCAGGTATTTGTTTGATTTTTTAGCAATGTAGCAATATTTTAAATATAAAAACTGTAACTAGCAGTTTGAAGATTTGATGTCTCTTTATTTTATTTCATATTATTTACAGTGTTATTATATATATATATTCAAAAGATACAAAATTACAAATAATTATTATCATACTAATTAAGAAATTATTAGTGTTTGTTTCTATACTTAGAAAACATTCTGAAATAAAATTTAAACAAATATTCACTTTTTACAGATGTTTTTAAAAAAGGTTCATGGTTAATAAATGTTGCAGTACATAATGCAAATTAGTGAAAAATATTATCAACATTTAAAATAATATATATTATAAAGGATACAACAAAATGCTGATATCAGTAATATATCCAACAATGAATTGTAAGGTTTTATTTTTTTATGTTGCATTTATTTATGAAATGCAATATATTATAATCAACATATTTATAGTTATGACACAAAATGATAGTATTAGAATTTCAAATTTTTCCAGTGACTACAGAGATATTACATGATCACTGTCTCTTATACTAACACATAATTGTTATTAAACAAGGCAAAACTCTCCATACAGTAGTGCCACCCTGTGCCAACCAGAGTAATCAATGGATGCTAGAAGGCTTGTGCATAAAATCCCTATCTAATGCCTACTCTTCTGGCATCCATTGATTACTATGTTTGACACAAGGTGGCACTACTGTATGAAGACTTTTGCCTTGTTTAACTACAGAGATATATTATTTTCTAAAGAATAACTGAATATAATAAAAAATAAATAAACAAATGAAAATGTAAATAAACAACCATAAATATTTGTAAATTTAATACATTTTATGATATTTGAGCAACCATTTTTCATATCTAAATACTTTACACAGTCATGTTTAAAAAAAAAAATCATGAATAAATTTTACAATATGACAGAAACCATTTTTCCATTTCAGAATGTGATGCATGATCATTTTTATTAATAAAATTTCATCAATTTATATTGAAAGTATATACATTTTATTCTTCTTTTATTATTAATTCTGAATTTGGTGTACAGCAATTTGCATAATAAAATATTTTCTAAGCAGAATGCTGTAAGTTTTGTAAAATTTTAGAACATATTTAAAGTTTATATTGATTTAAAAACACTAAAACAATTACAAAGATTGTAATTTCATAATAACAAGACTACAGTGTCTATAAACAATAAAAAAATTATCAAAAAAATATCCAGATTATATTTAATTGTAATAAAAATCAAATATTTTTCAATTTATTTTATAAAAAAAAATAAAAATGTTGCAGTAAAATTTTTCTTACACTTATTTTGTCAATGAGTGAATGAGTGAAAACACCTTCAATAAAATATATATAAACATATCCGCTTAATTTATCATTAATAACAATATTATTATTTAAAAATTTTGTTTATAGTTTTAAATTATATATGTATATACAAAGGTCTGCATTTATATATATGTGTGTGTATATTAAAAAGTATTATCCACTTGCACTTTAATAAACAATGTGAATTCTATTCCAATCAAAATTTATGAATAAACGCTGAGTATTATACATGATCTACATGAGAGGTTTGGAAAAAGGTGATTATACAGAAAGTGAATTATTAGTGTTTATGCTGGGTTTGGGAAATGATAAGGGGGATTTAGATATAAAGGCCATAGAGTTGACAAAGATTATGTTGCGGATATGGGATGGAGCAGAATACGGGAAAACGTAGACTGAGGAATGGAAAATAAAGTGGCTAACCGGTTTCTCTGGGCACAATTGCTGAGAGATTCTTGACTTCGTTTAAGGAGAAGCTACAGTATGTCACATCACATCACATCATAATTTGAAATATGCAAAGTGATGTACTTTTGCAAAAGTGGAAGAGATCGGTTTCTCATAACCTGATATGGAATGAAGGAAATGCAAATTTTCTAAAACTTTTTATTTAAATTTTGTTTGAAGATTTCAATAACTGCAATTATTAAAATAAATAAATAAATTTATTGCAATTGTACAATTATTTAAGATAAATTGCACATACTTCAATTTACTGCTTCACTGTGTATGTTTCATATATTTATAAAAATAGTGATTTCTATTATAAATGATAATTGATCATTTTTTCAGTTTTAAAATAAACAAACAATTACATAAGAAATATTCTCAATCAGAGAGATTTCATTTATCAATGATGTTTATTGAAAACACTATCCAATTGCTAGATTATGATTTAATTATTGATAAATTTACTGGATCAAAAAAATCAAAATGTTCCTTGCATTATAAAATAATGTGTAATAACATTCCACTCTTCTTATACATTATATTTTTTATAAAAAAAGCAAAAATAAAGAAGGAAAGAGGAAGAGAAAGTATTGGAGATTATATTACAATATAAAATAATGTGTTGAGTAACTTATTTATCAAATAAATATGTATAGTTATATATTTATAATCTTGCTTTTTATAATTGTATTTTTGTTTTATTGATATGTCATACTTATAAATTTATTTAAATACAGATACTGTTTTAATAAATACTTAAGAAACTAATGCATTAAAAAAAAAGTATAAAATTATCTAATAAAAAATTTTGAGTTACAAATGTTCAATTATCTTTCATACTTTTAGATAGAGACCCAAATATTCTTTCTACTTAGAACCCCCCAAAGGCAAAAGTCATTACTGGATACTCATATAAAAAATAAAAAGACAGATGACAGAGATCATCATCATCAACAACAACTATCAATTCACTGCACGATGAAGGTCTTTCCAAGTTCAATCCATCTCCGATCTTTAGCTTCTCTTTTCACATCACCTCTGCACACTTCCTTATTTCATCCACCCATCTCACATGTGGTCTTTTTCTGGGTCTTTTACAATCTCTTGAAATCTGATTTAAGATTTTAATTGTCCATTTATTATCATCTCTTCTAGCAATTTGTCCAGTCCAACTGCACTTTAGTCTCTATACCTGTTTTTTCTCTTACTCATATACTGCATTTTTGATCTCTTTTTGTTACTCCCAACATGCATCTCTCCATATTTCTTTGAGTGCTCTGAAGTCTCTATATTGCTCTTTTATTAAGTGTCCAACATACATTTCAAACACTTAGGCTTATTTACTTTTAATATCAAGTTATTTCTACCAAAATCCAACCAAGTTTAATTATATGATTAATTTCATCCATTATGTTTCCATTTGTATTAACTTATTCATTGGTGATTAATTTTATTGGCCGAGTGAGGTAAAACTCTAAACTTCTAATTGGTCAACTCACAAACTGAATTGTCAAAATAAATTCATGTTTTAATATTATATTCACTTTAGTTTTGTTTGTAAAAAGTATATTAATAATTTGTCAAGTTAGGAAAATGAACGAAAGTTTTTTCAAAAATAATTTTTTATTTATAATTATAAAAAAATTTGATAATGGCAAATCTTAAAATGAATGCTACTCACCAATCAAAAAGTGTTGCTGACATCGTTGTGATGTCAGTGATTTTTTTGTCAATTTTACGGTGCTGAAAAATAAATAATTTTTGCTAAACTCTTAACTATTTTTCTAAAATAATTTTATTTTTAGCATATTTTATCAAAATAATTTATAATTTGTCAAAAAATACTTTTAAAATGGTCTAAAACATTCGTTTATCATTTTTGAAATGAAACAAAAAAAAATCGTAACGCTTCAGTTATTGACAACCATTTTCTTTGTTGTCAAAATGTAACAGCCAATAAGATTCAAGAAGAGACTGCCTATTTCTTTTGTTAGACCTTAAATGACCATTTTATTGATTTTTTACTTGTAAAATAATTCACGAGAGGGCAGCATCTTATGGAACTTTTTTTAACCTTTAAAAAAAGTGCAAAATCATAATTTTAATGTTAAAAATAAGAAAAATGTACTATTAAAAGCAGAGTCTCGAGTTAACTCAAACTTTGCTACCTGTTAATAATCTGACAAAGATATTTATAACTGGAAAAATGCTTCTAGTGGAAAAATATAATATTTAGAGAATTAAAGCAAGAGAATCACTAAATTGAACATATATGAAATACTTTTATTTTTAATAATACAAAATTAAAAATATATATATTTATATACAATTTCTTTTACCTTACAATGACACTTAGTAATAATTTTACAACCTGTTTTGAATCCTGTCATTATAAATTTTACATGTGTTTAACTCTTCTTTAAAGTGATATAAAGGTCTTAAATTTGAGAAATCAAGAAAAATCACTGTAATGGTGTTTTCTTAAATCATGCTTTCAGAGGCATTTATTGAGATATTTTACTATATTTTTACAACAATAAACTCACATACTTTCAAATATTGATTTTTAAATCATAAAAAAATCTAAAGAGATCAGGATAATCAAGTAAGTAGCAAGAATAAAGTATTTTAGTCATGTTTCATGTATTTGATGGGTTTAGTCCTGTATAATCCATTTCTAGACCATTTGTGATATTACTTTGAGAAAATTTTTGGAATTACTACAAATTTGATTTTTAACCTTTACAGTACAGAAATTCTAATTGGTCGAGTGAGTTAAAACTCTAAACTTTTGATTGGTCAATTACAAAATCAGCAGTAAAAATGTATTCATCTTTTAATATTATATTCATTGTAGCTTCATTTGTAAAAAGAAAATTAATAATTTGTCAGAATATAAAAGTGAATGAAAGTTTTTTCAAAAATAAATTTCTATTTATAATTTAAAAATATTTTATATCAGATAATATTTGCAACCTATTAGAAAATGTTGTGTATGTCAGTGATTTTTTTTTTCAATTTATGTTTGTGTAAAAGTAAATAATTTTTACTAAAATCTTAACTATTTTTCTAAAATAATTTTATTTTCAGCATATTTTATCAAAATAATTGATAATATGTAAATAAATACTAAAAAAATATTCTGAAACATTCATTTTCATTTTGAAAATCAAAACTAAAAAGTTGGAGTGATGAAAATTGTTGACAAGCACTCCCTTTTGTTCAATATGAGCAACAACCAATCAGCACTTAGAAAAGTCCACCTTCTCCCATTGTTAAAACTTTAAATTTAAATATTATTGATTTTTTTTACTTGTAAAATAATTCTAGAAAGGGCAGCATCTTACAGGGCTTTTTAAGCTTTAAAATGAGCATAAATTCACTACAATAATGTAAAAATTGCTGTTTTTAGAGTGAGTTAAAGCCGTGTTTGTCAAGAGATGAACACGACAATCAATGGGTTAATTAACCTTATTAAGATTTATGATTTTTTATACAATAATTGTATAATAATTATTAAAAATCAAAAGTATTCATGATTACATTTTTATTTGATATGTAAATATTTTCTTTTTTAAAATAAAAGTTAATAATTATAGCATAATGAAAACAAATAAAACTATAGCCTTACAGTCACCATACTTTGCAAACTGATCATTAAACATCAATAGCAACATAGTATTAGGATTTTTTAAGTAATTCTAAAAACTATAAAGTAATTTTAATATTTCAAAGCAGAATTTGATAGATTTATCAGAGTGATTTCAATCAAAAAAGATTCAGTCGATTTTCTGAAGTTACTCTGCTCCTACTGATCATTCACTGACAAAAAATTGCTTTGTTCTCATTAGAAAGTTATTTTTTCAATATTTGCCAAGTTTGAATATGATTTTTTAGAAATTTTATTTGTTTATAAACTTATATTTCTACCAAATCAAGTTCAATTTATTGAATTCTATTACAAAATAATGGTTTAATACTAAAATTAAAAGTTGAAGGTTTACAAAATGTGTCACCATGGAGAACAATGAACTTCTTTTTAGGTATAGGAAGATTAAGGCATATATATACTGATGAAAATTTAAACAAATATTAAATGTAAGTATTAAATAATAATTATGAATTTTAATACTTACAATACTGGATCCATATTAAAAACATATTCTTTATATTAAATTAACTTTATATGAGCACAGATGTTTAATATGGTAATAATAAAAAATAAAAAACATTTATCAATTACTTTATTTACATAGTCGTATTAAATGGAAATAATAACTAGTAACAAAACTGAAAACCACTTTTTAATGTCTATGAAACTGGTTGGTGTACTGAAGTGATTGATAGGTATTTATACTTCTAACATATCTAATGCAAATAATTTGTATCTAAAACATATACAAAAGATTTTATGTGTTGAACTGGTAATAATATCAATGGATAAATATGCACTGGCAAATGCTAAAATTCCCTATAATTTATTATGAGTATTTTGAATGCAGTTATCCATATTACATATTTTAATTTTTATGCCATTTAACAATGACACACAAATTTAGAATTAAATTATATTTATTAAACATATGTACAACACAAATATATACAGTATTTTTGTACACATAATATATACAACATTTATCTATGATGGTTAGCCTCAATTACAAATCTATGCATGTTTAGATGTGAACTGACTCATTTTTGGATAGAATGCTGTAAACTCCTTTTAAAATTCTGAAACTTTCAGATTATGAGAGTTTTGATGCATGTGTAAGTACATTGATGATTGTAGTTAGTATCACCATGCTCCAGGATTTAAGCATGAATCACATAGTCTATAATATTGTAGACAATATAGTACTGTCATTTAATGTCCGATAGTTGTCTGCCTTCTGCAAACTATTGTCTTTATTTTTAGTGAGATTCCTGACTTTACTGGTAATGAATGAATTTACTGACGAAACTTTCTATTTGGCCTGTTTATGCTAATGGTTATTTATTTCTTTTTATTGCTATCTCATTAGTCAGTCTTATTTTAAGCTGAATCTGTTCTTGATAAGATTGTAGGACAAATTCATTATTTGAGGATAGATATCTGCTGAGTTAGGCTGAGTTCATAGCATATATCTCCTAAGTGTAGTAGGATTGATATAGATCATTAAAATAGCTCAAGATAAGGATATAAAATAGTAAAAACAATAAAACAGTGATAATGATTAGATAAGCATAATTAGGATTTATAACTAGAAAAATGGTAATTTCTATCAAACTTATCAAATTTAATTAATGCTTATATTATTATTTTAATATATTTACAACATGTGCATGTATATAATAGACCTACAAAAATGTCCATGTCTTATCAATATTCTTAAACATTAATTTTAAATAAAGTTTTATTTACAAGAATGTGGACATAACAATTAGCTGATTAAAATAAGCGGGAAAATTTCATTCAATCCATTAATCACGTGATCAAAATTTGCTTCATTGAGAGGAGGGGATTGATTTTTTTTCATACTTTCTTGTTCTTTGATACTTTATACGATAGCATCATTTGTCAACAAGAAGGAAAAGGAATTACTTAAATTTAAAGTGATGAAATGAATACAAATTATTAAAATGTGTAAAATAAATGTATTAAAAGAAGAAAATAGCAAAGATATAGGATTAAACTAAATTATATTCGGGTCATTTTTCTATTTGCATGGGAAATACTTAACAATTATGAGGTATGAGAATTATATTTATTAGTCGTGACTAAAGGAAAATATTTCATTATTATAATTAATAAATACATTCATAATAATATTATATAGCAAAATATGTAATAGCAATATTTTTCATTTTGCAATTCAGAAACCCATTTGAGAATTGCAATTTTTTAATAAGAATAATAAAATTAAAAGCCGGATCAATATATTATTTTAAAGGAAAATGTTTTCCACAGTTTTCAGTTCAATCTTGATAACATAAGATAGAAAGAAATTATTTATTAAAATACAAAAAATAATTGAAAAAAAAGTTATCGCTATATAATTTACTGAAAGTAATACGTGTTGCATACATAAAGTCTGTCTATTGATAATGATCATTAACTGAACAATATTTATAAAAGTGAAGAGAACTGAAATTAAATTAAAATGAAAGTATTGTCCATTAATTAAAAATTTATCAATTCTAAACCAAAAAAAAATGAATAAATCGAATGGTGGTGAGAGAAATGAGCTGCGTTCCATGATCTTTGAACTCTAAAATCCGTTCCTAAACCAAAGCAATGAAGTAAGCAGGTATCATCAATTATGAAACGTTGCATTTATAAAGTCAATTGTGATGAGATAGATAGCTTGAAAATATTTACTTGTCAAACACATTTTTTTAAAAAAATTAGTTCTACAAAAAACTCAGCAAGAAAATATATAAATTATACCATTTTGAACTAAGTGGTTAACTTTCAATGAAATTTTGAAAACAAAGTAAAAAATGTTATTTATTATGGTTCAACAAATGCACATTAATTTATGTTCATATATTACAAAGTCTATTTGTTTTATATATATTATTTATCTTAAGTATTAGCTTATAGAAAATCTTGCTTAGATAATTTAGCATACTAATAATATGAAAATTGCTTTGGTTTGACTCATTAAAAAAATAAGAATTCAGTAGAATATAAAGTATTATATATTATGTATTTTACCCATTCTATTTGAATTAGTGTAGAAAAATTATGCCTATGACATGGGGTTCAAATATAGGACAATTGTTTTCAGAACAGCTTAGAATATTTCTCTCAGATAGCTGGCCTATAGACAACATTTCTTGCTAAATAGATATCTAGATACCTTTATCTAGAAGCCTTTATCTAGAAGATAAAACAAGAATGGAAAACTATTGTAATCCTTAATTTGAGGTAGTAATCTGGTAAATATTGTCTTTTCTTTCACTGTTCTTATAAATTGATGAAGTCTTTGAATTATTTTAACTATTACATAAAGTATTTAGATGCCTGAGTTAGTATGTTTCACTATATTTAAATTACCAATAGCGCATAGTTCCTCAAAGAAATTTGCTTTACTTGCATTGGCTACAAGTAATATATGATCGTTTATCAATTTTCAAATTCCTTCATTCCATATTGTTTTTAAATTGAATAAGTGACACTCAGTACCTTCCTAAGTATGTCTCTGTATTGCAAAAATTTAATTAGTTTGAATTTAGCTCATGGAGTATTATTGTTTTTATTTGTTTAAAAAAGTGTTTTTCTTTTTTTGCTACTTTTTAAAAGAAATAAAATAAAACTTGTTATAACTAATGGCAATAATAATAAATTTATTTCATTAAAATTACTGATTATAAAAAAGCAATCACTTGATTATAAAAAAGCTGTCGGTTGAATCCATTTAAACAAAAGTAAATTTATTTCATTTTCTGGCTATATTTTTTTTTGTATAAATAATTTAACATTTATTATAAATAATTCTTATTAAAAAAATCAAATTTGAAATATATGTATATGTGAAACTAATATAAACAGGCAAAAGGTCATGTGATGTTTATTGGCTTGAAACTAATATATATCCTAGTAGTGATATGAGATGCTTATTATAACTGAAGTGTAAAAATGATTCCTTACTATACTGGATTAAATATGACAGGATAAAATATTTATATTATTTGATAATATATTTGAACACATATATGTCGAAAAGATAAATAATCACCAATATACATATTTCATGCTAAACCAGAAATTAACAGTTGAATGGTGCATAGTGTGAAAGTCTGTGCTCATATACCCTATGTATTACATATGTTGATACAGATATATAATAAGCCTGTAGTTCAGGTATTACATAATAGATTTCTGCCCATCCCTTGTATATGTATTAAATGGATTATGTCCTACACATGAGGGGTCAGATTGACTTTAGGTCAACATGGGTGTGACAAGAATCTCTGCCTCAGGATGGCCTTTGAGCATTCCGTCATCAGATTTTCAATTGTATGGACGGTTGAAGAGTTGGAGTGTGGAATAGATTGAAGCCTGATCATTAAAGTATGAAGATTGGCTATATTAATGTATATCTGAGCACTTATTGCATATATGTGTGGAGATGATAATCTGAACCAATTGATGATTGCTGGTTTAGCATGAAATACATATATTGATGATTATTTATCCTTTCAACATATAAGTGTTCAAGTGTATTAGTGATATGAGATAGAATGGTGAGTGGTGGGTGGTTTGAAAGTCTGTGCTCATATACCCTATATATTACATATGTTGATACAGGTATATAATAAGCCTGTAGTTCAATTATTATTTGATAATATATTCAGGCAAAAACTACTAATAATGCAATGTGTTAATAATGAAAGTTTAATACTGGATACATTTAAAATCTGTTCTTATGCTCACATTTATTTATATAGATGATATAAATATTAATGATGATAGTATATACTCTTATTCTTCTCCTTTACTTTCTTTGCATTTCTTCATATATTCATATATATATTGCTTATGATAACTTCTCTCATATACATTTTAATGCAAAAATATTTTTAATAAAACTTCTTTGAGAAGCTGTGATGAAGACGACTGAACAGTCGAAACTGTCAGGAAAATAAAGAAGTTTTATTAAAAAAAATTTTGCATCAAAGTGTATATGAGAGAAGTTATTATAAGGAATATATATGATTATTCGTTTGTTGAATAAATTATTATTCAAGTAAACATTTGTAAGTATAGAAATGTTTTGATAACATTATCCTTTGTATGCATTGCATTTTTGAAATAATTAATTTTCCAAAATTTAAACTCATAATTCTGTTTATTTAACTTGTAATATATCAACAATTTCCTATAATTGACCTTTATAGATAACTTGAATTGAGAAAGTCGAATCAAAATTAACTCGCTGCACTGTAACAGATTTAATTGTTCTTCCTGGTGAGAGTATTTTAAGCTTTCGAAATTTTATTTTATTATTAAATCATTATTCTATATTAGAATATAAAAAATTGAACTTAATTTAGTAGAAATTTATGTTCATAAATAAAATAAATTTTGAAAAATCATATTCAAACCTTGCAAATATTGAAAAAAAATAAGATTGTAACAAAAACAGAAAACATTTTTGTTATTTAAAAGGTCAGGAGAAGAAGTCTGATTTCATAAAATGAACAAAACGATATTTGTATTTAAGATATAAATGAATAAATGTTAATATATAAGGATCAAATCATTCTTGAAAATATTACAATTTGACTTTATAATTTTAACAGAGTAATAGTAATAGTGCATTAGCAATAAGTTTAAAAAGATATATTTAACAAAACATAATTTGCTTTGTTAACATTACACTAAAACTTATTACCTTTTGTTTTTAAAAATAAATCATATAAATTTAAAATAAATGTGTAATCATGTATACTTTAAATTTTTAGTAACTATTACACAATTACTATACAAAAATAATCATAAATTTTAAAACACTTTGCAAAAAAATCTGTTTTAGTCATTTGAAAAAATTTTCTCTAAATAATCTTGCATAGCACATGGAATCTGTAATCAAAGACCATACATGCCAAGGCATGACCAAATTTTTTTTGAAATCACTGCATTTTTTATTGTCCTGACTTTTAATTTTTTTTTTTTTTGGGGGGGTGGGGTGGTGGTTAAAATATCAGTATAAAATATACATGCATTTCACAATTTAAAAAAAGAGTGAAATATCTCAATAGTTTATTGTGTAAGCAAGTTGACTCCAGCACTATTTCTTGATTACTTCCATGAAGTCTTTAGCTTTGATGAAATATCTGCTTAAGATTGTAATATTTCATTGAAGTTTTAACAAATACTAAATTATTAATATAGATTTATAACCAAAAGTGTTCATTTATGTAAAATATTTGTATGTGTTATTTATTTAATTACATTACTTATTTAATCTCTAGTAATGTTTTATTATTATTAAATGATATTTTGTAATTAGGTGGATTTTAACCAGACTTTCAAGCTCCCTTGAGTCTACCACTCCATCTTCTATAATTGCTATACATTACCATGTGCATGGGAAAAAATTAAATGATCTCCAAGATATGTATTTCATGCTGAAATAGCACTCATCAGTTGGTACAGATTATCATCTCCTACACACACATATATAATTAGTGCTCAGTTTATATTAAGACAGCAAATCTTCAAATAGTAATGGGCAGGCTTCAATATTCTCCACTCTCAAACTCTTAAGCCATACATGCTATTAAAAATCTGATGATGGCATATTCAAAGCCCTTATTTGCTAATTTTGTTGCAATACCCATGTTAACCATAAGCCATTCTCATATATAGAACCTTGAGACAAGGATAGACAGAATACAGGCTAAATTTGTAAAAATTTAAATACAAGTATAGTATGCAGCTGTTATTACTATGTGATTATTCATATAGTATACGAACATGGATGGGCTGCTCACCAACATGCATTAGCCAGCGTGGTGAGTTTATTGGCTTTTTACCTCTGAGTTTAAGATCAAGAAACACCATGGTCTTTCTTCTCAGTGCCTGATAAGGCAGAATGAATGTTTGTGTAAATGATAAATATTTTTCCAATACATATATACAATTATGACAGACAAAAATAAAGCATGGCCCTTATTCCCAGGAGGCTGTAAAGTCACCAACCAAGGCAGCGGTTGGTGGCCAAAGGTGGAGGGTGCTAAGAATCCCCTGATTGCGGACCCAGGCTGCCATTTGATGACGACTTTTTATTTAGGTACTTACAACTGCAGATCACTTTCAAGTGAAGGAAGATTGCAAGAATTAGAAGAACTGTCTTATATTAAATGGGACATTATTGGACTTTGTGAAGTTAGAAGAAAAGGTGAAGAAACAATTGATTTAAAAAGTGGACATATACTCTATTATAAAGGCACACATATTGGAAATACAAGTGGAGTAGGATTCATTATAAATAAAAAGTGGAAGAACAATATTGTGGAGATTGATGGTGTATCAGACAGAGTGGCAAGATTAGTTATACAACTTAATAGCAGATACCAAATGCAGATAATTCAGGTTTATGCCCCAACAAGTTCTCATAGTGATGAAGTAGTAGAAGATTTTTATATGGATGTACAAAAGGCTTTTGATCAGAGTAAACAACATTTTAAAATTGTTATGGGAGACTTTAATGCTAGAATTGGTAGACAAATGAAAGATGAAATTGCTGTAGGTAATTTTAGTTATGGTAATAGAAATGAGAGAGGACATAGACTTGTGGAGTTTGCAGAAAAAGAAAAACTTTATATTATGAATTCATTTTTTGAGAAAAATGTTAAAAGAAAATGGACATGGAAGCATCCAAATGAAGGTACAGCAGAATTGGATTATATTTTGACTAACAGGAAATACATATTTCAAGATTGTAATGTTCTTAATAAATTTAACACAGGAAGTGATCATCGATTAGTAAGGTGTAAGTTACGTGTTAATGTAAAACTAGAGAGACAAAAATTATTAAGAAAAACAATATTTACAGTTGATATTCCTAATCTTCAGAAACATTCTAATGAATTTAAATTAGAACTTACAAATAGGTTTCAAGTGTTAGGAGATTTTGAACATGATTCAGATTTGAATGAAATTAATATGAAAATAACTGATACACTTTTAAAAACTGCAACAAAGATAGCTGGTAGAAAAAAGCAGCAATTGACTAATAAAATTTCTACTGAGACTAGAGAATTTATGAAGAAAAGAAGAAATATGAAGATATACAAAAATGATGTATTAAAAAGAATTGAATATCTCGAATTTTGTAAAATGGTACGGAAAAGAGTTGAAAATGATATAAGAAAGTATAACTGTGAAATAGCAAGGAAAGCTGTAGAAGAAAATAAAAGTCTCAAGAATGTTAAACAACATTTTGGTATTGGTAGGAAATTTCTATCTGCAATAAGAAAAAAAGATGGAATTATTACTAAAAAGAGAGATGACATCATGAAATTGGTAGAAGACTTTTATCAAGAATTATATAGTAATAAAGAACAAGTACCTCCTATATCTATTACATCTTCCAAATTGCCCAGAATTTTAAATGAAGAAGTGAGACATGCAATTAAATGTATGAAGAAAGGAAAGGCTCCAGGAAATGATGGAATTATAATTGATATATTAAAAGAAGCAGGTGAAGAAATAGAAACAATTTTAGCAAAGTTATATACCAAATGTCTAAATGATAAAGATGTACCGGAAGATTGGAAGAATGCAGTAATAATATTAATATTTAAAAAAGGTGATAAAGAAGATATTAGAAATTACAGACCTATCAGCCTTTTATCAGTTTTATATAAAAATTTTACCAAGATAATTACAACTCGTCTACAGAGAACTTTGGATTTCCACCAACCAAGAGAACAAGCTGGATTTAAAAGTGGTTTTAGTACAATAGATCATATCCAGGTATTGAGGGAAGTCATAGAAAGGACAAATGAATATGAGTTGTCATTATGTTTTGGATTTGTAGATTATGAAAAAGCATTCGATTCTATACACATTTCTTCAGTGATTAAAGCATTGGATCATCAAGGTATAGATCCAGGATATTGTCATATTTTAAAGAATATTTATAAAAATGCAACAGCAACAATTAGATTACATAATGATACTGGAAAAATCAACATTGAGAAAGGTGTAAGACAAGGTGACTCCATATCTCCAAAACTTTTTACAGCAGTGCTGCAAGAAGTATTTTGTGGATTAAAATGGGAAACTAAAGGAGTGAAAGTAAATGGAGAGTATTTAAGTCATTTAGATTTCGCAGATGATGTAGTTGTTTTTGCAAATAATGCTTCAGAGCTGCAGGAAATGTTGCAGGAGTTAGCAGATGAAAGTAGAAAAGTAGGACTAAAGATAAATGTTAAAAAGACTAAAGTAATGTTTAATCAATTTGCTCAAAATATGAAAATAAAGATTGATTATGAAGAATTAGAAGAAGTTAACAGTTACAAATACCTTGGTCAGATTATTAATACAGATGGAAACATAATGGAGGAAATTAATCATAGAATTAAACTTGGTTGGAGTGCTTTTGGTAGAAATAACTTGATACTAAAAGGAAATATGCCTATGTGTTTGAAAAGGATGGTTTTTAACAAATGTGTTTTACCAGTTCTTACTTATGGATCTGAGACTTGGACACTTAATAGAAGAGCAATACAGAGACTTCAGACCACTCAAAGGAGTATGGAGAGATGTATGTTGGGAGTAACAAGAAGAGATCGAAAACGCAATGTATGGGTAAGACAACAAACAGGTGTTACTGACCTTATTGAAAAAATTAAAAGATTGAAATGGAGTTGGGCTGGACATATTGCTAGAAGAGATGATAATAGATGGCAATTGAAATTTTAAACTGGATTTCAAGAGATTGTAAAAGACCCAGAAAGAGACCACATGTGAGATGGATGGATGAAATAAGAAAATGTGCAGGGGTGTTGTGGAGAAGAGAAGCTAAAGATCGGAGAAGATGGATTAAACTTGAAGAGACCTTCATCCTGCAGTGGAATGATAATGGTTGATGATGATGATGATGATAGTATACATACCTAAGCTCTATGTAATTAGGGGATTTGAACCCACAATTTCAAGTTTTCTTCAGTTATCTACTTCATTTTATACAACCAATACATGCCCACATACATGTGAAAAAGATAAATGATCTCCAATATATATATATTTCATGCTGAACCAGCACACATCAATGGGTCCTGATCATAATTTTCACACATGTTTATAATCAGTATTTGATTTATATTAAGGTAGGAAATCTTCAAACTTTAATGGACAGACTTCAATCTTCTCTACTCTCCAACTCTTCAGATGAGTGAAGCTTATCTATTAAAGTTTGAAAATTTGTCATCTTACTATAAACTGAGCACTGATTATATATGTGTGGAAGATGATCTGGAACAACTAATGAGTCCTAAATCAGCACAAAATACATATATTGGAGATCATTTACCTTTTTAACATTATGTGGTTATGTGCATTGATTGTATAAGATGGAGTAAATCACCGAAGAGAGCTTGAAAGTCTAAGTTTAAATCCCCTCTAATTATATCTAGCTTAAACCACTAAACATCACATGATCACTATCTCATACTAGCACATAATTGTTATTAAACAATTCAAAACAAAGCAAAACTCTCCATACAGTAATGCTATCTTGTGCCAACAATTGCTCTTGTTGGCACAAGATGGCACTACTGTATTGAGAGTTTTGTTTTGTTTTGAATTGTTATATCTAGCTTAAGTATATAGTATATTCTTATTTAAATAAATCGTATTTTGATTATTATTCATGACATGAAAGTGATTCAAAATAGAACTAGCTGCTACAAAAAATAAATCATTAATATTAACAGTTTGATAATAAGAAATTAGCACTAATAAAAGAGAAAAATTAAATATTGAATAATTTATTGATTTATTAATTGATATTTGTTTATTTGAAATATTGAAAAAAAAAAGATACAATATTCCAATTCAATCATGATTAGTTGCTTATTGCATATTACTCTTTTATTTAATGTAATTCCAAGCTATAATAGCTTTCTATAATCTAACAATTATTATCATTCATGTCTTATAATAATAATTATTAAAGAGAGAGAGAGAGATATCTCATAATAATTTGGAATAGTGTTCATGTAGCAGTATTCATTATAATATATAATAAATAAATTAGTTCTGATATTATACATAATAAAATGCATAAGATAAAAAAGCATTCATAAAAATTAAATTATTCTGTACCACTTTGTAATTTAGTTTTAGTTTGATTATTATGCATAATATATACACTTGCTTATGAGTCATGACCCTGAAATTATATTTAACTAAAGCTAAATTAATCTATTGAGTTCTACTAGATATATTTGTGTCTCATATAAAAGTGTTTATTATATATATATTATAAAATAACTGAGTTTATGTCCCATATAAAACCTTGAGAATTAGTTTAAAAATTCGTTTTTTTTTTTTTTTTAATAAATAAATTCTGACAGTCAAGCATTGGTGGTTAAGAGGTCAGAGACAACTGCTTTACAAGCAGTTGTCCTGGGTTAGCGGGTTCACTTCCTGGCTGATGCAATGACACATGAAAAAAAATTGATAGTTACATTATTATGAAAATAACTAACATTGGGAACTGATTATTATTTCCAGAATTTCAGAAAAGATGTGATTCCCATAAAATCCTCATACTTAGAAAAATATCTATTGAGGTTATATCTCCTATAAAACCTTAGGTATTAAGATAAAAGGAAATCGTTGTCTCTAAGTAAACTGATTAAAAAAACGATGATTGGCAAATAGAACAGGTAATTTAACTTGTTGCATCAATTTCTTTCATGGTTACTTAGCAATATCATTGATAAAATATATTTCTCTTGTTATTTATAAGGATAATTTCTTGCTTTAATTTTTTTTATATATATACAATATACTAAAAAATATTTGCTGATTTTTTTTGTTCTAAACATTATATAAAATGCATATCAATTCATTTGATGTTTTTTATTGCTTATTTTTTATAATGTTTTATAAAAGTTAGCAATTTAAATTTAGCTTTTGAAACATCACCTACAATAACTGTTTTTTACTCATTATAGAGTTTGATGTACCTTTCAGTGCTCAAAGAGGTATGCATAATTGCTCAACTGGGACAAAGTGATGGACAAATCTAGAACTCTACTGAAGCCTTGATTCAACAACGTTGAGTCTCTTGCGCTACTACACTACACGTGGTTTCTCAGGTTACATCATGTATGTATTCACTTCTCATTTAGCTATTGACAATACTTGGTATTCATGTAATCATCATTATACAAAGTTGTATCGATTGTTTAAATAAATCGTTATTTTTTTTTAAAAAAAAAGGATAAAATAGATCCAGCTATTCAAAAAAAAATTGTTTTTAATAACATTATTAATTAACATTTTCAAATGCTATTTTCTAAAAAAAAATAACGCAAAATAAGAAAACAGCTGCTGGCTATAAAAATATGACACATCAATTAGACAAATTAATTTTTTAGAAATTACTTAACTGTATTCTTTCTTTAATTTTATTTCTAATTTTGTTATTTTAAATTTGTCTTGTACTATGTAATTGTAGATATAGGAATATATTTTAAAAACAATTTCTGAATTATTTAAGTTATGGCATTTTCTGTGGTTCCATACAATATGAAAGTTGGACACTGAAAACAAAAGAAATAGCATTTATATATTTCAATTGTGATATTTGCAGGAAAAAAGGTGAATAGGTATATAAATGAAAAGATTAGTTCTTATTTAAAACATAAAAATACAAGATTGAAATTGTTCTATTTAATCTATGTTTAAAAAGATTGCAAAAAATAATAGAGTAATTTGAAAAACCGAATATATGATAAATCATTCTTAAAAAAGCAAAATAATATTATTTTTTAATATTTCTGTATTTAAGATTAAATAAAAATGTGTAAGTAAATTATAATTATGTTAAGATAATAAAGTTAAGCACTCTTAATAATTTGAAGACTCTATTTGTCTAAATTTTTTGGTTGTTAAATAATCAGTAGGAAGTTTACATTGTGTCTGTATCTTATAAAAAGTCTAGATATTAAATATATTCAATCAATGCTTAATTTATCATGTGAGATTTGAATGCTATTGAAAAGTATTAGAAAGACTTCAGATTCAGATTATACAATGAAATATGAAAAGATGTGTGTTAAGATTAACAAATAGAAATTGAAAAGGAAATATATAAGTGAAAGATAAAGCAGATTTTACTGACAACAGTGAAAAAATAAAGGAATGAAAAAAAAAATAGTTTTGATATATTGCTTGAAAAAAAATAACAATAAATAATCAAATAAAATCAAAAACTAAACAAAAGATTTTTAAAATGTAAAAAGAGACATTTTCTGGAATAATTTGAAGTTGTGAGTGAGAAATTCTGGAGTAAACTCAAATAGACCTTTGCCATGGAATGAATTATCGAAATTTAAAATAATGATGATGATACTACATAACACATGAAAAACTTATTTTGCTTTTTCATTCAAATCAGTTTTAAAATTTCTTGTATTTAAAATATTATTTATGCATTGGTAAATTTTGCAGAAGAAATAATAATATTCAAATTACATTTCTAAGTTTGAACTTGTTTGGCTTGTTAATTTAAAATAAAAATTATAGCACTTTTAACTATTATTGATACTTTTAACTCTGAACTTTGACATCCAGCCTAAAAATGATTTTATTGTAAGAATATTTTAATACCATCATTTATATAACTAAATTTCCAAACAGTTTATAATGCTAATTTATATACTCCCATTTTAAAAGCCTCAAAAATAAAACAAATGCACATCCATTATATACCATACTTATTAGGCTAAAAAACTGCAAAAATAAATCACACTCTTATATAATAAAAACAGTTGCATATTGCTACCTGAAATTCAAATATAAAATATAACTAATACCAAATAGTACTTTTTAATTTTAGCAGCACTCTCTTGTGAAATAAACATAAGTCTGAATAAAGTGTAGATAAAAGGTCATCTATTATCTGTTATTCACTAAGCTGTAATGTATATTTAAATTTCACATCTATTTAAATAAAAAAGCATAAATGTAAATTAGCAATGATCTCACTTTGCTAATAAACAAACATATGTATATTTTTATGGCCATCAGGTAAGAGGTGATTTTTTACCTGTGCCACTCTTTCAAACATGTTTGTTTCACAAGATAGTACTGCTGAAATTAAAAAAATAATGTTTAGTGCTAGTAATATTATATATATTACAAAAAAATCAAGTCAGATGTCACATGACCTAATTTAATAAGCTTGTATTACAAATGTTAAATAGCCATATGGGACTCACTAAGGACGCCAATAGCAGAAACCAATCTGGGGTTGGGGATATTCTGAAAAGCTGGTTAAGAGCTTATTTGTGAGGTATATATCCAAATGGGTTAAAGTAGTTGACAGCATCAACATTTTCATAGAATCACAAAATCATTCATCTTTCTGCATGGATAAAAAAGTTTTGTAAATGTATATTGTGCATATTAGATTTATAAAATAAACTTATACAATAGGTTTTCAAATTTACGTTAAGCTTATTTGCTTTCTAAAATAAAAATATAATAATAAAATTGCATGCTGACCATCAATAAAGCATATATACTGTAATATTTTTAAATGTTTTTGCTTTTAAATTATTAGCATCTTTTTATCTGTTTGAATCATGATAATTGTTACTAGAACTTGTTTGCACACTCTCTCAGTCATATAGACAATCATGTTTTTCTTGCTCTTTCCATGTTCATTCATTACACAACTTACAATAACTAAAGGTACATTAACATTAATTCTAAAATTCCTGTTTCTAGTATGGTTTTGGATTAGTGAATTTTTGAGATTTCCCCACTGCTGCTCCTACCACATAGTCACACACTCCCCCTTCAATGAAACCAAACTCAAAGTTTAAATATTATTTTTACTATTTATACTTTTAATTATAAATAAATAAATATTTTTGAATACTATATAAGTTTATTAATATAACACTTTAAATACAGCTTATATTTTTAGCAGCATAATATTTTAATATTGTTGTAATTTTGTTTCATTAATAGAAGTTTTTGAATTAGAGATGTTCAAATAAATAGTAATCTATTTGAACTTCAAAAACAGTCCAGAATAAATTTTATGTTTATGTAATAATTGTGATATTTGTAACCCTTATGCAGAGTTTTAAATGCATATGCTTAATTTTTTATATATGCATAGATTTCAAATTAAATGGTGTTAATATAAAATTATTTTTTGCACAATTATTATTTAAAATATTTTTAAAAATAATAGAGTTACTAATATTATATTTTAAAAAATTTCACTTGTGCCTGTACTTTATTATTGCTAAATGGAAGGGAAAAACCCCTATCTTACATATTGTTTTATAAAAATTGAATATATTTTATATTTATTATGTTTATAATTAAAAATAATATAAAAAAACTAAAGTATATTTGAAATGAAAAACAATTAGCTTAGAAAATAAATAAAAACTTTTTTTTACTCTGATAACAATTAGCTTAGAAAATAAATAAAAACTTTTTTTTACTCTGATAACAATTAGCTTAGAAAATAAATAAAAACTTTTTTTTACTCTGATAACAAGTACCTATACAAAAAGTGTAATAATATTTAATTTGCGAAATGTTCCTATTTCTGATTAGACTTGCCATCTAGAAATAAAATAAAAATTAAATTATAAATTCATCAGTTAAAATGTGGCCTTGCAATGCATTATTTCAAAAATATTTTTGAAGTAATACTGAATGTCCACTATTCTACATCTATGAAGAATCTAAAGGATTTAGCAACTGCAGCACCAAATAGATAGTCAATTGGATTTAATGACAAAAGTATTAAAACACATTTTTCTCATTAATATATTATGGCTAAAGTACCCAATAAATTTATTATTAATGATTCATGATATGAATGGATTATATGCCTCTTAAAATGTCCCCCCCTCCTTTTTTTTAATAGTTTAAAAAAATTATATAGTGATGTAAACACTATTAATATCATTTACTTTCTTTTTTACTTTTATGATACTATATATAATTACAACTTACTATGGAATGCACTATGGATCTTTTTGATTGCAGTGACAATCTTCTTCAGAACTATAAAAAACACAATACAAATACATGAATACAAATGTACATGAACATATAATTTTACATTTTATATTTGTATTCATGTATTTGTATTGTATTTGTTATAGTTCTGAAAAAGATTTCTGGGGCAATTAAAACTGTCAATAGTGGGTTGTAATTACATGAAGCATTGTAAAAGTAATAAAGTAAATGATATAATATATGAACTTGGCTATGCAATAAGAAAGATAAAGTGATATAAACAAGTGAAAAAATATTCCTTCAATCAATGAAATTAAAAAATAGGCTTAAAATATTGCTATATATATATTTGCTCCAGCATAACTACATTAATTAATCATCCACTGGTGGATTAATATTTCTGTTTTAGCATTAAATTAAATTACGTATAACATTATAAGTGTAGTGACAATAATTAGAGATTAGCAATGAATAATTAATTACCATTCCAAGTTTTATTATAAATAAAAAAAGTAGTCAACAGATGTACTTAATATAGAAAGAAGAAAATTTACATCTTGATAAAACTCTTATTTTAAAAAAATATATATTTACAATATATATATATACACTTATACACAAAATAATTTGGGAGTATAAAACTCATTCTATTTTTATGCATAATGGACACATATACTAACTTATATTTTCTAAATAGGAAAACTAATTTACAAAATACCAAGTATGATTAAACACTTTAGAATTCTCATACCTGCAATATATAAGTATGTATATAAGTAAAACATTTAAATGTGAATTTATATATGGATCATAACCAGTATTAACATACATTGGTTCTACTACACACATGTTACTGCAATATATATATATTGTAACATACGGGGTTCGAATACAAGAGATAAGGCAATAGTGCTAATTGAGAGTGTTGATATGGAGCGATTATATGCGAAAAGATATATATGTAAATAGTCATTCGAACCCTGTTACAAGGAGTGCGAAAGTTATGTGTGTATGCATATGTAAATATAGTTGAATGTGCGAGTGTACAATATGCGTATGTATTATCGGTGATGGTTACAATCAATTATATATAGAGCTGTATAAATTGTAATTGATTATTCGTATATATTTTATCCGTTAAGTTTTTTTTTTAAAGTTTTAATAATATTGTCGGTAACACGTGTTTTTCTTTTGTTAGTTAATCTCTTGAACATATGAGGACAGAAATAGAAATGAATCAATTGCTGTAGGCAGTTTAGTCAATAACTGGCGTCGAGAAGTCTGAAAATTGGTCAAGTGGGTATTTTTGAAGAACAATGGAAGAACTGGTCAGTGGCGTACGGATACACAGAGAAAATTTTACAAAGTTAAAAGTGAAAAAGAAAAGAACTTTTTGTTGGGCTCGAAAGGAGAGATATAGATAGAAAAAAAAAGAGACGCGGCTTGAACTACAGATTGTGTGGACGTGTGATTTTTTTCTTAAGAAGTCATTAATATTTTCCCACCCAAAATGTCAGGGTAATTCTATAGTGCGAGTTTCGTTAATCGGCCCAGTGGACACTTGTTGTGGAACTCACCTGAAGCGGACTTACGAACTGCGTTATTAAAATAAAGAAATTTTTTTTCATCAAGTGTAATGGTGACGAAAGATCTTTGAAAATTGGACCCTGTCATAAAGTGAGTGAATCACCTACTCCACCTCTGGGATAAGCTATTCGATATACCCTATTGGAACGGTTTACCATCCGTTATCTCTACCAGACCAGTATTCTTGGAGAGTTATAAATGCGGACTTGTCTTTGATCGCGTGAACTAAGGTAAATTGACGTGGCACAAAAATATATGTTCAGTGAATGTGTCTTAATAAAGAAACTAGGGTTACCTCAATATTAATTACTATAATAGGTCTCTTTTAAAATTAAATAAAATAACAACATTAAATAAACAGCTCTGATGTATAATTGCACTATTTTGATGCGTGTATGAATTATATATGTGTGTATCAGAATAAATGGGCTGTGCGCTTGAATATTGATATATTTATATGCGTGTATAAATGGGATTTATTGGTAATGGGTATAGCCGTAGATAGAATAGATTTTATGATAAGATCCGGGTTAGATTAATGGATTTATAACAAATAAACTATCGTACATAATAATAGACATATAAGACTTAGTTAGGTATTGTTTTAGCTTTGTTCTCTAGTTAGACTATCGTCCCCAAACCCTGAGATTGAGCTGGTTTGGTGCGCTACCATAAATAGATATACATATCAGAACCCTTATTTATGTTTTGAGATAATTCTTATCCACGTGTAAGATTGGCGCGTGAGATGGAATCAAACCATGCTCACAAATATCTTCATTCGAAGCTTCAGGTTAAAGCCTACAATGGCGGTTTAAATGTAATATTGGTGGTGTTATAATGGCATCCCAACTAAAGGGGCTGCGAATGTTAGAGAACGGGCATTAGAAGGGCATCGTAACGTAAAAGAGCTCACAAACGAGAGTGGATTTTTTTTTTTTAAAAAAAAAAAAAAAGGGAAAAATAAAAGTGATAGTTTTGTTATAAATCGGAAAGAGTTTGAACACATATTGGAAAGATAGTAGATGGGCATATTTTGTGTGGTGAATGTACGAATAGAAAAGTTCTCGAGTGGTCAAGGGGGAAAATAGCGTTGATGTATGTCCTGTGATATATATAGAGTCATGGGTTATAAAATAGAGGTTTAAGAATTTATCTAACATTGAGATATTATAAAACAATATCGTTCAATATGATAAGAAGGAGGGACAAAGGTCCATCAGGTGGGTCATGCAGTGGACCACTGGAAGCCGGGGTGACGAACCTGGCACGTTTAACCTTAATAGTGATATATAATAAAATGAAGCAAAAAAATAAGCAGAAAGTGGAACAGCAGAAGGTGAGTGAGAAGAAACTAAGCTTGATGCAGAAAATTTTAGATAAATTAGAAAGCATAGAACTCCGATTTCAGAAAATGGACGAGAGGTTCGGAATGAGATTCCAGAAGTTAGAACAGAGACTAGGGAAGGAAAGTGAAAGTACTCAAGGGGAAAAGGAATATGAGGGAAATGAAAGTGAAAGTATGGAAAAGACTGAGAAGTCGAACAATAAAGAAGTAGAAGAGAGTTTACATGTACGAGAGGGGAGTGTGAAACAGAAGCGGAAGGCCGGTGAGGCAGAACTACTTAATGCGCCAGACCTGAGCGCATATGACCATAGCGTGCTGTTGGAATGAGGAAAGGAAGTCCAAGATCAGCAAAGTGCTAAGGTTGGGATAGAAGGACGATCTGATGGCAATGCAATGTACAGAAAAGGAGGCGACGATAGTTACGGACAGAGATGGAAGTACGAACCAGAAGCGCGGCATCCACCGGACAAACCAAATTACAATCAAGTAAAGGCCTCATACAATACTTGGTCACTCAAGCCTTCGCAAACCCAGAGAGGGATAAAGGATAGAAAAGAGTCGTTTAAGAAGCCGTTCAAATACACAGAAGGTATTTGAAGGCTATTGCACCAGGGGGGTATGTAACAGACGGGGTTCGAATACAAGAGATAAGGCAATAGTGCTAATTGAGAGTGTTGATATGGAGTGATTATATGCGAAAAGATATATATGTAAATAGTCATTCGAACCCTGTTACAAGGAGTGTGAAAGTTATGTGTGTATGCATATGTAAATATAGTTGTATGTGCGAGTGTACAATATGCGTATGTATTATCGGTGATGGTTACAATCAATTATATATAGAGCTGTATAAATTGTAATTGATTATTCGTATATATTTTATCCGTTAAGTTTTTTTTTTAAAGTTTTAATAATATTGTCGGTAACACATGTTTTTCTTTTGTTAGTTAATCTCTTGAACATATGAGGACAGAAATAGAAATGAATCAATTGCTGTAGGCAGTTTAGTCAATAACTGGTGTCGAGAAGTCTGAAAACTGGTCAAGTGGGTATTTTTGAAGAACAATGGAAGAACTGGTCAGTGGCGTACGGATACACAGAGAAAATTTTACAAAGTTAAAAGTGAAAAACAAAAGAACTTTTTGTTGGGCTCGAAAGGAGAGATATAGATAGAAAAAAAAGAGACGCGGCTTGAACTACAGATTGTGTGGACGTGTGATTTTTTTCTTAAGAAGTCATTAATATTTTCTCACCCAAAATGTCGGGGTAATTCTATAGTGCGAGTTTCGTTAATCGGCCCAGTGGACACTTGTCATGGAACTCACCTGAAGCGGACTTACGAACTGCGTTATTAAAATAAAGAAATTTTGTTTCATCAAGTGTAATGGTGACGAAAGATCTTTGAAAATTGGACCCTGTCATAAAGCGAGTGAATCACCTACTCCACCTCTGGGATAAGCTATTCGATATATCCTATTGGAATGGTTTACCATCCGTTATCTCTACCAGACCAGTATTCTTGGAGAGTTATAAATGCGGACTTGTCTTTGATCACGTGAACTAAGGTAAATTGACGTGGCACAAAAATATATGTTCAGTGAATGTGTCTTAATAAAGAAACTAGTGTTACCTCAATATTAATTACTATAATAGGTCTCTTTTAAAATTAAATAAAATAACAACATTAAATAAACAGCTCTGATGTATAATTGCACTATTTTGATGCATGTATGAATTATATATGTGTGTATCAGAATAAATAGGCTGTGCGCTTGAATATTGATATATTTATATGCATGTATAAATGGGATTTATTGGTAATGGGTATAGCCGTAGATAGAATAGATTTTATGATAAGATCCGGGTTAGATTAATGGATTTATAACAAATAAACTATCGTACATAATAATAGACATATAAGACTTAGTTAGGTATTGTTTTAGCTTTGTTCTCTAGTTAGACTATCATCCCCAAACCCTGAGATTGAGCTGGTTTGGTGCACTACCATAAATAGATATACATACCAGAACCCTTATTTATGTTTTCGATGAGATAATTCTTATCCACGTGTAAGATTGGCGCGTGAGATGGAATCAAACCATGCTCACAAATATCTTCATTCGAAGCTTCGGGTTAAAGCCTACAATGGCGGTTTAAAAGATATCAATGGTGTTATAATATATATATATACTAATGGTCACTCAATCTATTCTTGATCAAGTTTCTCTGGGTATAGTTGCTGAGATATTCCTGACTCCATTTAAGAAGTCACAGTGTGTCACATCTCAGGGAAACTTTGTTTACTGTGATAAAAAAAAGGATGGTGATTATGGTTTGCACCAACTAGACTCAGGGAGACAGCAAGAGATCTTAAATATTGTTCAGACAATTGAGACAATAGGAGCACTAAGACAAACGTCAGCAGAATTAAGTTTAACCTAATTAAATTTTTTTATTAAATTCAATAAACAAACTAAAGAAATCTAACAAACAAATATGAAAGTTTGATTTAGATTTTATAAGAATATTGATCAGAGAGTGTATACAAGTAGAGTACATATTACAAATGAAATACCTTAACAACAATTTTCATTCTCTCACCTACAATTTAAAAAAAAATTAATAGTATCTTCCTGCTGGCAATTTACAAAAGAACAACAATTCTAATTTTCTAATTTAGAGATATAAAACAAAACCATATGGTCTTGTAGGAAATTAATGAACAGCATAGGACAAGCATTCTCTAGAACTTTGGAACTAGAGATGTCATATTGTCTGCAGGATAGCTTGTGATGTACCAGGTTCAGGACAAATCATGGTTAATTTCACATACAAGATGACAGACATGAAGAATGATTACATTCTTATGTAATCAGAAAAGAAGAAACAAAATCTCCAACTATAGAAAAACTAGAATAACAAACATGATAAACCACCAGCCAAAAGATTTGCTGTTTGCAAGAAACACAAACTAAATGTATTTAAAATTAAATTTATTAAAATAAAGGGGAAAGGTGAGCTAAATGAAATTACTAAGGTCTGCCAAAACATTTAGCAAGAGTTAGTAATAAAAAAGAAGACATATTCAGCATATAAAATATAATCTCAAAATACACTCCCCAATAAATAAAATTGAAAACCAACTTTAAATCTTAAAACTAAGATTCCAAAACACACTATAAATACAAAGAAAAGCAAACACTTATAATAATTATGAGATTAATTAACTGGTAAAACTTTATACAACAGATTTGTTTGTAGATTGAGCAGATATCTAAATAGAAATTTATATGCTCTGGAAAGAATAAATATTTTTACCTTATGGTAAAGCAGTGTCCACAGAGTTTTCAAAGAATGCACACATTTATTTTGAGTTCATTTTCAGGTATCTTCATTTCTTCACAGTGACAAGTGTAGAGGTATATCTTGGAATTCTTTTTACTTCAGACTTTCATAGCATGATGGAAGAACAGCTTGGAATCAGGAGCCTATCCTTAGGTAAGTTAGTAATGCATGTTGTAGGTTTGAATACACATAGCAGTGAATTTAGTCATTTTGCGACAACAAAGTTTTAAAAAAAAATTCCAGACTGCCAACAGTATGAATCTCAGCAGGCTAATATAAAATGAATATTAAAATTATAAGAGGCTGAATCAATCACTATGATGCAGAATTAGCTTTGTCAAGCCAAGAATAATTGTCCAAAATTTTTTGGGTTATTTATGACCTCTCTCTATCTCCTGCGTAAACTTTCTTGTTTTTCAATTATAAGCCTTAGTCCAGAGCAAATCTTTATCTCCCACTAATGCAATTAACTTTCCAAAATTAAAAGCTTTCTTAAAAAAAAAAAAAACAAAGATTGAAACTTTTAACTTGAAATGTTTTTACAATTTGAATTTTAATAAAAAAAATAAGTGTCAGAAGAAACTTATTTTAAACTAACAAATAAAATCTATTAAAGATGAAATATAAAATTACAGAATTTTACAATATAGCTGCATATGTGTGTTATATCCTATTAACTTTTAAATAACTTGATAAAAATAAAACTTTGTATTAATTTTGTGAAGGGACCTTTGAATTGGATATAGCATCCAGTTCAATATATATATATATATAATAAATTCAGAAATCCTTAATTGATTTTATTTAAATTACATATGCAATATAAAATATGTTGTATGAATACTCATTTTAGGTTTAATATACTTAATCATTATAAGTATTTTTATCACTTTTTTTTAAAAATGTTGACCTGTGGATTACCACACATTTCTTCCATAATCCATATAGATTTGCATGTGGGTATGAACTTGAAAAACTGATTATGTTCCTGCAAAAATTGACTTCTTTATATGTACACACAAATGCATATAATAATAGTAGAAATAAAAATGTTTGAAATAATATACATAAAAAACATGGAGATTCACTTTTATTAAATTTAATTTTTGGATAAAAATTAAATGTTTACATTTATGTAAAATGATTATACAATGTAAATATACATATTCACAATGTATAAATACATTGCTACAATTTGAAGTACAATTGTCATACATATTGCCCTCACGTGTTTGAAACTATCCACTTGAAAAAAGAACATTAAAGGTTATAACTGATAATTTATTAGGCCACAGATTATCATATCATTCCTAGCTCAGATATTTATTATTATTATTATAATGATATTATTAATCAACTGTAACTGATTTTTTCATGCATAATTATTTCTTTCAGATATATTTAAAAGTTGCAATATCAATAGATGGATAAGCTGTATATGTAATATGTGTAGCTACAATTTTATCATGGATATCTTTACATCAAGAAAACTTGTCATTGCTTTCAGAAAGTATATACAGAAAAAAAATATTAATGGTAATAATATAATATTTTAAAAATAATATTAAAATATTTATTAAAAAAATTTAAATAATAAGATTAAATTTAAAAAGTAAAATTAATTAAATGGTTTGTTTAAAACATTCACTCTATGGAAATGTGAATAGTTAAAAAAAATTAAATATTGTAATTAAATGTTGAAGTATTTCCATCTTCTAATGTTAATTGTTAAAGACTTCAGAAAAATTCAAACTTTATTTAATTTTTTTAAACATATTCAACTATTTAATAATAGCACACAAGCTAGAATATAACAGTGTTTCAAGTAGTATTTATTCTTATCTCTTTATCATGTATTTCTGGCATAATCAGTGACAGTACTAGCATAGGACTCAAACTGGAGTCTTTTAGGTTACTAAAGGATATTGAATTTAAGATATTGCTCTAACTAGATTTATAAATATTAAATTTAAGGTGATGCTCTGACCTGTTAAAAATTAATATAATAAGCATCAATATTTATAAATCTTGATTCTAGTTCAATTTCAATGCAAGTGCTGTCACTGATCAGGTCAGCAACACCTGAAGAAGAGAGAAGATTATGATTTGAAATGTTAAAATATATACTTACCTATGTGTAAAAATACTAATAGTTGAATGTATTTGAAAAGTTTACATGTAGTTTGAATTTTTTTAAAGACATTAAACAATTAATACTAGATGATGGAAATAGTTCAATGCATAATTACAAATAATAAAAAAAATATGTATTTTTTGAAAAAAATAATGCTTTTATGTAAATAGCCAACTAAAAAGTAGAAAAATTAAGTAATTCACATTTTGATTAATTTGCCATTGTTGGAAAATATCAGAGATGTTAAAAAACTAGACTTGTTATAAAACAATTGGAAATCACATCTGATTTTTATAATTTATTTGAGTCTCAAATGCTTTTATGAAATGATAATATTTCTGCAATTTTCAATCGTTTTATGATGAATGTAGGTAGATTCTTAATATTTGTAATATATTTCAAAAATGGCAAATTAACTGAGAAGTGAATTACTTTGTTATTTTTCTAGTTTTTAATCGGCTCTTTTCTTAACAATATTATATTAAATATATATATTATTTTTTTATTTTTTAGTTACATTTACATACTATTTTTAAAAAGGGTTTAAACTACAAAAAAATCTGACAAATTATAATTTAGTAATAAGATGTGAAAATAAAAAATAAGCCTTCTAACAAACAAATTCTAAATTTAAATATCATGTGATTGTCTACTATATAAAAAATATGTATTGGCTTTTTAATTAATTTAATTAAATAAGTAGAACTTAAATCAATGTGAACAAAATTTTATCCTACCAATGTAATATTTCTATTAGATATATATTTTTTAATTTAATCAATTTAATTAATTAAGTATGAGCTAAATTAATATTAACAAAATTTTATTCTACAAATGTAACATTTCCATTGGCTTCTTGGGAAGCATAAGAATGTTAGTTCAAATTCTAAATGGGAAAAAATTTCTTTTCATTGTTAAAAATTTTAAAATGTGGACATACAGACAGAAACATACACAGAAAGAGCAAATTAATATAAAAACATTTAAAATACTATCATCATAAACGTTAGATATATATATGTTGTTTTTAAAAAAATCAATGAAATTTTTCAAATAGTATAAAGTAATGGAATTAGCAGGAAAAGGCATATTAATTTTTTTAATTAATTAAAAAATGCTTCTTAAGTAAAAGTATTTTGAAAGGTGTGTTAATAGTAAAATGGATAACAATCTTTTAGATTATTAATAATATAATAACTCACTGCTGAATGATGAATGAAAAATTGAAAAAAAAAATAAAGTGATTTATTTGAATTACAAAATTTATCCTAAGTTTAATAAGGCATCAACAAGCTGTCAGCATTCATTTTTATATGTGTGTATATATAATTTGATCTTCTTTAATCAAAAACTGTCGTTTTTATTAAACATTAAAAAAGAAAAATTACAAAAATAAATTTGTTTTTAAAAATGTCAAATGAAAATTATTTGATAAGTAACTTGTCAAAAAAAGAAAAAAGGAATAAAATAAATACTTGAGATATTTTTTTCTTCTAAAAATGTATTTATATATAATTTATTACTATAGATTTAAACTAGCTCAATGAAGTGAATTATTAAAATAATTTCATTTTATCGTAATGATTCCTAAAATATAATGGGAAAAAAATCAGATTCAGATCACAGTTTACTATTGCAAACAGATTTCAATCCATGTCTGATCAGAATGTGGATATGATCAAAGATCACCTGATATAAAAATATCTAAGTCAGTCTATATATAAGTACTATGTAAAAATATGCTGTTTAAGTGGAATCTATGTAAATTAATTTTAACCATTTTACTAATACAATATATAATTTTATACTAATTTAATTACAGTTTTGTCTTCAAAGCATCTACATTTTTATATTAATATAATTATAATAAACTAAAATGAAGTTGTATCAGGCATAATGTGGTACTTAAACTTATACTAATTTAAATAACAAGTTTTATCTTTGATACATCTAAATTTTAAATTTAATTGTAATAAATTAAAATGAAGTTGGGCCAGGCATAATGCAATATACATATTTATATTAATATAAACTACAGGTTTTGTCTTCAAAATAACTAATTTTTTATATTAATATAATTGTAATATAATAGAAAGATACAAACAATATATTGAGAGCAAATGTGCAGACAATTATGAAATGCTGAGCATGCTTTTGACTGGATTCATTTATAGATGTAGCAATGAATGTAACAAGGGCGGGAGGGAATATTAAGTAGTCCAAAAACCAATTAAATAATTTGCATATTATTTGTATTGCAAATTAACTGGTTATATTTGAAAATAATAAACTAAAATAAAGTTGAGCTAGACTTATTGCTACTAGATGTGAAAATAAATGGACAATTGAAGTCTTAAAATAAGTTTCCAAAGTTTGCAAAAGACTTAGAAAGAGATAATATATAAAATGCATGGATAAATTAATAAAACTATTTGATTGTATGAAGTGGCAAAGAGAGGTTATGAATCAAAAAAACTGGATTAAACTTGGAGAGATCTTCATCCTTCAGAGAATTGATGAGCATTAAAAATGATTATTATGACAACTATAAATAAAATCAAGCAATTTCTCTTTAAACAAATGAAATTATTGTATTTCTTATAATATTCACATTAATTTTAAGGATTACTTATATCATATAATCACTATGAAATATATGCACAAACTTGTATTCTTTTTAAGTCAGGGGTCTTACTAAATGCACGTAAAATATGACTTTTTTTGAAAAAAAAAAAGCTTTCTTATGTATTTTATGAAAATAAAAATTAGTTTAGATTATATTTTAGTATAGTTTAAAAATGTAATGACTAAATTGTTATTGCATCAGTATAGTGTAATATAAATAAAACACACAAAAAATGTTATTCTACATAGAAAATAGCACCGAGTAAAAAAATTACCTCAAACTAGAAATGAAAAATTAATATAAAAATTAGCTATGCCTATCCCATTTTAAAAAGTCAAACAATCAATTTGCCAGTATACTACCAGCCTTTCAGCTTCTACAATATTATTCTCTCACAGAATATTACTACTTTTAGTTGTGCAATAAATCTCTAGTGACATACAATATAATTGATTGTTTGGCTAAAAATTCATCGCCCACATCAGTGGTTTGGCAGCTGGAAGAAAAGTATTTAAGAATCCTCTGATTACAACCTAGGCTATCATTTTATGATAACCTTTTATTTAAGTGTTTAAAATTGAACACTGCATTCAAGTGAAGGAATATTGAATGAATTAGAACTGCCTAAAATTAATTTACATATTATTGTCTTTGTAAATATAAAAGAAAAAATAAAGAGACAATTGATTAAAAAAAGTGGATATGCATTTATAACAAATTCATAAAACTTGGAAGCACAAAAGGAGTCAGAATTATTATATATGAAAAAATAAAATGTAGAGATTGTAGATATATCTAGCAGAGTGGGAAGTTAATGGAGAAAGATAGCAAATATAAATAATTTAGATTTTGTGTCCCAAAAAATTATAATGTGATGAAGAAACAGAGGATTTTTTATATGGGTATGCAAAATACTTTTGATCAAACAAAAAAAAAACAATATTTTAAAATTGTCATGGAAGATTTTAATGCTAAAATTGTTAAGATGAAAGTGTTATGGATGTTTTTGCACTTTCATAACGTATATTTTTATTTTCCACTTCAATTGTTTCTACTTTATTCTAATATCAAAAACCTTTACAATGTTACATTTAATATTTAAGATTTATTTCACAATCTACACACAATACTTAAATGCAATCTATATTTGTAAGTAGCAAATGAAATGTCATTCTACAATGACAATCCACACTTTAAACTTAAATATCCACAATAAGATAAATTAATAAATATTCAATGTTTAAAAAAAGGCTCAAATTCAATCCAGCAAAAGAAACTTGATAATATAAAATGAATAAATAAAATGATAGGAAAAGAATGAACATTGAATTCCTTATATTGAATTAATTATTGAAAAAAAAATTAAAATTAGCTTTTGCTATGGATAACTCAGAGAGTATCATTATTATTTAAAGACCCCACTTGTAGATTTTTATTATTTCAATTTTAATCATTTCATTGAAATAAAAGAACATTTAATTTTTAAAATTGTATTTAATTATCTGTAATAGAAACTTTTTTATACAAATATAATTTAACTTTCAAGTACTTGGATACCATAGTAAGAAATGTTTAGAATTTACATAATTTAAATTAAGCTTAGCACTTTTGAAACCTACCTCAGGCCTCAAATTCATAGCATATGAGACCATAAATAGATTTTGAAAATACTAAACTTAATTTAAAACATAATTCCTAAGCTTTTTTTTCCACAGTGTCCAAGTGATTGAAAGTCAAAATTATGTGTAATAAAAGTGATTAAATAACACATGAATATAAACTATCATTATAATATTCGTGGTATGTATTGTCCCTATGTTATATTTAATTAAACTACTATCATGTGTGCAATATCCAAACACTATATTTTTTCATTTAATATTTAAATATTTCTAATATTTATATTATGTTGATGTTCTATATTAGTTATCATGTTTTAATTTTATTAGTTAACATTATTTTTAAGATTAAAGTTGTGAGTATAATAACATAATTGATTATTTAAAAATCATTTAAATATGATTACTGCCTTATATACAGACAAAATTATTTGATAAATTTATCTCAAGCACTTATAGATAAGTGTAGATAAAGAATGGGAGGTTATTTTTTTCTTCTCTTGTCATTGACTTTTTTTATTGAAATATTTGTCACACAGTATGAGGCAGTTTAGATTAAATTAGCTTGATAGATTAAATTTGATGATTGACATAAATAAAAGCTTCATTTATTCAAAAAGAGATTTAATTTAGACATTTTTATAGTGTTGCTGTATTATGGTAATAATAAAATAATTCTGTCAAGTATGGCATTGTTATAAGCCAAAAAATGCTATAACTTTTTGTGACCTCAGTATCATCATTGGAAATAAATAATCATAAAGATCTGTATAAACGTTGATGACATTGGTTAAGCAATGAATGTATAAAAGAATATTCATAATGAAAAATAAATAGAAATAGAGTATTTTATTATTCATCATAATTTTCAATCAGTGCTGACTCATTGCAAAATGAATGCCTCTCCAAATTCAAACCATAGTTACTCTTTATCAAATCTTATCTATAAACTTGGTTTTATGTTTTCATCTTACATTCACCTCTTTCTAGATTCTTTAGGATTCTTTTTAGGACATCAACATATTTTCTAACAATAAGTCCAGCCAACATCCATTTTAGTCTCTTAATTATTTCAATGAATAATATCATTTTGTCTCCCATCCAACTATCTCACTTTTGAATCTTTCCTGTTTGTCTCAAAATACATCTCTCCATAATTTTTTAATAGTCTAGAGACTTTGTATTGCTCTTCTGATAAAGATTCAAGTCTCAGATCCTTATGTAAGAACTGATAAGACATCTACTAAAAACCTATCTTCAAATTCACAGGCATATTTTATTTTAAATTATTTCTACCAAAAGTACTCCATCCAACTTTTAATTCTATGGTTAATTTCATCAGTTGTTTCCCATCTGCATCAATAATCTGACTAAGGTATTTGTTATTGATAGATTCCTTTAATTTATGATTTTCAAATTTTGCTTTCTTCAGAGAAAACCATAGAACATTATTTTTAGTCTGTTTCGTAGTTAGTTTTGGTCATATTTTCATTATATAACCCTTGTAACATTTCTATAGTTCTAAAACATAATTTGTAAAAATCAATCATGTCTTCTAAAAAATATAGATAGTTTGAATAAATTATATTTACTTTTATTTCTTAGTTTACCATTTTAATCAATAAATGATATTTTACAAAAGGACTAAAAATATTTTGAAAATATGTAATCATATTATTGTATGTCCATATCAATAATAATATGACACTGTCACATGACTCCAGCTTATAAGTTGCTATCCAGCTGCATTTTTTTTTTCTTTCAGCTTTGTTATGCCACTTTACCATAGCTTTTGCAACTAATAGATGCCAGATGCTAATGCTTAATAAGTGCCTACTCAGTGCTTACTATCCAATATTACCAGACTAGCTTCAATGTTTTCACTTTCATCAGTGAGGAGCTTTGAATCTTGGTAGCAGTACCCTTGGATAATATAGGATCTAATGTACCTTTTTCTTGCAGCCATTATTTATCTCTTTTTCAATAATTAAGCTCTTATCAAAATTTGAAAACCATATGATTCTAACTTGCTTGTATAATCATATTTATTTTGAAACCAGTTTGTAGTTTTTTTAGCAACTATTTTTATCATGTGATCAGAATTAGTATAAAATCAATATCTCATGACTCTATCACATGACTTCTTAGAATATTTTTCTTACACTTCCATGTCATTTATTGTAATCTTTAGCAACTATTAGTTGACAGATAATAGTAATTAATAATTTCCTATATCCAATATACCTAGACTAGTTTCAAGCAGTGAGGTATTTTCATTGGATAGTGATTTGTTAAACACTAGAATCAGCTTTCTCTTAGTTTCTAAAGCTTGTCATAGAAGTATGAAAAAAAAACTATGCTGCTAAAACAGCCATTAATAGTGATAAAATAAAGATATGTTATTGTTTTTATAACAAAAAGATTTCTACAATTATTAAAAAAACTAAGCACATCATAAATATTTAAACCAAACTGGCTTTGATCTTTATGACAAAAATTTACATGCAAGTTGGTTTAGATTGAAAACTTTAATGCTCATTTGGTGTGATTACTCGATAATTAGAAAGAAGGGTAAATAATGCTTGTTATATGGAAGGTGAATTAGATTACAATGCTTCATATGCACTGATACAAGATCCAAAATTCCTCACTGATGAACATCATAAGCTTGAGATTAGTCTGATAATATTGAATATAAGAGCATTAGACAGTGATGTAATATTGCTGTAATTGGTATACAAATGTGAAGAAAAAATGCTATTGAAACAGCAATGAGTAAGATGAGATCAAATAATAAAGGCATGTGATACTTTATTGTTTTATACTAATTCTGACTACAGGGTAAATGTATTTTAACTTATTAACAAGTTGTGATACTATAATATATAGATATTGATTTGGTTTCAGATATATATGACTATATCAGAAAAATAGCTCAGATTGAAAACCATTTATGATTTTTTTAAATTTAAGCTGATAGATTGATAATTACAAAGAGATGTAAATAATGGCTGTTGGAAATAAGATGTGCTAGATTCTAAAGATTTAAGAGCACTGTTCTATGCTCCAAAGCTCCACACTGATGAAAAACAAACTAGTCTCTGGATATTGGATAGAACAACACTGAAGAGGGATTTATTTTGCACTATCTAATAATTAATAAACTTTACAGTAGATGACATAGACATATAAAAAATTCAATGTCAATCTTTTTAATATCACCATGTAAACTAATTATTGGTGCTGCATTTTACTAAATGTTCATAGAATATTACAATATCCTGATTTATATTTTGTTGATCCCTAATTTAAATCACTATTGAAATGTTTACAAAATCAAATGTTTTTTCCATAATCAATAAAGCTAAAGCATATTAACAACTCATATTTATTGGTCATTTGTAAAACTTCTCTCAATACTTGGATATGATTCACTATGTCAAAACCATTTTTAAATCCAGTTTGTTTATTTATTTATTTTTTTGGTTGATTAAATCCTAAATTCATTGTAGATGAGTTGGTTGTCTTAGAAATGTTTTTGTATTGAACTATTAGAAGTCTGATAGGTATTTTTAATATCATTTTTGGTTAAATATCAGTTTTAATAATGCATTCTTCCAGTCATCTAATATGTCTTTATTATTCAGGCATTTAGCATATAATTTTCATAACAGTTTCCTATTTCTTTAAATGTAGCTTATTAATATATGAATATAATTTAATTATTTCCTGAAGTTTTTTTCCATAAATTTAATTGTATGTCTCACCTATTCATTTAAAATCTTTGTAATTCAGAAGATATAATAGTGGAAACAGTTAATTTTTCTTATTTTTTATTATAATACAACTGTTTGCAATTTTTTTCCTATATTATAGGTCAACATTGTTTTTAAAAATTATTCCATCCTTTCTTCTTATTACTCATATAATTTTTCTTTCAATACTAAAATGTTTATACTTTTGAAAGTTTTATTTTCTTCTGTAGCTGCCCTTGTAAATTCCATTATATTTTGTATATCATTATTAATTATTTTTGTCTTATTTTGCAGATCTACAAATATTTGATTCTTCTTAAGGGATCACTGCAAACACTTCTATATTCCTTCTTTTTTTTTCATATATTGTCTCAGCTAAACATTTATTAGTAATTTGATGCTTTTTCCCTCCAGGTATTATTGTTGCTGTTCTTAGTAGGGGATCATTTATTTTTTATTGATATTAGTTATATTTGAACTATCTTCAAATTCTGTTAATATATTAAAATATATTTGAAAGTTCTTACTTAATTTCATTTGAGTGTTTCTAAAGGTTAAAAATGTCCATTGTTAATACTGCTTTTTAATAGATTTTGCTTCTTTAAATTTGCATTGAGTCTAATATGTAAAAATATTTTGATAATCTGTTATTATTAATAATAATGTAAAAATTCTAAACACAGATTAAATGTGTTTAATGAAATTAATTAAACAAAGTCTACTTTCAATGCATGTGCATAATAATCATGCATTGAAAGCATATTAGGTTTAATTAATTTCATTTAACATATTTAATCTCTGTTTTGATATTTCTATATTTTATAAATTACAAATAAATGATCATTTTCTGCATTGGATCTGTTAAGAATACTATGATCCTGAGATGCATATTTTCTGTTAGTCAATATATATAATCCAATTCTGACATACTTTCATTTGAATATTTCCATGTCCATTACTATTTACTTTTTTTTTTCAATAAAAGAATTCATAATGTATATTTTTTATTTTATTGAAAATTCCATGAGTCTGTATCCTTTCTCATTACTGTCATTGTAGTTAAATTTAGCCAAAGGGCTTATCTATTTTCCAATTCTGGCAGTAAAGTATCCTGACAACAGTCTTCCATGTTTTCTTTGATCTGATCTAACTGTTCATCACAATGACAACATTTGTGCCATAAATCTGAATTATTTGCATTTGGTATCATCCTTTAAATCAAATAACTAATATAACCATTTTATCTAATATACTGTCAGTATCCATGATATTGTTCCACTTTTTATTTACAATGAATCCCATTTGACTTGTACAATTTGATACCTTAATGTAAACAGAGCACTGATTATATATATATGTGCAGAAGATAATGATCTGGATCAACTGATGAGTGCTGGTTCAGCATGAAATATGTACATTGGAGATCATTTACCCTTTTAACATCTACATAATCATGCCTATCATTGTATAAGATGGAGTGGATGATAAAGGGAGCTTAAAAGTTTGAGTTCAAATCCCCTCTAATTACATCTAGCTTAAGTATATATATATTTAAATATTTATGTTAATTTGATGGCAAAATGCTTACTTAGATAGTAGAGAGTTATATCCAAGCAATAATATTCATTATCATTGTTGCAATTGCTTGCTAACACAATTTATTCTAATTTCTTAATTTTAGAGTTAAATTATAAATTTTAATATGTTCATTAGATTATCCTTATTATATTAAGACAAAAAATTCATTAAATTATTTTTTTTAAAAGTGAAAGTTGCCATTTTTTGTTTTTAGTTCTTTTTTTCTTTATTAATGGCAGCTGATAAACCAGTTACTAAATGCATCTTACCACACCCTTTAATTTATTTTTCTTGACTAGATACAAATTCAATTTTTTAAAGGAAAAAGTCAGAGAGAACAAATAATGTTCAGTTTTACTTCACAATAAGTAAATCTTAAAATATAATAAAAAAGACAAATTACTGTGTATATATTGTCTAGTTTTTAAAAAAAGTAGACTTTTAGCAACTGCTTTAACATTTTGAGGTATCTAATTGACTTAGTGAGTTTAAAAAATCAGAGAAATTCACTTGTGATTTGACAGATCTAATGATTTTGGACAGAATAAGATTCAGTTGATGATTGGATTAAATTTGAACATTGAGCTAATTATGTCTTTTTGATTAGATAGATCAGAAACTGCAGTAACAACCAACCAAATATAAAACCAAGTTTCTATGGTAATTAAATAATTATAAATTAATTTACAAAATAATTAAAAGTTTTAGGTGAACATCTTGATACTTTTAATAATGTCAAGTAATAATGAAATATTTATTATATCTAATTTGTGTTTTTATTACATATATATATATTTTAAGTATCTCTGCATTTATTCTATAAATGATTTGTTCCAAATGATTTAAAACAATAGCAATGTAATGGATTTTAAAGCCCAAAATCGATCATATCTCACTTGTCACCTCTGGGGACCAATCTCCATGTGAATTTCTGATTAACAAAGTATTTGACTTTTATTTTGTATGTGCTTTAAGTTTTCTGCCAGAATTCATGTAAAAGTATTTATATGACAATTATTCAATAAAATAATAGCATTTGATCATTGTTGGAAATAAATGATTATTATTTACCCTTTTCTTATATTCTTGCATGTTAATATTGAAAGCTACATGATAAACTTTCGTCTTTATTTTGTTTAAAATAATTTTTGTTAATTGCATTTTAGAAATTGTGAATTTCATTTAAACAAGTGCTAAAACATATAAATTTAGAAATTTTATTGAGAAGCTAGAGTTTGAAGTAAAGCTAAGTGACCTTTCATTCTACTGCATTATAAGACGTTTATCAACCACTAATCTTTATAAGTTTGGTTTTTTTTTTTGAAAAATTAATATAACTTTTCTGAAAGAAAAGAAAAATATATAACAACTAAAAGTTCATGGAAGGATACACAATATGATGTTCATTGCAGAATGTAATGCAACTGCTTCAATATTTAAATCTGGCAACTCAATGAAGAAACAAAATTATTAAAGAACTTGCCTAATCACTTTCAATTTTCAGATTAAATATAAATTGTAGTGGATTTTCTTTTTAAACCGTAATAAACATTAGTTTATTCATTTAGTACTTATCTCTCATTCTACTTTCTTAATTTTTTCTGATCCTGTAACATTTGATGCTGTGAAGCATTATTTACAGAAACAGCCTATCAACTACAAAATCTAGATGATGTATATAATTTCTATTTATTTTTATACCTTAGCTTTCCAATTTAATCCATAAAATATCTATTGTAAATCTTTTGTAAAATGTTATACTCCTATATTGATTAATTATTACATATTTTTTTAAAAAAAGACTTACTTATGATGCACATTTTTGACAAGTAAAATGATAAAACTAAATCATGTTAAAAGAATACAGATAATCATAAGTTTTGTAAAGGTTATTCTGTAATAACGATACACTAGCATATACATTCTATCTGATATTAAATTAATAATTAGTAAGCAGTCTAAGTTAATCACTATGGTGTTAATTAAATTTATTCTTGTTGTTTTTAAGCTGGAAAGGACTACATGATGTATTAAACTATCTTAAAAGAATTAAATACCAGTAATAGATGAATAGTAGACTGATTAATTTTATCTTATATTTTAAACTTATTAACTTAATGAAGATGTAATAGAGATATACTATGATAATATTTTAATAATAGATATATAAATATATATATATATTTATAAAACAATGTTCCATATCTTATATTTTATTTTGTTTAATTTATTTTAGGAAAGTACAGGAAATGTAACTAGATAAAGTTCATCAATGATGTAAATAATGTATATAATTTATTGTTGAAGTTGTTAATAAAATTTGTTATGTTTGTTCTATAAATCTTGGTGTTGACTCAATTTCTCCACATCACAGTTACATAATCACAGATAATTTGAATTAAGATATAATATTTGCACAACATAAATAAAACTATTATTTAAGAGTTATAATATTTTCTTGATATGATTTTCTTTAATAAACTTCATTTATCATATTATTATTATGGTCATAGAATAACTATAAAATATTTACACAGAATTATAGTATTATTTTGGTTGCCACATTTTCTAAGATTATAAGATTATACCACATATTTATTTAAAATGCCATATAAAGAATAGAAGATTAAATTATACATTGAAGATTATTATTATTATTATTATTTATTTATTATTAGTATTAGTCAGATGTAGTTAGGAATGATATTAAATCCCTTATCATGCTTGATTACAGATATTATAATTGCCTAGAATTATTTTAAAAGGACCTGAGATTGTTTGAGCTAGATTATTTAGATAAAGAGATGAAGATTAATTTATTGGGATAATCTTAATTAATTAATTATTATTGAAGATGTAAGAATACTATAGATTTGGTATTTGAGATAGTAAGAGAGAGAATAGTATTCTTATGCCATTGAGGTAATATCCTGTGGGATATTGGCTCAATGTATTTGTCTTGCTACTTGTAAGTAAACTCACTTCATAGTCTCATGAATTTATTAGATATTTATTTATTTAATTTATCGAACCAAACCATATTGCTATTCATTAATTTGAGATAATTCAATAACAGATAGTATTGGAGAATATAGTTATTATTGATTAGATACACTTTAAATGAGCATAATTATTATTTATCTGAGATAGATCAATTTATTATTATTACATATTTCTTAGAAGTGAGGGTACAATATATATATATGTCTTTCAAGTTTCTGGCATCACATAACTCATTAGGAGGTAGTTACTTCCATTTTAATTATATATATATCCTTATCAATATTTTCAGGACCACAAATGAAAATATCATTAGTACATCTAACATTTATGTTAATATTTTTTTGACCATGACAGTCTTGTAACTTCAAATTTAACTTCAATTCAGTTTATACAACATTATATATGCATATATTTCAAAAATGACAATTAATAGATAATCTGTTAATTCTGAAATACACAACTGATAAATCTTGTGACATCTGTTTCTTATCAGTATAAGTTCACTAGATAATGATTACAGTCTAAGTAATTTAAATAACTTCTGCATAATTATACTATTATTACTGTTTATTTTTAACCATTATTATAATTTACAATTGTTAAATATAAAATATTAATAGTAATAGTTCCAAAAGTAGATGAAATTAAAGCTGAAGTTATTATAAAACACATAAAACTTTATATAAATAGACTAATACATTTATTAACTATCATTTAATATAATATTCAAGGGTTGTCAAAAATGAGATTCAGTCCTTATTCTGATTATATTAATTTCAGAGTGGCTTACAATTGTACTGAATACATGTCATTCTATAGAATTTATGCTCTCTATAAATTAAATTGCTTAAATACACTCAAAACTAAACTACAGGTGAGTTCAATCTATATATATTTTTGTTTAGTGAAGGGTTTGTATTAGCTTATATATAGCTCATTGTATATTTATAGTAATTTCTACTTTAACTATTCCATATACTATATTTTTAACAAAAGTTTATATATATATATTAAGGGTAAAAGAAGTAAAAGAGATTTTTTAATAATATACCACTACAGAAATAAAATCATAAAGAAAGAAAGAACTGTTTAGAAGATTTGACATTTATTTGATGATGAGGCTTTAAGTAGATTTTTTATCTTGTTTTACCTCTTAGCTGAGATTATTTAGATACTATGTACTGATCAATGTTGGGTAGTTTTCTGCATACAAAGAAAAATTATAAATCTTTTAAAAAAAATATTTGGCTTGGATTCAAATCCCAGACCCTAAGCATGCCAGTGTGAACATGCTACTTTTACACTGTAAGATATTTCACACACACACACATATATATATAATAAAAACAATAAAATCAGCTTTAAGCTTTTTGTATATTGAATAAATTATTGGATGCAGAACAGTAGAAATAAATTTTCTAAAAGTAACAATACTGTTATAGAATGCATAATGTGTTTCAAGCATACATCAAATGTTGAAAGTTTCATCTGGCAATCATTGACAAATTAAATCTGATGACTTTTTGGAATATGTGCAGTCTATATAAATTCTTTAATACTCCTAAGAATATTATTTTCTACTATCATTCTATATAATATTTTTTCCATACAGACAATATGTAATTTATTATTATTAACAAAATATTTACTTACATATTTTTGCTAATGCCTCTATTTTTCTGACTTCATTTATTTGTTTATAACCTACAAAAAATAATATATATAATTAAGTATAATATTTTTAAGTCCTTATTAAAAACCACACACTCAATATATATAATGTCAAACAATCATTTTTAAATGCTGCTATAGTAAATAATATATATTGCCATCAAATACATGAAAATACTATAATAGGAAAATGTAATCCATTTCTCATTGAACCTCTTTGTATATATAGAATGATTACCTAAAATACTTATGGCAAAGAGCATGAAAAAAAAACCCAGTCTGTTCACTATGAAAACAATAAAAATGATTGGGTTCATTAACTTTCACATCTTCTAACACAAGTATTTCAGACAATTCCCTTTGTATATAAAAAGACCAGTAAGAAAGTAATCTCATTTTCCTATTATAGTATTGGCATTACTGAGACGAGAATTTAAAAATGATTGTTTAGTGTAATATATATTTACATTGTAAATATATATGTAAAAAAATATTTTTTTTACAATGAAAAAAAAGTAAATTTATTTATCCACAGATTTCATTAATTTATATTTTAAGTATGATGATTAAATAATTATAATTGCACAAATACAAAAAGTTGAATTTTAAAATAATAATAGTAATTATGTTGAATCAAACACACAATCATATTTTAAATTGTTTATTTAAAAAAAAAAAATGTTTGATTTATTGGCCATTAAATCAATACCATATTCCTAGACAAAGTAAATATTTTAATTCATTCTAATGATAGATGTATTAATTTATATATAAAAAAACTAATTTCATATTTATTTAGGCAGTTAACATGACTTGATTACATTTATATATATAATAAAAAAAAAAGAACTGGAATTATGGTTATAAATTTTAATGTATTGAAAATAAAGTCTACAAATATTAACTATAGATGGCTGTGTTTTTTGCCCCCTCTAAAATAATATACAACTTAAATTCAAATTAACATCTACAATTTTTCAACATTTAAATGTGATTGGTCATAAATCACTGTTTCTCAAATTGGACAGTGTAGCTCTCCTGGGGGGGGGGGGCACTGGAACAATTCAGGGGGAGGGGGAGGGCATTCATTCTATAAAGATGAGGGGACAGTGATAGCACATAAAAGGTATAAGGAAAATTATAAAAAACTTTTTGTGCATGTATCATCTATTCATTGTAATACAATTCGTATAATATAAAATTAAAGTTGTAAAAGTTACTTTATTTTTCAAATAAATGTAAAGTTACATTATAAAAAATATAAAGAATAATAGACTTTATGCAATTAAAATATTTAAGTTTCATTTCACTTATGATGTAAAAAAATATTTATATTGTTTGAAGTCATGAGTGGATATGTTCTATTGTATTAGTTCACACTTAACATCTCAGTTTTATTCTAAAGTATATGATAAACATTTGATATTACAAGTGCAATTCATAGATAAAAAATTTAAAATTCTATGTAAAGGAATTTGCTGTATCAATAAAGCAGCTTTTTTTTTCATATGTCATAGCATCGACCAGGAGGCAAACCCACAACCGTCTGCAACCAACTACTTTCTTGCAGGTGACTGCGCTGACCTCTCAGCTAACAACACTTGACAAAGCAGCTTTTTATGGACAGTTTATTTACATATTTTTAAAAATATCTAATGTACTTTTCTGTTTCTACTAATGTTTGCAAGAAATATAAATATTTTTGATAGGGCTTTATTTTTTTCAATTATTTAAATTGTCCTTTTTGAATGTTTTAAAACAGTTGTAAAACAAAAGTTCTTGCTGTAATTATAATTACAACTTTTATTTAAAACATAGGCAGTAATTTATTTCATTTTGCATTGGATTTATAATTTGTATTTTGTCAATACATCATTTCTAAATATTTTTGAAAAATCTAGCCTATTTTTAAAAAAATCAAAAATTTACTTTCAACATAATTATATGGTAGCAATTGAATATGAAAAATGTGATTAATATTTTGTTTGAAACATTGTGTTGTTTCTTTTTATTGAGAATAAATTATTTTCAAACAATTTTTTCAAAATTTTAAATTTTCTACAAATCTTTTCATGGCTAAACAAACATAAGAAAAATACAGGCAATAAATACATTGTTGATTATTTGAAGTATGGATTTATTGAGTCACCTATAAATCAATGTGTTTCATTTGCCAACAAGTTTTATCAAATAAAGCAATGAAGTTCTCAAGATTACAATAATATTTACAAAAATTCATCCTAATAAAAAAGATAAGGATTTACCTTATTTTCAAGCACTTAAAAATTTTGTAAAATAAATGACATTGTTAATATTTTTTTCAACATCATCCCCTGAAGATGACGATGAGCTACATGTTTCTTATAATATCTTTTGCTGATTGTCAAGAATAGAAAACCATATAATATTTCTGAAGAATACTATCTATTATATACTATGTTACCCAAACCAGCATATGATGCTATTATTAGAATTTCTTTGAGCAATAATAGAGTTTAAAGAAAATTGTTAAAATGCTCAAGATGTGAAACACTCATTATGTAAATATTTAAAAACTAAATTCTCTATAGAAATTGATGAATCAACTTTGCCAGAAAATGAATCTTTACTTGTAGCATATGTGCAATCCATAAAAGAAGAAAAAATGAATTAGGAATTATTATTTGCAAAATATTTACTAACTGATATTAAAGGAGAACTGTTATTTTATATATTAGAAAAATGTTTTACAAAAAGAAACATACACCTATGTAATATTTTGTCAGTTGCTACTAATGGTGCTCCAGTGATACTAGGATCTAGTAGACACTTTTTAGCACATTTAAAAGAGCTGTTGCTAAATGTATATGCTGTACACTGTATTATCCACCAACATTTAGTTGCTAAAAACCTTAATAAATGCCTGAATAGATCATACAATATATCATTAAAACAGTCAACAAAATCAAAATGAATTTGTTAAATTATAAGTTGTTTAGACAACTTTCTTGCAAAAATGATAAAGAATTTAATTTCTTGCTCCTTCATACAGAAGTTCTTTGGTAGTGAAAAAGTGCCTGTTTGATTTGATTTTATGCATTCTTTGATTTAGTGCTGAATTTCGTAGAAAATGAAGATAATGTTTGCCAATTTGATTTATTCAAAAAATGACATAGCTTATTCGATGGAGATATTTAAGAAATTCTGTCAAATAAATCTGCTGCTATATAATGTGATGGATTGAATTTAATAAAAACAGAAAATGTTTTTGTGGCAAAACTTCTGTACAAATGAAATTTAGGATGGGGGAATTTAGACAATTTCCAAATTTATTAAAGGCAGACAAATATGATGAAAATGTAATTATCTATTTTCAGAACTTGGATATTCTTCATTCTGACATCAATCAGAGATTTGAAGATACTTTGAAAATGAATAAATCTAGTTGGATTTTTGATCTTTTTTCAACTATAAACATAGAATAATCTCTACAATTGCAAGAACAATTGATAGAATTAACAACAAATGAGGAAGTAAAAATTTAAATGTAAAAAATTGTTGCCAATAGTTCTAGCTGCAGAAACAGATATCTAAACTTTATCCTGGATTATTGGTTATAGTACAAAAGTTAATAACAGAATTTCCATTAATACATTTAATAAACATGGATTTAGTTTGGTTACAGCTTTGTGACAAAAAAAAAGTGACTTCATATAATTGAACATGGTGACTTAAGATTACTGCTGCCAAAAATATAATCAGTCATTCATAGATTAATATCGCTGCACCAAATTTATTCTTATTATGATTTTTTTTTAATTTAATATATGTGCAATAAAAAATTATTTTATTTTTAATTCAGTATTGATATTGTACTTTTATGTTGATTTTATTAAATAATTTTATAATGGCATGCTTCAACATATCTTATTTATAACAAAATTTTCCACATCAATAATTTGAGATAAGTAGAAATATAGATACTTCAAAAATGGTCACTGTGTTTTCTTGTTTGTTCATAAAATATAAATTTCCAGAAGAGTGTTTTTTCCTAAAAAGAGAGTGGTAGATCAAAAATGCTCAGGAAACTACAAATTGTTCATTTATTAAATTATTTGCCATGTTTATGAAATATGTCTTTGATTTTTCTTTTTCATAAACCATTCTCTGTTTATGAAATAAAACAATATTAAAACAAAACTTTTTATTACAAATAACAGCATAATATTGAATGTGTAGTAAAAAAAACATGAACAAAATATTGTGTAGAAAATTGTGATTTTATTGTCAACAAAAGTAAAGTCAAGTATCCTTGTTACTGAGCATCTTGATATTTATAATATAAGTATTTTGTAGTTTGTGTTATTTTATATGGGGGGAATGACTAAAAAAAAAAATAATCAAAAAAACATGTTTTTTAAATATGTTTAAAGAATTTAATGAAAAATAAAGTAAATTGTATAAATATATACAAATTATATGACAAGATATTAAGTTACATTTGAACAATTACATTTTGAAATATAAAAATTAATTTAAATATTAATTATAAAATGCTTTTGGAGATAGCACACATTTTGTAAGTTACCTACAATTAACATTTATTTATGGATTTTATTTTTGGTATTAAGATTTAAATCTAGTTGTTTTTTTTAATATATAAATTGTATTTGATATCACATCTATTTATAAATTTATTATTTTATATTATAATACCATCTTTATACCTCTAAGATATTTTGATTCTACAATGTGAAATCAAAACATTATTAAAATATGAACTAAATAATTTAAATTAAAAACAAAATGCATTATTTTTCTTACTTTTGAAAAAAATTTTATTATATAATTTTATTATTATGGGGAGATCTTAGTAAAAAGCCAATAGTTTAGTAATCCTTGTTTTATAACCCCCCCCCCCCAAAAAAAAAAAACAAATTTGGATAATTTGGAGTTAATATTAATGATAATTAATTTTTATTACAATAAAATAATTTTAATGTAATATATGAGCCCAAATTTAATTCTAATAACTTTACTTGTTGGGTTTTTTTTTTTTTTAAATTAAAAAAAAAACCATTAAGAATTAATATAAAGTATGAGAACAGCATATTTGTGACGAATTGGAAAAAAAATATTGAAAAAAAAAAGCTTTCTGAAATGTGTTGATAATACAAGTTTATAAAAATTTTACCATCAAATAAAATTAAGTATGGTACTTGCATAAAAAAGGTTGAAAAAAATCAAATAATGGAAGAATTAGTAACAAAAAATACATATTATCATATTATTAAGTACTTATAGATATATGAATATATAAATAATCAATTGATAAACTGCTTATAAAGTCACATGACATTTGAATATTAAAATGACTGCATAAATTCAATATTCCCTTCCAACTGTTTAAATTGGATTTAAAAAAAAATATTTGGCTTTAGTGCTAAAAATGATTGTTTTAAATAGATTAAGAGAATGAAGAAATAAAAATTTTGGGAATAAAAGAACTCATAAAATATTCTTTGATGGCAGTAAAATGAAAAACTTAAAATATAACTTTGAAAAAACAATTATCTAAAGCTGTCCTTTTTTTAACTTTTTTTTATTTTTAATGTTAATAATTTAACTTTAAACACCATTAAAATGAAGATTATTCAATAATTGTTTTTAAATGTTTAACTATCATAAAAAATATTTTATTCTATTTGGCTATGAGAATTTATTGGAAGAACTTTTGCTCTGAAATAGGATATTTTAACATAATTTTATTGTTCTTTTATCATATATATTAAATAGAAAATTTCATTGGTTTTTACACATAAAAATGATAAAAATTTAATGAATTCTCTATGTATTTTTTTATAAATAATTTTCTAATCACAGTAAAAAAAAACAACAATGAGAGGTAAAAATCTGCTAGTGGAAATCATATTATTTAGTAAATATATTTTTCTGAAACCCTTAAAGTTAAAAATAAAACTATTTTTATTTTTGTATCATCAGATGGTTTGAATATTGAATATATAACATTTTTCTAAATACTCTCACAAATAAAACTCCTCCCTAAAAATCTAAAGGTTTTAAAGAGAAATTTTCAAGTCATATCATTTATATCTGTAAAATTTCTGAAAACCTCTATTTAAAATTTTATAGGCTAGCTTTCGTTAATTGTGAGAGTATTAAAAAAGTTATTATTTTAAGTTTCAAATATATACAAATTAATGTCTCATATAAGTTTGTAAAACGTGCAAAACTTCCATACAGTAGGGTCACTCAGTGCAAGCCAGAGTAATCAATGGAAGCCAGAAGGCTTGGGCATAAAATCCCTATCTAGTGCCTACTCATCCAATATCCACTGACTAGTTTCTAGCTTGTGGCTTTCATCAGTGCAGAGCCTTGGATCTGAGAATACTATGGTGTAGAGAGTTTTTCCTGCTTTAATAAGTTATGAGCAAGCATAAGAAATGATGATCATGTGATGTTTAGTGATATAAGTTCCTAATATAAGTTTGGATAAAGAGTTAAAAGTGAATTCATTCTTGACTTGAAGTATTTCAGACAAATATATTTACTAAATTTTATGTAATTTTATCTGGCAAATTTTTATTTTTAGTGGTGCTTTGCTTCATTGCATTACAATGGCAAAATATTTATAAAAAGTGCACAGAAGATTTCAGATAAATTTCTACCATTTAAATATATATATGAAAGGCAATGTTGAAAATACATTTATGTAGTTTCTTTGACTCAAATGAAAAAAAAAAACAGATAAATGATTAAACAATGAATACAAAAGTATTGCTATAAATCTGTCAGCCACACTTGATTACTGAATCTTCCTAGTTTAAATAAACAACTAACAATAATTTTACAAAACATTTTATACTCAGTGACTATAAATTTTGATATATTAAAATATATCTACACTTGTAAATATTTATATAAATATTTATTTTAATACCCATAATTTTGATTATTTATTTACAAGTATCTCTTATATATTAAATTTATTTTTATGAAAACCAAAATTATTAAAAATATATAATTATTTTTATAATTATGTAACATTTTTTATACAGTAGTAGTAATCAGAAACAATTAAAATAACTGTTGTTAAATATGTTTTCTTCATTTATTAAATTTATATATTGTTTCATAATATTAATGTAAATATTGCTTTTAATATCTTATTAAACAGATTTATACTGAAATAATAACAACAATAAATATTTATTCTCTTTTGTAATTTTTCTTTAATAATATTATTAGATGTGTATAAATGTGAACTCTTGTGATTAAAGTTTGGAGATCGTAGTGAACTATGTATATAGTATATGTATGTACACATGTGACATTATTTTATTATTAAATTTAGCAATTAAATTTAATCTTTTATTTAAAAATAAGTACTTGAATGGAATATGATAATCAGTCATATGTTATAGCCAACTTCTAGAAATGATAGGCTCAGCTCTAATATGAAAAACTTTGAATTTTAAGTCCATTACTCTATCACTATATTAAGATATTCAGGATTTAAATAATAAAAAATAAAAAAAGTAATTTTTTTTAAAAGTTAACATTAAAGTTATTGCCTTGTTATTTTTGGGGGAAAAAATGAAAATCATCAATTAAAGAAAGTCATTGGGATAAAATAACAAATAAAATATTGTACTCAAGGCAATTGGGCTTATTAACTATAAAATATTTATTGAATATTGTTGTTTAAACAATTTTCCAAATGTATATAAATACTATGTCTTAGGATAGATAAAGGAATTCCCATGTGGTAATGAACTATATATAATATGTATTTTTACATACATTTTAACAATCCTATCTGTATTTAGAAACAAAGTTTGAACCAAGCAAGTAAAATGAAATGAAATCTTTTAGCTAATATTATTAGCTAAAAGTTGTTAAGTGTATTAATTTCAAGCACAAATTTTTTTGGATTTTTTTCTAATTCTAAATTAATTATGTAATAATGGTGCTTTGTATACAGAAAGTGTAATATGTGTATATTAGCTTTTAAGATCTAAGCTTATTTAAAATCATCCTTGTATGTAGAATCATCTTGAAATCAATATACTTAACAACTTGCAGCTTAATAGATAAAAGCTTTCTTTTTACTGTGATGCTTAAGTGAGACTTTGTGTTTTTAAATACAGGCAGTGCTGTTGATTTATTCTAGCATATTCATTTATTGTATTTGAATTTTTACTAGTGTTATGCATTTACTGATTGACTCAGGCATATATGGTATAAATTTTAACATGCACAATACAATATTTACATACACCTATAATACAACTTTATTAGTAAATGGATTAGCATTTCACATATTTAAAATAAAAAGGAAAAAATAATAATTTAAGACCAATAAATTAATAAATCTATTTGCATTGAGCTGGTGGTTTATTTTTTTGTATCTTACTCTAGTCACTCTATTTAACTCAGTTTTTCAAAATCTTTTAATTTTTTAAGTATTGAATCGGGAAATTTTCTTTATTTATACTGAAATCAGAAATTAATTGTGGATTATTTTTATATTTTTATTAGAACTTCCTAAGAATTTGTATAAAGTCACAATAATTTAATAATTTAAAAAAAAATAATGGCACAATTAATAACATATTTTCTTATGTTGTTTGGATTGTGCTTATGTTTGGGTTGGTTATTTCATAGTAAACAGCCATTCCAATACTTGGATGAAGAGATGAAGCTTAAAGAATTCTTTATTTTTTTTATACATAAAAATTTAGGATTGTCTCTTTTATAAAATGTTCTGAATAATATAGTGCAGTATGGGAGGAATAGATTCTAGAGTTTAAATGTTCATGGATTATGACTGATTCTGTTACTTTTGGTACTCAAATTTCTCATTAACTTTTCAGCATTAAACATCACATGCTAGTCTGGGGATATTTGATGAGTAGGCACTAGATGGGGATTTTATGCACAAGCCTGGCATCTATTGATTACTCTGGATGGCACCGAGTGGCACTACTGTATGGAGAGTTTTTCCTGTTTTAATAACAGCTATGTGAAAGCATAAGAAATGGTGATCATGTGATGTTTAGTGGTTTAACACCAATCCTGCCTAATAGGATAATGGTGACTATGTTTGCTAAAGAGCCAAAAAAAAACAAAATGTATGGGTGCTGAACTAAGTTCAGACCCATATGATTCTATAAGCTATTGAGCTTAGAGTGAAAATATTGTTTTCAATTTTATTCTCATAGTTTTGTAGCTAAATAGAGATAAAATGTGGCTGCTGGAGAGTTGCATTAGATTCTAAGATCTAGATGCAGTGCTCTCAGAGCCAAGGCTCCTCACTGAGAAAGGCCGCAAGCCAGAAACTAATCAAGGGATATTGGATGAGTAGGCACTAGATGGGGATTTTATGCCTAGGCCTTCTGACATCCATTGATTACTCTGTCTGGCACTGAGTGGCACTACTCTATGGAGAGATTTGCCTGTTTTAATGCTTTTAACCAGATATTATTACTGAAGTCTATAATCCATTCTTTATATAAATGGCTATCCATGAAAGTAGAGATTATTGTAAAACATCATTTAAAAAAAGTTTGTAGATATAACTTTAATATTTTCACTGTGATTATTAATAACTAAAACATGAGGAAAGTATTCTGTGTAAAGAGTTAAAGGTTTCTAGACCAATGCTTAAACTGTTATTTTCAATATTCAACATTATTAAATATACATAGTAAAAAATAATTTTAAAAACTAAACTTTTAAAAAATATATATGTATAAAATAAATAAAATTCAAAGCTTAATATAAAATTATGTTATTTTTTAAATTTATGAAATACACATAATCACATTAAACTAGAAAATAAATAAACTAATAATGAAAAAATTCTAAAAAGATGACTACACAGCAAATCATTTTAAAAAATAAGTGTCTGCAGTTTATTGATAAATTTATTTATAGCATAAAATATTATTTTTAAATTGTTGAGTAAATAAATATATTTTTAAGTTATTAAACTTTAAATAGTTAAATTTTATAAGGATTAAAATATGCAAATAAATATTTATTCTTGCAACGTTTAGTGTAGAGAGGTTTGTGTTTAAAGTTTACACAAATGCTTAAAAAGTTCTATAAATATTAAAGATATGTAAGTATTATCATTAAATATTTAAACAAATTTACAAAGTTAATGTTTAAAAAATGTTGAGTATATTTGTGTTTATAGGTATGCTGCTGTCTCTTCCCCTTCTTTATATATATATATAGTCAAATTAAGACTGGCAAAATCAATCAAGAAAATATTAATATAAAATAATGGCAAAACAGTTTTTAAGTTGACTATTCTCAGGCAAATGTGACTACAAATTTTCTCTTCAAAACAAAAAAGATGGAGTTTTTTATGTATAAAATTATTATTTGTTTATATGGCTGTTGTAAAGATGTATTATTATTTTTTTGATTATTATTCAAAAATTATAGTGAAAATTTATGACTCACTTTCACTGTGAAAAATGCTAATCAATAAACTGCTTCACTAAAAGCAAATAAAAAACATTCTATTTTTGAAAGGTTTTTATTTGTTTGCAAGTAAATAATTTATAACATTAGCTACCAATATATATTAGTATTAGCATATGTCACAATGTTTAATAAAATTTTATTTTTCTGATTAAAAAAAAAGTCTTTTTGATACCCAAATAATATTACTTTGTATATCTATCTTCAATATTTTCATTTATTTGCTTTACTCAATGTTGGTTTTATATTACTAATTACAATTCACTTAATAGATGACTTAAAACTGTGAGAAAAAATGTGCAACTTCTATACTATTATTTCTCAATGAAAAAAAACACCCTGGTATAGTGTCTTTATGAGATATTTTAACAAACTGATTAAAATGAACAATATTAATACTAATAAAAACAATAATTCAGATGCCTATTGAAAAAATATATGTATTAAAATAATTTTTCATTCCTACTTCATATTTTTAAAATCTTCAGGTAAACCAATTTGTTGTCCGACTTTTTTATTTAAATGAGCAAAGCTACACCAATTAATTCTTGTACCAATTAATGTAGGTTTTTATAATCAGAATTAACATGAAAGGCATAAATTTAAAAAGCATGTTAATATTCTAAAATATAAATTATAGATTATGAAGAATACTTAAGATTATTATTTAACAATTATTATATTGATATGATTTTTTTTTGATAATGTTGTGTTATCACTTCAATATAAGTAGATATATGAATATATTAAGGTGAATGATTGTTATCTATCTTGTGGCTCACTCTACTTATAATGTACATAAAACTAATAGTCTCCACTTAGAAACCATACTTCTTGATGAATGCCCGATTAAAGACAATAAATTCTGAAACTGCAAAAACTACTACTAATGGAAATTGATAGAATTATAAGGCATAGTCAGACCTTATAGAGATGAGGACCTTAGGTTCTCAAAATGAAAACATAGTATTGGCAAACAGATTATCTCAAGTTCCAGCTTTACCCTCTAATCAATTCACATAGAAAATAGAATAAAATTTCTTCAACTTAACAATCAAAAATAAAGAATCTGTACAAATTAATTGTTCAGCACAATGTTGATGTAATTGTATTTCATGAAGCTCAACATTCTTTTAAATAGTATATATTTTCTTAAAATTTCTGAATTTCCATTGATTAATTCAAATGCATTACTAACATGGTATTAGAATATAATTTTCATTACACCACTCCCATGGCAAACCAATTTTTGTGCATTTTAATATTATTTGCTTTATGATTCAAAGTTTGTGTTTCACTAACATAAATTAAAACAGTTATCTTGATTTATTAATTTTTTTTTAAAAAAAATTAGAGCATAGAACTGCAAAAAAAGTGGAATTATTTAGAAATTTAACCCTTTTTATTACAATTACAATAATCATCGTAGTTTGTGTATTTCAAAAGCAGTGGTAGTTCTGCACCTTTAGATCATTCTTCTACTATTATATTAATTGATATTAATGTAAGTTTATTTATTAAAAATTTAAATCTGGGGTCTAGGGATTATTGAGTTATTAATTTAATAAAAATATGAAGTTAGTATCTTGCTGACAGTCTGAAATCATCAAATAATTTTTTATATTGTTCACAAAAAAAGAACAGCTTTCAAGATGTTGACAGTTTTCATAGCATTAATGAGATTTCTTTGAGAAAAGTTTGGGAATTAAAATAAATATGATTTTTGTGAGTTTATTAAATATTTCTGGTTATTTTTAGACAATAATTGTTTAATAATTATTTCACATAAAAATAATACACAAATACACATGAATTTTATTTGCATGTTTTATTTTTAAAAATAGAACTTAATAAATATGTAATGTTAACAAAATAAAGTCAGTATAAAATGATCATGCCTATGTAAAACTAATTACGTATTGTCATTAACTATCAAAATCAACACTTAGAATCTTTTGAAATATTCTAAAAATTATAAAATAATTTTGAGATTTTAGGGTAGAATGTGATAGATTTATCAGATGCTATCATTTATTCATTCACAATTTAAAAGCAAATTTAAAATTTTTTATTTTTTTATTTTTTCAGTATTTACAAAAAAAAAAGACCATTTTCCTCCAAATTGTTGAATGCCCTTTATTCCTATTACAATTCATTTTTTCAATATTTTACAAATTCAAATATGATTTATTAAAATGTTTTTTTATTTGTAAATTAGATTAAAAAGAAACCAAGTTCAATTTATTGAGTTTTAGTATAAAATAAATATTTTATACAGAAATGAAAAGTGAACACTGACAAAAACTGCCATCAGGTTCAACAATAGAAAATATCAGCATTTGAAAATGTTAAGTCATAATTTTTTAATACAATATTAAAATTGATAACTATATTCATTGCTATTTTAATTCTTGTATTCTGTTGTGCTTTATATGTCTTGTCTGAAGTTAAGTGATTTAAAATTATTTCTTCAATTTTCTCTCATTTAACACAATACCTTTAATTAAGCAATATAAATATGTTAAACATTACCAAAGTTTATTGTTATGCATATATATATATATATTGTAACAGTCATTCAATCTACCCCTGATCATGGAGGATGCCACCAGATCACTGTGTATCTGGAAAATTTGTTTACCATGATCAAAAGTGGATGGTGATGATGGTTTGCACTGACTAGACTCAGAGAGACAGCAAGAGATCTTATATATTGTTCAGAGAAATTGAGAAAATAAAAGCACTAAGATAAACATCAGCAAAATAATTTAAACTAATTTGAAATTTTTATTAAATTCAAAAAATAAATACGAAAGTTTGACCTAGTTTTTATAAGCATATTTATTAGAGAGTGTATATAAGTAGAGTACATTTAGAGTACATATTACAAATGAAATAGCTTGGCAGCAAAGTTTGTTCTCTCACCTACAGTTTAAAAGGGAATTAATAGTATCTTTCTACTGATGATTTATAAAAACTAATTCTAGCTTTCTAATTCAGAGATATGAAAAACAATATGGTCTTGTAGAAAATCAATGAAACAGCACGTGGGCAAGCATTGATGGCATTGTTCCTCCAACAAAACACATTGATAAAATGTTACCAGGCCATTACATTAAAATTTTGTTATTTTATTATTTTTGAAACTAATTTTATACATTTTCAATTAATAACCTTTTTTATATAATAAATGTTCCTTTAGCTTTTTTTAAAAATAACCAATATTTTTTTTCTTTTGTAAGAAATGTTGCTTTAGGTTAGGTTTTTTTGAAAAGTTATTTAATATATTTGCAAAATGTTCATTTGTTAACCTTTTTTCACTAATGTTGATTTGATTCCTTCAAACAATTTTATTTTTGGTTGATAAATAATACCTCAATAACTAATTAATTTCTGTTTGGTAATAAATGTTTTTTTTATTTTATGTTTTTTTTTTTTTAAAAAACTGTAATTTAATATATTAGGCAATAGAGACAGCTTGAATGAAAACTTTTTTCACAAGTAGCCATTTTTTGACCAACACAAACCCTCACAAGTATAAAACTTTAGATTCAGGTATGCTGAATTGCCACATTTCCTAATTTTGATATGTTTATAAGGAAGGTGCCACTGGGTACAGTGTGACAATTTGGAGGACCTCATAGTAATTCATTTAGGTTTGAAAATAATTACTTTCTGGGTGCATATTGGTTCACTTTCCATCATTAAAATTATTCACACCCTATCATGATAAGTTAGCAATATATTAAGTGTCAGCATTTGTATAGAGGGCAAACAACATGTATCAGAGGTAACTGATATGGTAGGCTAAGTATGAATTGTGAGAACAATTGATTGCAAAACACACTGCTAGCTGCCATTAGCCAAAAGACTCAATTGCTAGCACTTAATTACTGCTAGGAATTGAGAAGTTGTGCCTGATAAATGATATTTTCAACTACTTTTGATTAGCAACAAACATCAAGTGGGATGGATTGTCATATGCATCAGTATCAAAAATTATTTCATACTCAAACTTTATGCTGTCACGATAAAACATGCACTCCTCACTTTGCAACACAGAATGAGACATTTATATTTTATCACATCACACAAAAGATTTAGAACTTGTAGATTTTTATATATCTGATCATTACAAACAAATTCTATGTAAACAATGTCATTTGTATCCCCCCAAAAAATCAGCATTGATTTGATATTTGACTACACTCACCATGCATTTTTGGCATGTAATGAATTTAACACTTTCAATTAAACCACTTGTAAACTTGCTTTTCCAGAGTAACTTGCTTGTAAGCTGCTTCAAACAATAGAACTATATTCCCTAAAAGAAAACAGAATTTCACATTCCAATTTTTCAGCCATTACAAAATTGACAAATATGCAAAATGCACTTTATAAAAAAAAGTGATACATGTGACCACAACTTCATGATTCATTTAGCAAATTAATGTAGAAAGATTGCTACAAGAGTATCTAGAACTAAAAGCATGTATGCAACAGACACAGTTACCATGATTCTGGTTATTTAGAGTGGCACTTTATAAGTAATAAATGTTAAATAAATATAAATGTATATTTTTGTACTTGAATAAATGTAGATTTTTGTACATGAAAAAATAAGACATCCCCTGAAAGTAAACTCTAGGGTGTTTTTTGGAGCAAAAATTAATATAAGACCCAGTTTTATTTTTAGGAAACATGGTATGTAGTTAATGCCTAATGAGATCATATTTTTATCAGAGTGTAAAGACTACACAATAGTATAACAATTTCAATTTACTTGATGAAGTTTTACTTTTTTTAAAATTTGTTCTGATAAAAAATTAACCAAGAATTTTTATTGCTTGAATATACCACTGTACTAACTAGTAAGACAATTTTCTAAATAGAATACATTATTCTAAACTCTACTGATGTAATGCTTCAAATAATATAAAAAAAATTTAAAAATGCATTGGCAACATTATATTCTTGTAATTTATACTATTAGGTTTTTATATTACAAGATCATCAAACTGCCTTTAAACATGGATCAGGTGTTCAAATTTACTTTCAATAATATAAACAAAATAAAATTATTCATCCACTTCCAGCTTAGACAATGCTTTACAGCTTTAAAGTTTATTGTGGCAAATATAAAATGATAGCATTAATTATATATATATTTCAATTAAGAATAATATATTTAATAGCAGAAAGTTGTGAGTTTATAAGAAGTTGAAGTGCTAGAGGTGGCACATTTAAATCATGACCCATAGGTCTTGAACTCCTGCACCAAACTACAAAAGTCAAAAATAATCAAATGAACTATTGCTTAAGAGCATATAAGAAGTTCAAGTATTGAAAAAAATAAAAAGATAAGTTATTCTGTAAGAATAAAATATAATAATAATTATAACAAATACTACTATAACTTTTACCTAATTAATCTTTACAAAGATACCAAAATTAGTTAATTAAATAGAATTATTACTGAGAAAAAGGCAAAGTTTTTTTTTTTAAAAATATTTTAAAAACAATAGCAAAAAAAATGAAGCAAACTAAAGGTGTTATATAAAAATTACATTGTTAATTAGCAAAAAGATTTGTGTAAGCAAACAAATTTTTGTTTCTTAAATTTAAAATATGAAAATGACAAACAGGCAAAAAAATTTCCTAACTTAAAAGACAATTATTAAAAATGATGAAAATACAATTTAAAAAATGACAAAAACAGAAATATAATTTTAATAACTGACAATCAAATGAAGATAAATCAAAATTTAAAGAAAAAACCTTCACTTAATAATAAATTCATATGAAAGTGAATATTCACAATATGTGTAGACATAAATACTAATTCTTACATTATATACAATATATAATCTATGGCTGAGGAAAAGTATATCTTTAATAAAGTTTTGCTTTTATTAAAACATAATAAATTAAGTATTTTTATTTTATAGCTTTATACAGTTAATTGATTAACAATAATAATTTTAAAAACTAAATGATCCTAGATTGATTCTTTGCTGAAGCAAGGAAAAAGGTATACTAATTTGTTCAATGACTTGAACTCGGTTCTTCATTTTGTAGTCATTTAAACTCTCAACAAATAATTTAATTAAATTGTTTTTTTTAAATCTGATGTTCAAGCTTTTAATTGCTACAAAATATTTCATTAGTACAGTGAAGCTATTATGTGTTGTATCAGTATGCATTAATTCAAATTATTAGATATCCAAAAGAAAAATGTAAACAAGCCAAAAAATAAAAACATTAAAAAATTCATAAATTTTATAATGTAGGAGCAACCATTTTTTCATCTCTGTTTGTCATATATGATCACGTTTATTAATAACATTTATTCAGTTTATGTCAAAAATACTTATTTTGTTCTTAGCTTTTAAAAATCCTCTTGGAATTCTGATAAGGTATAGTATTTTGTGCAATAAAATATTTTCTTAGTGTAAAACTAAAAATTTATGAAATTAAAAAAATTTGTGAAGTATGTTTATTAAGCAAAAAAATGAAAGTTATCAATTCTGTAATGGCAGAAAAAAAAAATTGTAAAACATTATTAAATTTGTTTAAAATGTAAAATTTGAAGAATTTAATTAAAAATCTGAAATGGGTAATAGAAATAAAGATATCTAAAATATATTCCAAAATTGATGTGAAGTTCTAAACATTAAAACAATGAAAAAGGTCATAATCTGCTGTTATAACTTTTCCAGAATATTCATTATCTCTCTACAACAGTGATTCCAAACCTTTGAAGCATGTCCTCCTAAGGGGTACAAAATAAATAGGGGGAAGAAGTGCAAAGACATGAAAAACATACAAAAAATTTGAAAAAAAAAAACAATTATTGAAATTAATAAGAAAAGATATATTCTGTGTAAGATAAAAATAAAATATCCTAAAAAATGGGTAAATACATATAGATAACATGAAAGGTATTTTGATATTAATTATTTAAAATATTAAGACTCCAAAAAAGGGATTGATGTGATTATAGCTGATAGGAAATGTTGAGTCCTAAATAGCAAAAATTTGATATCTTCTGTTTTACAAAATTTAATCTAATTCCTTTTTTTTTAAATTATGTCATAAAAAATTTAACTAACCATTTATGTATATTACTAAATAATACAGATATTTTATTTTTACATTAAGTACAAATAGAAGTATTGAATAAAATAAATAAAGTCTTGTAGGCAATAAATGGGACTTACATGATCAATATATGTTTGATTGTATATTTCTAAAAAAAAATGTGTGTAGTGTAGTACAGTAATTATTTTATATTGTGCATTGTTTAATTTTGGCATCTTATATTATTAACACTCATCAAATATATTTGATATTACCATTGATATTATTTAAACAAAACATCAATGACTCTCTTAGCTTACATATAACATATTCATTAATAGCAGTAAAGTAGTCAATCTCATTTTAGTATAAAATTAATTATATAAATATGGCTATTTAATGGACAATGAATTTTCAGCTGGTAATGTTTTAAGATATTAGCCATATATTTCTGTTTTATAGCTATCTATGTAAGAATGAATTATTATTTGTCAGTGGATGGCATTGCCACAAAACCTTAAAGTAATAAAATGTTCAAATTATTAACTTGAATAATATAAAAACACTAATGATGATTGTGGCATATATATATATGTAATCTAATAATCCTTATTCACAAATTTAAATGACTCATTTCTATCACTCATGTTTACATAAAAGTCCTAAAAAAGTGAGTGGGCTTTAATGCTGTTAATGCTATTCATATTTACATTTATTTAAAATAATGACAGATTGGTTTTTTTGCATAAATTTATTTAGTTGAATTTTTTATAAAACACTTTAATCAAAAGACCATATATATTTCTGATAACGTTTAAGCTTTGTGATATAATTAATTAACAGAGTACTATTCTTAACGTTTCATATTTTATTCATTCAACTTTGAATTATGAAATTATTCAGTCATTGAACTTGGAAATTCATTACTTTGCATGTAGTGATAATAAAAAGAGTCCTATTTTATAAATAGACAACTTCCATATTTCTCCATTCTTTTTTATTTCATAAACAATTTAATATAAATAAAGATACAATGAAAGATAAATAACCCCCAAGATGCATTTCGTGCTGAACCAGCACTCATAAGTTGGGCCAGGTCATCATCTCTCATATATATCTTTACTACATGAAGAGTATTTATGAAGAGTTCTACTTACATTACATATTTATATTTGAGAAATTATTATTGTAAAGTTTTTTTTTAAAGAAAAACAAAATGAAACAACACAACATGATGCTTATTTGGTTTGTTTAATCAAATCCAGAATTTTTAATTAAAATACATATATTTTTTAAATGATAGATTTTTTTATTTTCTTTTTTTTTATGTAATAAGATTAAATAGATTTCATATAAATCTTTATAGAGCTATAAATAAATCGATTTCTAATCTTAATCATTAGTTGCTTGTCTTCAACTACTTGATTAATTGAAGATAAATACCAATTCCAAACAGCACATGATTTTCCAGCTACTATTAATTATAAAGTTGTGTAATCTCTCACTTTTTAAGCTCAGTGGATGGTAGAATCATTTAACTGAAAAAAAAACATGCAACTAATCACTTTAAAAAAAAAAAAAAGGAAATTAGAAAGGGCTTGTGACATATGTGTGTGTTAAGCTGTTTGTCAACAACTGGATTAATTAATTAGGCAATAATGAACAATTAAAATACATAAAATAATATTTGTTTATCATGAATCATAGTTTATTATTACTTACTGCTTACTAAATATAATTTATTCTAGCATCATAATTTTAATTTTAATTTGCACAGTCCAAAGAATTATGTTAGCATTATTAGGATACATTATACCATGGCTAACATTACAAGTTATACAAAATAAATTTTGTAAACATATAATGTGTCTATTTTATAATCATATCATGTAATATAAATTTTACTTAAGTTTGTGAGTAACTAACTATTCTCATTGATTTGCAATTTGTATTTTTTTTAATTGATTGTAAGTTTTATCAGACCACAACTATCTGCAGTATATGAAAAATAAATGTTTTTTTTTTTGTAATTTTTTGATTAATATGCAGGAGAATCATAGATTTTTTTTTCAAATATTTGAATGATTTTCAATTACTTCAGAATTTTTATTATATAAGTAGTTATAGTCTATATAGTTAGCCATAATTTGACAGATCAATGTTGATTTGTATGGCATGACTTACATTTAACTTTTTTTAAAGTGTTTTAAGAATAAGAATGTTTGTTCATAAATTGTGAGTTTATTAAATAGTGGAACCATAAATTTAACTGTATCTAACTACATTATATCAATTAAACAAAAATATAAACAAACAAAAAATCCATTAAGATTTTCAAATTTTATGATATTCAAGCAGACACTTTTTCTTCTCTGAGCACTGTATACTTTCACATTAAAAAGAAAAATTGTTAATAAATTTTATATGTCAGTGGACATTTTTTGTCTTGGAAAGTCATATACAATTATATAATTAAAATATCTTTAGTTTACACTGAAAACAAATACATTTTATTTTTTGCTTTATTATTCTTTCCAAATTTGATGTGCAGTATTTTGAACATTAAAATATTTTTTGAGTGAAATACTAAAAGCTATACAAAATTTTAGAACATATTAAAAGTTGATACTGATTTAAAAACATCAAACCAATTTGAGAGATTCTAAATTTATGGGAGTGAAGGAGATCACCCAGAGCATATTTAATAGTGTTGAAAGTCAAAAATTTAAAATTTACTTTATTTTAAAAATAAAAATACTGCAATTAGTTTTATTTTATTTTATTTTTAGTGCTTCAGTGAATGTATAAATGAACACACAGTAAAATGTTTGTGTCCCTTCAATTTATGATTAATATTTATATTATTTATATTTAAAATTTTATACTATAATCTTAATTTATATATGCATTTTATATATGTATATTTGTGTGTGTTGACAAGAACAACACACTTGCAATTCAATAAATATGTATTCTATTCTAATCATTGTTTATCAACAAAATGAATGTATTATATGCTGTATACATTTATACGTGAGAATTTGGAGAAAAAAATATAGCATGGTTCACAACTCAACTATAATTCTAAATGCAATGTATACATCAATAGTCACTTAAAGTAAGTTATGAATAAAAATTAAATGTGCTCCCAAAAGATCCTAATTCATGCTATGTTATCATTTTAGCATATTTGTATTAGATACAGTTTAAAAGTTTTAGATAAGAGAAACACATTAGAAAAATATTTGCTACTTCAAATATCTTTATAGTATTTTTTCATGTATCAAAGTATTTATTCCATTCATAGAAACATTATTAGTTACCATTATTCACAGAATTTTTCCATTTCCAGAAAATATTTTCTACATAATTACTTAAAACTAATATTGGATGGGTAGAGTAAAGCCAATTGTTGGTTATTGTTTATTTATTTAAAAACAATTGTCTTCTGAATATAAATCATATGGTAATTTGATATATTGCTAAATTCTATTATAATTTAAGTGTTATATAAGCAAGTAAATTATCATTCACTGCAATTTAATTAAAAGGTAGAGGAGCTGACTTGGAGCATATGATTGTTGCATCAATTATCAGAAGTTGGATCAATTGGAGTTGTTATGCTTACTATTGGGGTACTGAATGTCTCATGACTCCTAATGGTAGAAACTAAAAATCATTATAGATCAGTTTTTAAGTAATTACTGTTTAACGTTTATGGGAAAACATTCTTTAATTTGTTTCTTTTAATTTATGATTAAAATATTTGCAAACATTAAAAAAACAAAGATTCAAAAACATTAAAAAGTGGTATTCCGAAAATACTGATACCAACCTACAGAATAAATTACCATTATATTAAGTACACAACTTGCTTTTTTATCCATATACAACTTTAACCTACGTGTATATATACACACACACACATATGATCTATCTGTAATATCAGAAACTCTGAAGTAGGAAATAAATGTTTCCACAAAAATAAAATCATTATCTCCTTTTCTTTTGCAACTCTCAGAAGATCATGATTTCTAAATCAAATGATGGAAATCCTCTGACAAAAATATAGTTCACAGGGGAAGTTGTACTTTCTGTTGAAGCTTTTTATTCATTAACAATGAGTGAACAGCAAGTCATACTAAAATTTTCTCCTTTCATTCACTGTAAAAATAAAAAAAAGAATCCTCAGAGACACTAATATTCAGTCTCTAATTTTTATTTCAACACAATAAATAAAAAAATATTACTTACCTATTGCTTTATTATTTATCTAGTTAGTTTAATAAATAAAACTGACACAATACTTTATATTATCTGTAAAAAGATTTAAAAATCTCATTGAAAGTTATATTTAAATGATCAAGATAATATATACATAGAGTACGGCTTAAGAGCGCCAGCATCTTGAGCATTTGTATTTTTCAGAAAACCATTTACTTGTACTACATTAGAATATCTATATATAATAGAGTGGTGAGTTTATTGGCTTTTACCTCTGAGTTTTAGATCAAGAAACCATGGTCTTTCTTCTCAGTTGCCTGATAAGGAGAATGAATGTTTGTGTAAATGATATTTTCCCAATAGATTTATACAAATTATGACAGACAAAAATAAATCATGACCCTTATTCCCAGGAGGCTGTAAAGTCACCAACCAAGGCAGCGGTTGGTGGCCGAAAGCGGAGGGTGCTAAGAATTCCCTGATTGCAGACCCAGACTGCCATTTGATGATAACTTTTTATTTAGGTACTTACAACTGCAGATCACTTTCAAGTGAAGGAACATTGCAAGAATTAGAAGAAGAACTGTCTTATATTAAATGGGATATTATTGGACTTTGTGAAGTTAGAAGAAAAGGTGAAGAGACAATTGATTTAAAAAGTGGACATGTACTCTATTATAAAGGCACAATTATTGGAAATACAAGTGGAGTGGGATTCATTATAAATAAAAAGTGGAAGAACAACATTGTGGAGATTGATGGTGTATCAGACAGAGTGGCAAGATTAGTTATACAACTTAATAGCAGATACCAAATGCAGATAATTCAGGTTTATGCCCCAACAAGTGCTCATAGTGATGAAGTAGTAGAAGATTTTTATATGGATGTACAAAAGGCTTTCAATCAGAGTAAACAACATTTTAAAATTGTTATGGGAGACTTTAATGCTAGAATTGGTAAACAAATGAAAGATGAAAGTGCTGTAGGTAATTTTGGTTATGGTAATAGAAATGAGAGAGGACATAGACTAGTGGAGTTTGCTGAAAAAGAAAAACTTTATATTATGAATTCTTTTTTTGAGAAAAATGTTAAAAGAAAATGGACATGGAAGCATCCAAATGAAGGTACAGCAGAATTGGATTATATTTTGACTAACAGAAAATACATATTTCAAGATTGTAATGTTCTTAATAAATTTAACACAGGAAGTGATCATCAATTAGTAAGATGTAAGATACGTGTTAATGCAAAACTAGAGAGACAAAAATTATTAAGAAAAACAATATTTACAGTTGATATTCCTAATCTTCAGAAACATTCTAATGAATTTAAATTAGAACTTACAAATCAGTTTCAAGTATTAGTAGATTTTGAACATGATTCAGATTTGAATGAAATTAATATGAAAATAACTGATACACTTTTAAAAACTGCAACAAAGATAGCTGGTAGAAAAAAGCAGCAATTGACCAATAAAATTTCTACTGAGACTAGAGAATTTATGAAGAAAAGAAAGAATATGAAGATATACAAAAATGATGCATTAAAAAGGATTGAATATCTCGAATTTTGTAAAATGGTACGGAAAAGAGTTGAAAATGATATAAGAAAGTATAACTGTGAACTAGCAAGGAAAGCTGTAGAAGAAAATAAAAGTCTCAAGAATGTAAAACAACATTTTGGTATTGGTAGGAAATTTATATCTGCAATAAGAAAAAAAGATGGAATTATTACTAAAAAGAGAGATGACATTATGAAATGGGTAGAAGACTTTTATCAAGAATTATATAGTAATAAAGAACAAGTACCTCCTATATCTATTACATCTTCTGAATTGCCCAGAATTTTAAATGAAGAAGTGAAACATGCAATTAAATGTATAAAGAAAGGAAAGGCTCCAGGTAATGATGGAATTATAATTGATATATTAAAAGAAGCAGGTGAAGAAATAGAAATTTTTTTAGCAAAGTTATATACCAAATGTCTAAATGATAAAGATGTACCGGATGATTGGAAGAATGCAGTAATAATATTAATATTTAAAAAAGGTGATAAAGAAGATATTAGAAATTACAGACCTATCAGCCTTTTATCAGTTTTATACAAAATTTTTACCAAGATAATTACAACTCGTCTACAAAGAACATTGGATTTCCACCAACCAAGAGAACAAGCTGGATTTAAAAGTGGTTTTAGTACAGTAGATCATATCCAGGTATTGAGAGAAGTTATAGAAAGAACAAATGAATATGAGTTGCCATTATGTTTTGGATTTGTAGATTATGAAAAGGCATTTGATTCTATAAACATTTCTTCAGTGATTAAAGCATTGGATCATCAAGGTATAGATCCAGGATATTGTCATATTTTAAAGAATATTTATAAAAATGCAACAGCAACAATTAGATTACATAATGATACTGGGAAAGTCAACATTGAGAAAGGTGTAAGACAAGGTGACTCCATATCTCCAAAACTTTTTACAGCAGTGTTGCAAGAAGTATTTTGTGGATTAAAATGGGAAACTAAAGGAGTGAAAGTAAATGGAGATTATTTAAGTCATTTAGATTTTGCAGATGATATAGTTGTTTTTGCAAATAATGCTTCAGAGCTGCAGGAAATGTTGCAGGAGTTATCAGATGAAAGTAGGAAAGTAGGACTAAAGATAAATGTTAAAAAGACTAAAGTAATGTTTAATCGATTTGCTCAAAATATGAAAATAAAGATTGATTATGATGAATTAGAAGAAGTTAACAGTTACAAATACCTTGGTCAGATTATTAATACAGATGGAAACATAATGGATGAAATTAATCATAGAATTAAACTTGGTTGGAGTGCTTTTGGTAGAAATAACTTGATACTAAAAGGAAATATGCCTATGTGTTTGAAAAGGAAGGTTTTTAACAAATGTGTTTTACCAGTTCTTACTTATGGATCTGAGACTTGGACACTTAATAGAAGAGCAATACAGAGACTCCAGACCACTCAAAAAAGTATGGAGAGATGCATGTTGGGAGTAACAAGAAGAGATCGAAAATACAATGTATGGGTAAGAGAACAAACAGGTGTTACTGACCTCATTGAAAAAATTAAAGATTGAAGTGGAGTTGGGCTGGACATATTGCTAGAAGAGATGATAATAGATGGACAATTGAAATCTTAAACTGGATTCCAAAAGATTGTAAAAGACCCAAAAGAGACCACCTGTGAGATGGATGGATGAAATAAGAAAGTATGCAGAGGTGATGTGGGGAAGAGAAACTAAAGATCAGAGATGGATTAAACTTGGAGAGACCTTCATCCTGCAGTGTATTGATAATGGTTGATGACATGATGATGATGAATAGTGCATGAAAACTTTAATTACATATAGGTTATTCTTCTGTATATTTCCCTTTATTTATAATTTCTGAAATAGTTAATAATATTAATTTAGTTGACACTTTAATATTTTGCACAAATAATTACTAATGCATATAATAAGCATATAAATTTACAAAATTGCTTTATTATTGCAAATTGATAACTAGTTAAAAATGAAAAATGAAGTCAAATTTACCTGAAAGTTTGTAATGATGGTATATTATTAGATGTCATACATTGAACTATTTTCATAATCTATGAGTGAATGTTGAGTGTATAGAAAATTTTAAACTTTATTTAAACTTTCCAAATACAAACAACTTGCTAGTAATGACACACAAATGGACAACACAGGTTAGTAATTACACAACATTTCAAGTAGTATTATTCATCACTCTTCTTCAAGGGTTGTTAGCCTGATAGGCACAGTGACAGTATTCACATAAAAGTTAAACTCACACCTTTAGACTCTTGAATGTTGAATTTAAGGAAAATGCTCTAACCAACTGCCTTTGACAGAATATCTCAGTTGGCTAGAGTGTTTGCCTTAAATCCAATATTCAAGAATATAAAGATGTGAGTTCAATTTATGTGTTAATACTGTCATTGTGCATATCAGGTCAACAATACCTGAAGAAGAATTGAGAATAATACTACACAAAATGTTATGTATTTACTAACCTGTGTTGTCTATTTTTGTGTTATTACTAACAAGTTGTTTGTATTTGGAAAGTTTAAATAAAATTTAAATTTTTTTTATACATTTAGCATTCACTCATAGATGATGGAAATATTCCAACATATCACATCTAATGAAGTCATATTTATTTGTGCTATATTACTGATGATTATTCACATGGATGTGTATCCTGTTAATCCAAAATATTGTGATATTATGCATGTTAAACAATTAAGTAATTAATTTTATAATGATGAAAATACTGTTAAATCATTGGTGTCATTGTTTCCAGAAAGTATTACTCTCTATCATAAAGCAATTAGTCACTTTCAATAATTTATGAATTCAAATATGTAAAAATACAAAAATTAAAACAATAATAAACTTTTATATAACATTATCAAATGTTGTAATTTTTACACAGTTAAATTTTTAAATGCCATTTATATTTTTACATTTTTTTACTGCATTAATCCCATCCTAACTCTACCAAAAAATTGAAATTAAAGGTGTATGTACAAGTCTGGAATAAAAAAAATCAATAACGTTTTGAAGAAGATAAGTAAAAATAGATCTCAAAATGAATAATTAATATTTTTATTTTACTTTTATTTTAATTTATATATAGATAAATACATACTCAACAGTGAACTTTAGATTTTAACTAACCAAAAAAACAAGCTGGATTTAAAAGTGTTTTTTTTAAGAAAGGACCAATAAATATGAGTTGTTATTATACTTTGGATTTGTAGATTATGAAAATGCATTTGATTCTATAAGCATTTCTTCAGTGATTAAAAATATTATCAAGGTATATACCTAGGATATTGTCATATTATGAAGAATATTTATAAAAATGCAACAGCAACAATTATCTCACATAATGATACTAGGAATATTAATTTTGAGAAGGATGATAACACAGGGTAACTCCATATCTGCAAAAAAATTTACAGCAGTTTTACATGAAGTATTTTATAGATTAAAATGGGGAGCTAAAGGAGTAAAACTAAATGAGGATTATTTAAGTCATTTAGATTTTGAAGATGATGATGTTTTTGCAAATAATGTTTTAGAGCTTCAAGATATGTTGCAAGAGTTATCAGATGAAAGTAAAAAAGTAGAATTAAAAGTAAATGATAAAAAGATTAAATTAATGTTTAATGCATTTTTTCAAAAGATGGAAATAAAAATTGATAATGATAAGTTAAAAGTTAACAATGGTCAAATTATTACTACAGGTGGAAATGCAATGGATGAAATTAATATTAGAATTAAACTTGATTGGAATACTTTTGGTAGAAATAACTTAAATATTAAAAGGCAATGGAAGATTTTAAATAAGTGTGCTTTACCAGTTCTTACTTACTGATCTGAGACATGAACAATTGAGACAAAAACATTACAGTGACTTCAGACAACTTAATGAAGTATGGGGAGATGCATGTTAGGAATAACAAGAAGAGATCATAGATAAAACACATGGGTGAGAGAACAAATAGGTGTTATTGACATCATTGAAATAATTAAGAATCTAAAGTGTAGTTGGGCTGGACATATTGCTAGAAGGGATGATAACAGATGGACAGTTGAAATCATAAACTGGATTCCAAGAGATTATAAAATACATAAAAAAGACCACATTTGATATAGATAAAGAAATGTTCTAAGGTGATGTGGAGAAGAGAGGCTAGAAATTGGAGATGGGTTGAACTTGGAGAGCCATTCATCCTGCAGTGGATCGATAATTGTTAAAAATGATGGTGATGAGGTTAAAAGCAAAGCAAAAGTTTTTATTTGAGAACTTGCTCAAAATATCCATTAATCTTCTCAATAGACAAATTTAAATATTTATTCAATTTATAATTATATGATTAATGATGTAACAAGTTACATGCATTGATATTATATCACACAGTTGTTTAATATTGCTGGTTTTTTTTCTGCCTAAATATATACATTCACAAATTTAAGCTAGAATATTCTTTGCTTAACTTTTGCAAGAGTTTAAGATTGTATGTATATATATATATTTGGAAGATACAAGAATGGAAACTATATTTTGTTCCTTTAGTAGATAACCAAGAAAGAAAAAAGTCTTAAGGTCATTTAATACCATGAATGGAAGATGCAATGACTACAACAATTAATCTCAAATTTATCATCAATAAATATTGATTTATTAAACTGTGATACTATCTTATAATTTAAACATGACCTAATAAATTTTTCCAGTAATGTCCTTTAATAGTATAATTATGCAATGTGGTCTATAACAGTATAGATAAATGCTACCATACTCAAGATTTAGAACACATGTGATAGGCTAAACTAAACTACTGACAAAGTTTACACATGTCAAGCATTACCCAAACAAAAATATTCATGATTTCTTTATTGACAGTGAAAGTGATTAAATGTGATTTATTTTAGGATTGAGTTATAAAAATGTAAGAAGTTATCAAATTTATATTAAATGGTCATATTGTTATTTATCGAAGGCTAATTATTATTTCTGATATAAATATTATTTTCTACCTCTCCTATGTACTTTTTTTCTTTCTCTATTTTCTTATCTTATACCTTAGTTTAAAAAAAAAAAAACTATTATATTGTAATGAGTTAAATAAAAAATTATGTGCATTATTTAGAAATGCTCCAGAATAAGCAACATTAAATTTATAGACATTGAATAGAATTTGAAATAAAATAGATGGATAAATATCCATATTACAAATAAAATAATACATTTCATAAATAAACACCTCATAATAAAAATAAATTAAGTTATAGGAAAAAAGTTTGAGTATCAAAATTGTAAAGAATTGTTACAATTAATACTTGTAATAGAAATCTATGCTAGTGCACAATTATTTTTATATCATTAATAGCATATTATTATCAGAGTTATTTTTATTGTTGTTTTTTTTAAATAAAAAAGTATTAATTAAGCTTTTGAAATTACATAACTGAATGAACAGAGGTTATAAATATAAACATTTTAACTAATTTAATCAGTAGTATTATTCCAGAGGGTATGTATATATTATTCTTTGTACAGATTGCGTTTAATTAAATTCTAACAACGTTTACAAAATTCAAAAGCCATATTTGAAATTTAATTCCAGAATGGCAAATCCTGTTATCAATCTTTTTAATTTTTATGTTATACAAGTGCTCTATTATTGCCAGCCAAACATTTTTGAATTAGTTCTTGTTTATTGAGTTATGTGGTGAAAGAAAATATATGAATGCTATAATTTTCATAGATCATCTCTGATAGGACAGCGTAATAGAAAACCATTGCATAGGATTTATCAGTTCTGAATATCCTGGTATTACAATTTTTTAAACTCATTTTTATTGAAATATGTTTGATACATTTAAAATTATACATATTAGAATATATAATTTTATACTTTATTTATTTTTACAAATTATTTCTTTTATGCATTGGTTACTGATTTTTTTTTTGGAAGTGTGAATTACTTATATCATTTTTATAAAAAAAAAAAAAAGTACATATCAAGCATATTTTTGTGGAATTTATGTCAAAGATTATTTTTTAAAAAATAAAAATAATAATAAGTAAAATACAAATGACAAATAAAACTTTGAAAGTAGGCAAAGTCAAACAACCACGACTTTCATATTGATGAAGTTTTTTGGACATATAGTTTCTATAGATTGAATTTTCACAACTAGTTACCACCAGATCAAAAGAATAAATACATTATTATTTTTTATTACAAGTCAATTTTTCTCATAATACTGAATAATCAATCAATCTATGCCATAAATAATATTTATATATAATAAAATGGTCGCTTCAGTTTGGCACTTGAATAAAGTTTAATCACTTGAAAGGTAATGTATTCTTTTTTTTTTAAGTTGAAAATATTATTTTAGTTTTAAAGAAAGCAATGTATTCTCACAAAACTTCTGAACATATATATGAGTCAATGTAAATTATTATCTTGACTTCCAAAATTAAATTCATTTGAAAATAAATTACTTTTGGTGTGCAAATATTAACATACATGGAAAAAAGTAAAAAAAAAATATTTATGATAAATATTTTTCAAAATAGTTTAAATTTATCTTTTCTTTACTTGTGTAATTAGGATTTATATGTTAATATGATCTGTTTACTAATTTTATTATCATTATTTCCAACCAGAATTGATCCATATCTGGATGGTCTTTCAAGTTTAATCTAGTTTCTGTGATCTAGTCTTTCTTTCCCACATTTTACAAATAAGCTTTCATATTTCATCCATAATTCCATGATGCCCCTATAAATCTTTTAACAATCACTTGGAATTCATTTTACTTTAGCTATCTATCTATTATAATCTCTTCTAGCAATATCTTCAAGCTATATCCATATCAGTTTCTTAATTCTTTCAATCATAATAAATATCTGTTTGTTTTTACATCCAATTATTTTTCATTTTATCTCCTCTTATTCTCAACATCATAAACTCCATTTTGCATTGCATCATCTGAATATTCTGTGCTGTGTCTCAGATCAATAATTTAAGAATTGGTAAAATACATCTATCAAAAATCTTTTTTAAATAGATAGGCAATATTAAGTTATTTCTACTGAAAGCATTCCATCAACTTTAATTCTCTGATTAATTTTCTCCATGAGACTTTAGTAAGTAATAAAAATCTGATCAAAGTATTTATAGTTATTAACTTTTATTAATTCATGATCATCATTTTTTTTATCAGAAAATCTTTTGAACATTATTTTAGTAGCTCTACTATTTTGCTTTCATCTGATAATCCTTTCAACACTTCCTGGAGCTTTAAAATATAATGTTCATAAACAACTATATCATCTGCAAATATAAATGATATAAATAATCTTCATTCATTTTTAGTCCCTTAACTTCCCATTTTAATGCCAAAATGTTTTTGTGTAAAAAAATTTTGACATATGTAATCACTCTGTGGTAAACCCTTATCTATATTAAATTTCTTAGTATTGCCATATAATATAATCATTACTATTGCATTCTGATTAATATTTTTCAAAGTATGAAAACATTCTGGGTCTATATGTTGATTGTCCAAAGCTTTAATTATTATGTAAATTTTTATAGAATCTAATAACGCCTTTCTGTAACCTAAAATCCAAAGCATAATGGCTTTTCACATTCATTGTTCATTTCTATATGTGCTTGGAAATGATCTATTTATGCTAAAAACATTTTTAAAATACCTATTTCTTTTTTTAGTTAGTTTGAATCCTAAATTTATTATAAGGAGTTGTAATTATTTGATAAAGATTTTTTTTCAAACTGATAGGAAACAAACATCTGTAATTTCTATTTTCTTCATCACTATTCTTAAATATCAATATTACAACTGCATTTTTCCAATTATTTGATACTTTTTTATTATTTAGACATTTGCAGTATAATTTTGTCAACATTTTTTAATATTTTCTCACTTGCTTCTTTTAAGAACTTGTTTTTCTTCACAGATATAATTGCATATATCACTTCTTTATTTAAAGTGCTTGGCAATTAAGATGATATTATAACTGCAGTTTTTTTTTTGTTCTTGATTACTGTATAATTCTTTGTAGAGCTCTTCCACGTTTATTATGAGGTCATATTTTTAGAATTGTTCCTTCTTTTGTTCTTATTATCTTTTCTACAGAGTTCCCTTTCTTTAGAGGAATGTTTTCTTTTTAGTATTATTAACTTTTTTCCTTGTTGTTTTAAAGAAATCTAGATATTTAATTTTTCATAATAGATCATTTAAATATATATTTTTTCATTTTTTCATATATTATATTATCTCAGTTGAAAATTTACAGGTAAATGGTTTCTTTTTTTTAATATCAGCAATCTTTGTTGCAATTCCTAATACAATATCAGTTATCTTTTTATTAATGTCATTTAAGTTTGAACTATTTTCAAAGTCAGTTAATATTTTAAAATTATTAGCCAGGCCTAATTTAAATTCACGGGAGTTTTTCTGCCAGTTATGAATACCAGTTTTTAATATTTTTTAATACTTTTCATTTCTCTAATAATCCACTTGATCATCCTCTGTGTTCAATCTCTTAGAAACATTATGATCTTAAAATACATATCTTTAGTTAGACAAATTATAATCCAGTTATAGCATATATAAGCAATTTAACCCACTGAAGAAGAAGCTGTCCATAGTAACCGAAAACAATTAAATCAAATTAATCTAGACCTAGTACTTTCGAGGTTTTCCTTCATATTCATGGCCAAAATAGGTTATAAACCATTGCTGTAATGTTACTAAATAATAATGTATGCAAATGCGTATGCAAATTAATTTGTCCATTTTCTTGAAATAGCAAAACACGTGTTGCGTCTATTGATGGCATTGTTATCACTGATAATAAAATATGCCTCCTTGATTTTTCTTTTACAATTGTTGGCTTCAGAGCACACTATCTTGGGGTTGCAGGGTTCAAACACATGGCCAGCCTGCTTCTCATGTTCGAAAAATATTGAGAGGTTATCATTATTCTTTTTTGCTCTTCTATACATATACATGTATTGAGCAGCTCTATTATGAACAGTGGCCTTGGTTTCCCCATAGTATGTGGCACTGCATCCGGCCTGAGGGCATGAAATACTGTATACCATCTGGAGTGTCTGAGATGTATCCATTCTGTCCTTCAAATTATTAATCAGTCTGTTAGTATTAGGGGGAGTGTGGAAGCCAACCTTAAATTTACCAGTTATATAGTATTTTTATTGGATGCTTCCATGCCCATTTTCCTCAAAGAATGAATTCACAATATGTATTTTTCCCCTATAAATTCAACTAATCTGTATCTTGTTTCATATCTATCACCATAGCCAAATTTACCTACTGTACTTACATCATTCAGTTGTTTTCCATATCTAGCATTAGACTTTTATGAAAATTTTAAAATTATTTGTTATGATCAGAGGTATTTTGTACATATTTATAAATATTATTTACTTATTCATCACAATGTAAATTATCTGCTTTTGTTATTTTTCATAAAGTTGAATAATCTTTTCACTCAGTCTAATATAACATTAGAGTTCCACAATGTTGTTTTTTCCATTATTTAATTATTATGAATGTCATTCTACATTTATTTCCAATATTTATGGCTTTATAGTAAAATACATATCCATTTTTAATTATTTTTATGTATTCACTGTGTATATATATAAATTAAATCTTTCTTATTTTCTATTCCCTTCTCTAAACCTTCTTATAAATCAAGATCTCTCATTGTGCCTGTATTTCACGCAACAAACTTAAAATCTTCATTTGAGCTAGAAATTTGAAAAACCTAAACATCAACACAGAAACAACAGTGAAAATTGGCTTTAAATTCCAGATTATTTAATATTCATATTTCAAAGAGTTAATTATATTCACATTAAAACAATTAAGGGATTAGAAAAAAAATATTTTAACTAATGCACACATATATAATAAATAATTTGCAAGATTTCTGAAAATTATTTCTTATTTAATGTTGTTTTTAAAACTAATAAAATTTATGATAAAAATTTAAAAGTGACATTCTATAAGTACATTTTGTTAAGATGGGGCTACCAATAGCAAATTCCTAAATAAAAATAATCATTTAATAAAATAAAAATAATTATATAATTAGTTTTTCAGCAGATCATGTAATATTATTTGTCAAAGAGGGACTTTGAGAACATTAACCTCATGCAAGTAACTAAGCTACTTTTTTTTTATTTAGCCATGAAATGATTCAGAAAGCTTTAGTTTTCTGAATTCATCATTTTGCCACTGGCTTTTTTGTGTGAAAATTATTATACATAAAGAGTAAGTTCTTTTATGACTGTGTTGCTTAAAAATATAACTTCATGCAAAATCATTTTATAAAAATGACAAGATCTATAAAAAATATAGATATCATTTCATAGAAAAGTTCATTTATAGGATATCAATACTGCTTTGTTAAATGTCTATATAATTGTAATGCCATTATTGCAAGCACGTTTAAATGGTTAAGCAAAGACACTATATAAAGTGAGCATCAAATTAAGTTTTAGAAAATCAAATTATAAAAATTGATGTAGTTTAAATATACCTGCAAGAGATTTTATTTTTTAAAATTAAATACAGAATGATAAAAATAATTATAAGCATAAATAAGGCCACTCTATGGTTTTATATTTATTTTTTATGTAAATTTTATCATATCTTTTTTTAAAATATTTTTTATTCAATTTAACTTCAGAATACATTAAAAAAACTACAAATACATCAGTAATTTTCTCTATTCTTTATCAAGGCATAATTCATATAAAATCTAAAACAAAAATGTACAAATTACAAAAAAAAAAAAAACCCATAGGTATATAAAATATATCAACAAAAACAACTTTTAACAAAAATATATTTTTTTTATTTTTTTAATAAAAAATGAAATTAAGACTTCTTTAACTTATTATTTTCTTTAGAGAGGATTTGAACCCAGACTTTCAAGCTCCTTAAGTGAACTTGAAAGTCAATGTTAAAATCTCCTCTAATTACATCTAGATTAAGTATATATACTATACTTGTAAAATATTAATTTATAAAACTGGTTTATATATATATTCCAATAGCTTTTTTTTTGATAAATGCTACAAGAGATAGCATTTAAATCATCTTTATCTAGGGTTGTCATCATTCCCAGACCGATTTCAAGCTATGGCTCTCTTCAGTGAAGAGCTAAGACAGATTTAAAAATTAACTAAAGATAAGCATTTATCTGAAATTTAACTCTTAAGCAGAAGATCTGAAATTTTTAGACATCTACAAGTCTTTAAATTCAGCTCTCCAACTGAAATAATCATATGGGTCTGAACTTAATTCAGAAATTCCATATATTATTGTGTTTTGTATTTAATTTAGCCAAAGCCCCAAACTGTAAAATAATGATAGTAATAAAATCATGTTATATGTCACATGATCTATATAGCTTGCATTTACCAAAAAAAAAAGCTTGTTTAGAGCTATTGGACTGCTCTTTATATTAAATATAGGTAAATGTAAGCTATATAGGTCATATGACATATAACCTGATTTTATATATATTGTGCCCTTTTGTATGGGTCACCATTTAAGTTTTGTGCTAATCTAGTAGAAAATTTTAAATTTAAGAAGTATTTTAAATGTGTGATGTTGACTTTGCTTGTGGTAATGTTACCATAAGTTTAATTAAAGCAATCTATGAGTATTTGATATGTGAATTGTGTTGGTATTGAGAAGATATTTAAAATGATGATGATTATGATGTAATACTGCATTAATAAATTTAATAACAAATGTTTAAAGCTAAAGTATTTAAAAGACAAGTTAAAATTAGACAAAGATATTTATTTAATTTAAAATATATGTTAAAAGTGAATAAAAATATTTTAAATTATAAGTATTTAAATTGAGATTAATATTTGATTTTAATCATATCAAATAATTATTTTAAAATCTGATATAATATCTTATTTATTTTAAAAATATTTATTTTAAAAAATGCAATTGTTAGTTTATTTTTAGACTATGAAGCGTTTCTTGTATTGTAAAAAGAACAGATGTTTGTTAAATTTACACACACATGCGTGGAAGTTGTCTAATAAAGTTGCATAACTATTTTACAAAATTATGTTGTGAAATTTATAAATAATACGTGAGTTATCACGAGATAAAAATAAAAGATATTAATGTAGAATATTAAATCTGATTTTTAAAAAATATTACTTTAAAAATATAACGTATTTAAAAGATTTAGTTTATTTTAAATGATCTTATAAAAGTTAAGATTTAAATCAAGTGAGAAAGAATATTTTAAAAAATGTTTGATAGATTTGAATAAACGATAAAATTATTTTTAAAATGTGATAATATTAAATATTAAATAAGTCATTATTTTATTTTTAATAGTGTGTTGATAAATATGTAAATAAGCAAAGTTTGATTGTTTAAACGTACCAATCAGATGAGGAGTCTCTTCCACTATAAAAGCTGGATTCAATTGTTGAAGGGGGCTCTCTGTAATTAAATTTCTAAGTTAAACGTGCTATTGAGAAAATAGCCAAGTAAATTTATAAACGCTCTTAAAATCAGTTTTAAAATCATAAGAGTGTTATTGTATATAATTTTATAAAAGTTTAAATAATGAATATGCAGTAGATATTTTAATATTCCCTATTGGTCTTCTCAATATCGAAACTTAATTTACGTACAAATAATCATGGAAACATCACGTATCGGAGAAATATATCAGAAACTTTATGCTATAGAAATAACAGACGCTGGATTAGTACAGAAAACTATAAGATGGAGAAAAGTAGTATTTTGGACTATAAATAGTTTTAAAAGTTTAAATTACTATTGTCTGTTATTAATAGATATTTTAAAGAAATAAAAATACTTCTGTAGAAAGAAAGTATTTTTGACAAATTATAGAAGTTAAAATGTATATCTTAAGGAAAGATATAAGAAGCAGTAGTAATTTTAAATAAATACTTGCCTTGTTAAGTCTTTGTGCTTAAAAGACTAAATATTGACGATTTGAAAAGGCAAATAGATTATAAATATGATTATTTAAAATCGTAATATAATAAAATTATCTATATTGAAGTAATCTAAAACGCTGGACGTTATAGATGGAGAAATTAATTCTTACCTGAATATGTTATTTATAAATGCGCAAGTAATACATGGATGTCCAAATCAAATCAAACTAAGCCAAGCAAGCCAAGTTGATTAAAATAATTCAATGAAAATAATTTATAAACTATAAATTAGTTTAGAAATAATAACTTTAAAGATAATATTTATGAAGAACTGGATCCAGAAAGAACTTATAAACTATTTTTTTAATTTTATTTGTTTTCTTATTGGAACTTATTATTTTTTTTAAAAAAAAGAACGTTATCATTTTTTATTATAAACTTTCAAGAAACACGTGATACAACGGAACAGGAAATAGTGTTCTATTGACTTTATACGTAGGATATTTGTTAGAACTTTTATGGTAGAACAAAAGTCATCGCTGGAATCCGTAATATAAATTTTTATTTTATTTATTTAACATAAAATTTAAAATATTATTAAACTATTAAAAAGTAGGTTAGGTACATTTATTAAATAGTAACTTAAAAATAATATAATAATTAATTACATAAATTTATTTTTATAATTAATATAACACGGAATATTTTAGTGAATGTTATGAGTATGAATGTGTATTATTTTTGTTTTCTGAAGCTGCAAATTCCGAAGACTACTGGATAGCAGAATGGACATTATTATTATTGTGGTAAAAACATTGTATAATAATTTTGATGAATTTAATATGTTTTCTTTAGATCAACTGAATATTATGTTGTTGTAGAATGAATGGATAGATATTTTATGAAAACACATACATTATATTGGCAATCGAACTTTATTAAAATATGCATAAGTTTTAATTTATAATATCAACATGATACAACATTACGTAAGAAGCTTAGAAATAATTATATGATTCTTTTGTAAATAATTTTGATATTTTATTTATGCTTAGTATTAAAATGATGTTTATTATTTATCTTAAGTAATTATTTTATTATTTGCAAGATAGGAATAGATTTGAAAGACTCTATTTTTTTGTTTATATTTTGTTTTATTAAATAAGTTAAGTTACGTTATGGGTAGAAGCTTATATTTGGATTGAAGTTTATTAAGTATAGACGATGTAGTATAGGTAATTTGGATGATGAATATTTTATTTAAAGTTGATGTTTGTTTTCCGGAAATTTTAGATAAATTTAGAGGATGTTTATAAATAAAAAAGTATTAGAAAGGATTAAAGAACCCATCAAGTAAAGTAATGATTTTTTACACAGAAAAGAATCATAGAATTTATCTAAGGTAATGCTTTATGAATTTAGAATTGATAAATAGTTTAAATAATAATATTTGAACAATAAAGATATGTAATGCATATTTGATAAAACGTATAACAGGAATTACATTAAGTAAAGTATAAGTACAGTCAATTATTTGTTTTTACATTACAAAGATACATTAATTTTATAAAGCTATTAAGCAATGCTAATAATAAAGTAAATATATGATAATACATTATAAATGGTAATACTTAATTAATGTAGCTATTTAATTAGTAGAGCTTCATTGTTTACACATGCTACATAAATAATTTTGACATATATTATTATTTGTAATGGAAGTTTATTAACATTTATTTTAAATCTAAGTTTTGAAAACATACTATGATATTATTAGTATAGTAATTGAAGAGTGTATAATTGCTTATTAAGCACATGAATTAGTAACAATATAAACTTCTGGTATTTGTAATTTCTTATTTTATTTTGATTTATTTTCTTAAATTCTAAAACTGTAAATAGTGTAAATAAATTTTATTTGAAGTTATTGTAAATAAATTTGTTAATTTGTTTTAAAAGTGTGTCGAGTTTCATTATTTTTCACCACAGCATTTTGACATCAGATGATTTGAAATAAACATAATATTTGCACAAAATGAATTTGTTATTATTATTTAGAATTGAATACCATATTTGCTTAACATTATTTTATAAGAATTGATTGACATGAACATAAATATTACAATGGTCATAAGATGATTATAATGCACATTATAAGAATACAATATTGTTTATTGCCACAGATTATTAAGTATAAGATTTTGATCTATTTTAAAATGAAGATACCATATGAAATAAAAGATATACATATAATTGTTTATTCATTTAATGATTGATTATATAATAGAAATAGATGAGATTAAATTACACTCTAAGATTAGTATTATTTATTATTATTATTAAAATAAGTTAGGTGTATTTAAGTTTGATATAAAATCCCACATCATACTTATTTACATGATTTATTATTATTTTAAAACAACTTAGAAGAACCTGAGATTATTTAATTATATTTTAAGTTAAAAGTTAGGAATTATTTTAGTATTATTAAAGATAATTTATTTCATTTAAAAGTCATAAGAATGCTATAGATGTAGTGGTAAGATGATAAGGTAGTGGTAGTATTCTTATGCCATTGAGACAGTATCTTGGGAGATATTGACTCAGTGTAAATCTGCTTATTACTTTGTAACTTTACTTCACAGTCTCATAATTTTATTAAATACTTATTTAATTAGTATAATCTAGAACTATATTGATTTTGATGATTGATAATAAATTTAATTAAGATATGATAATATAAAAGTATATTAAAGATAGATATGCAAATTTTAATTAAGCATAATAATGTAACTGAGCTAGTTGTATTTTAAACTATTTTATATATCAAGAAGTAAGGGTACAAAGGGTAAGTAAGATTTTGGCGCCGGCAACGTGATGGGCCATTGATATGTTAGAGTTACAATTTTATCGGCCCGATAGATGGAAAAGAAAGATTTTAGTAACTAATCATTTTAGGCTTAGATATTCAATTAAGAATTAGGATACATAATTTTAGGAATAATATGTATGTTAGTAGAGTAAAATGATAGGTATAATTATTTAATAAAAATAATGTATGTATTAAAATGTATAATTTAGGATTTAGTGGTTAGTATATTTATTAAATATAAATAGTTAGTATTTTATAACAATATTTATAATTGATTAGATATTGATTATAAAATTAAAATAGAATTAGAATAAAGGGTTTATTAGTAGAGTATTATATTTTCATGTGGTATCTGTAATATGATTATTCTTTGAAGTTAAATACTATGTTGATTTTAAGTTAATAAATAAATAAGTATGCAAACTATAGAAATGTGGCAAATAATTATATTATAATGTGACCATATCAATTCTTGAAATATTTTAAATGGATATTTAATATTATATATTATGTGCAAATTGTCTGTGGGTCATAGGTGTAAAAATAAATGATATGACACAATTTTGTTATTGAAATTTATATAATTATTTAATAGTAAGTAATGTAGAGTTTTTGAGGATACTATTATATGATTAGTTGTAAAAGTGAGTTGAGTGGAGATGGGAAGGTTGATGGGGAATTGTATTTTAAAAAAGTATAAAATAATAAGTACTGCATATTGTTAGGATTGAATTTTAAAAAATATAAAAATGAATAATTGGGATAAAGATTTAGAAGTTGAAATGTCAAATTTTGTTGTAGAAGATAATAGTTGTGGGGAGAGCAGAGCAATAGAAAAATTAGCAAATTCAGAAACAGTATTAGAAAATACTCAAAATATGGATAGTGAAATAGAGGAGGAAGAAGAGATAATTTTTAAAACTGTAGAAAAAGAAGTAGTGAAAGTTGAAAAAGATGTAGGGCATTCTGAAAGGCTTGATTTTGAGAAATATTTTAAATGTTGATGCAAAATATGGATTCAATAAAAGAAGAAATGAAAGGAATAAAAGAAGAGAGTAAATCTTTAAAAGAAGATATGAAAGAAATGAAAGAGGAAAATAATAAAAATAGTCTTAAATTAGATTCTTTAAAAGAAGATAATAATTCTATTAAGAATGAAATAAAAAATATGAATAAGAAAATGGAAGATAGAATGGATAGTATAGACATAAGATTTGATAAGAATGAAGAAGTAATTGAGTCTTTAAAATTAGAAATACTAAAAGTTGATGATAGAAATCAAGAAAGGCTAGAAAGAAAATTTCATGAGTTTTCAGAAAACACAATCAAAGGTCTAAGAGATCAAATAGCTGAATCTATTGATCAATGTAAAATCAATAATAATAATTTAACCTTAAAAATTGAGGATTATAAATTAAAAGTTAATATTGAAATTGGTGATGTTAAGAACCAAGTTAGTAATCTTAATGAAGATATCAAAGATGTTAAGAGTGCTATAATTCAGACAAAAAGGGACATAAAAAATGAAATAGAGCAGGAATTAGTAGAGAAATTTAAGAGTATAGATGTCAAAAAGGTCGATGAAAATAAATATCGATCGAAAGTTGGAGAAAATATAAAACGTATTCAGAAAGATATAAAGGATCATGCAGGAATGATAGAACAAAGTAATGACAAATATAAAGAAATTTTAGACAAGAATCTAGATGAGTTCAGAAAAGAGCAAAAAGGATATGTGAAACAAGTGCTTGAACAGATGGACTTAGAAGGGAAATTTCAGCAAGTATATGATCAAATGGAAATGAAAAGTATAAGTAATGCCAAGGCAGAAATGTTTACAGGAAAAATAAGTAGTAAAGCATATGTTGACTATGTTGATTCTTCACAAATAAATAATATAGAATTAATTAAGCCAAGTAGTAATAATAATAATCAGTCAGACAATACTCTTGTGAAGGAAATTGACAATAGACCAACTAGAGAAGTAATTAGTCATGAGGGTAGTTCAAATAATTCTATGGCCTTAAGGTTTATGAAAGTTAAACCATTTAAAGGGGAATACATGGAAAATCCCTCAGAGTTTCTAAACAATTTGGATGAATTGTTTTCGATATGTTCTTTGTCTGAAAAGGAGAAAGTAGCCGTGTGTAGCAATCATTTATACGGAGTAGCTAAAGATTGGTGGCAATCTCTGTTTGAGAAACCCATGACGTATGGTGATTTCAAATGTTTTATTGTCGGGAGCTTTTGGAACTCCGACAAACAGGATTGCATTCGGTATCAAATTACCCAAGACAAGTACCAAGTTAGCAAAGGCAGCTACACAAGTTTTTTCAGAAGTCAAGCCGTTCGTTTGAAGACTTTGACTGCTTATCCATTATCGGAGGGACAAATTGTTCGAATAGTTAGGCACAACTTGCCAAAGCATGTGGAACAGTTGTTAATAGTTGCTGACCGTGGAACAATTGAGGGAGTCTCCGAAATATTGGATGCTCTGGAAGTATCAGAGTTATCTATTGATAATAAGTTTAGAGTAAATAGGGATAAAAATAATTACCCATTAGCAAGTCTTAGTGTCCATACTGGAATAAAATCTTCTGGAGGCTTTAAGAGAAGTTTTAATTATAAAGGTAAAGATAAGATGTCTCCATATTTTAAAAAGTCTATACAGTACAATGCAAATAGGGATAGAAGTGATGATTTGCATAATCAGCCTTCTACAAGTGGTGTGACCACAATTCTGAAGAGACCAGCTAATAAAACTGGTAGTAAAAAGTTAAATTAAAAAAAAAGAGAATTAAAGTTTAGATTTAGAGAAGAAGATATATAATAATTAAGACAGGTAATTCTTAAAGAAGATGTGTATTTGATAATGTATTATGGCATTATATTATATTAGTATTTTTTTTTTTTTTTTTGTAAAACAAACATAAGATATTTCTATGTTTGCAACCTTCAAAGTAGGAGAGAATGCGTTTATGTTAACCACACCAGATGGGGAAAAGGGAACTTATAATGCAAGGAGCCTAATTCCATTTCCATCTGAGATGTGAGTTATAATTTCAAAGTAATATGAATAAATATTTTAATGTCATGTTTAAATATAATGCTTGACATAAAGAAATAATTTATTATATAATAAATTAGCATAATGAATAAAGTTTTAGTTGAAGAAATTTACAAAATATGTAAATGATAGTTTAAAAGAAATAAGTTTTGTCAGAATGACTAAATAAAAGTGGAATTAGCTATTACAATAGATATTTTAAAGCAAAAAGCTAAATAATAAGGTTAGAGAGTATAAAACTCATATGTTTAAAGTACCTATAAGTGGATCTTATGAAGGATTAATGTATAATATGGTAGTGATCATAAAATTGATTAATCTTAAGGGATCAGGTTAATCTTTTTAAAAGAGAAATATGTAGATTTGTTAAATGATAATCTATAAGATTGCTAATGAAATTAGCAATAAGTTATAAATAAAATACATAGAGTAGTTTAAAATATAGTATTAACTATAATAATATGTATTTTTAGTAGCTTATGTAAAGGTGTATTTAAAAGAATTTAAATACTTGATATTTGTAGAAATATTAGAGAAATGAAGGTAACCTAATTAAAAGATAAGGAAGGAGAAGTGAAACTTAATCCATAAAGTAAAAGAAAGTCATTGTAGTTTTATTTAAAAGTGTTTTCTTAGTGAGATTTAAAATGATATTTCAATGCTTTGTAAAATTTTGTGATAAAAGTAATTTATTATGATGTTTAGATGATAAGAAAGATAAAATTGATAAATATGGATTGAAGATAATAAAGATGGATGTTAAATTTAAAATTTTATCCGAAGGAGGGGAATATGTGCCCTTTTGTATGGGTCACCATTTAAGTTTTGTGCTAATCTAGTAGAAAATTTTAAATTTAAGAAGTATTTTAAAAGTGTGATGTTGACTTTGCTTGTGGTAATGTTACCATAAGTTTAATTAAAGCAATCTATGAGTATTTGATATGTGAATTGTGTTGGTATTGAGAAGATATTTAAAATGATGATGATTATGATGTAATACTGCATTAATAAATTTAATAACAAATGTTTAAAGCTAAAGTATTTAAAAGACAAGTTAAAATTAGACAAAGATATTTATTTAATTTAAAATATATGTTAAAAGTGAATAGAAATATTTTAAATTATAAGTACTTAAATTGAGATTAATATTTGATTTTAATCATATCAAATAATTATTTTAAAATCTGATATAATATCTTATTTATTTTAAAAAAATAAATATTTATTTTAAAAAATGCAATTGTTAGTTTATTTTTAGACTATGAAGCGTTTCTTGTGTTATAAAAAAAAAACAGATGTTAGTTAAATTTACACAAGCATGCGTGGAAGTTGTCTAATAAAGTTGCATAACTATTTTACAAAATCATGTTGTAAAATTTATAAATAATACGTGAGTTATCACGAGATAAAAATAAAGATATTAATGTAAAATATTAAATCTGATTTTTAAAAAATATTACTTTAAAAATATAACGTATTTAAAAAGATTTAGTTTATTTTAAATGATCTTATAAAAGTTAAGATTTAAATCAAGTGAGAAAGAATATTTTAAAAAATGTTTGATAGATTTGAATAAACGATAAAATTATTTTTAAAATGTGATAAAATATTAAATATTAAATAAGTCATTATTTTATTTTTAATAGTGTGTTGATAAATATGTAAATAAGCAAAGTTTGATTGTTTAAACGTACCAATCAGATGAGGAGTCTCTTCCAGTATAAAAGCTGGATTCAATTGTTGAGGGGGCTCTCTGTAATTAAATTTCTAAGTTAAACGTGCTATTGAGAAAATAGCCAAGTAAATTTATAAACGCTCTTAAAATCAGTTTTAAAATCATAAGAGTGTTATTGTATATAATTTTATAATATTTTTAAATAATGAATATGCAGTAGATAACTTAATAATTCCCTATTGGTCTTCTCAATATCGAAACTCAATTTACGTACAAATGATCATGGAAACATCACGTATCGAAGAAATATATCAGAAACTTTATGCTAGAAAAGTAACAGACGCTGGATTAGTACAGAAAACTATAAGATGGAGAAAAGTAGTATTTTGGACTATAAATAGTTTTAAAAGTTAAATTACTATTGTCTGTTATTAATAGATATTTTAAAGAAATAAAAATACTTCTGTGGAAAGAAAGTATTTTTGACAAATTATAGAAGTTAAAATGTATATCTTAAGGAAAGATATAAGAAGCAGTAGTAATTTTAAATAAATACTTGCCTTGTTAAGTCTTTGTGCTTAAAAGACTAAATATTGACGATTTGAAAAGGCAAATAGATTATAAATATGATTATTTAAAATCGTAATATAATAAAATTACTATATTGAAGTAATCTAAAACGCTGGACGTTATAGATGGAGAAATTAATTCTTACCTGAATATGTTATTTATAAATGCGCAAGTAATACATGGATGTCCAAACTCAAATTAAATTAAGCCAAGCATGCCAAGTTGATTAAAATAATTCAATGAAAATAATTTATAAACTATAAATTAATTTAGAAATAATAACTTTTAAAATAATATTTTATGAAGAACTGGATCCAGAAAGAACTTATAAACTATTTTTTTTAATTTTATTTGTTTTCTTATTGGAACTTATTTTTTTTTTTAAAAAAAGAACGTTATCATTTTTTATTATAAACTTTCAAGAAACACGTGATACAACGGAACAGGAAATAGTGTTCTATTGACTTTATACGTAGGATATTTGTTAGAACTTTTATGGTAGAACAAAAGTCATCGCTGGAATCCGTAATATAAATTTTTATTTTATTTATTTAACATAAAATTTAAAATATTATTAAACTATTAAAAAGTAGGTTAGGTACATTTATTAAATAGTAACTTAAAAATAATATAATAATTAATTACATAAATTTATTTTTATAATTAATATAACACGGAATATTTTAGTGAATGTTATGAGTATGAATGTGTATTATTTTTGTTTTCTGAAGCTGCAAATTCCGAAGACTACTGGATAGCAGAATGGACATTATTATTATTGTGGTAAAAACATTGTATAATAATTTTGATGAATTTAATATGTTTTCTTTAGATCAACTGAATATTATGTTGTTGTAGAATGAATGGATAGATATTTTATGAAAACACATACATTATATTGGCAACGAACTTTATTAAAATATGCATAAGTTTTAATTTATAATATCAACATGATACAACATTACGTAAGAAGCTTAGAAATAATTATATGATTCTTTCATAAATAATTTTTGATATTTTTATTATGTTATAGTATTAGAATTATATTTATTCTTTATTTAAGTATTATTTTATTATTTGCAAGATAGGAATAGATTTGAAAGACTCTATTTTTTTTTTATATTTTGTTTTATTAAATAAGTTAAGTTACGTTATGGGTAGAAGCTTATATTTGGATTGAAGTTTATTAAGTATAGACGATGTAGTATAGGTAATTTGGATGATGAATATTTTATTTAAAGTTGATGTTTGTTTTCCGGAAATTTTAGATAAATTTAGAGGATGTTTATAAATAAAAAAGTATTAGAAAGGATTAAAGAACCCATCAAGTAAAGTAATGATTTTTACACAGAAAAGAATCATAGAATTTATCTAAGGTAATGCTTTATGAATTTAGAATTGATAAATAGTTTAAATAATAATATTTGAACAATAAAGATATGTAATGCATATTTGATAAAACGTATAACAGGAATTACATTAAGTAAAGTATAAGTACAGTCAATTATTTGTTTTTACATTACAAAGATACATTAATTTTATAAAGCTATTAAGCAATGCTAATAATAAAGTAAATATATGATAATACATTATAAATGGTAATACTTAATTAATGTAGCTATTTAATTAGTAGAGCTTCATTGTTTACACATGCTACATAAATAATTTTGACATATATTATTATTTGTAATGGAAGTTTATTAACATTTATTTTAAATCTAAGTTTTGAAAACATACTATGATATTATTAGTATAGTAATTGAAGAGTGTATAATTGCTTATTAAGCACATGAATTAGTAACAGTATAAACTTCTTGTATTTGTAATTTCTTATTTTATTTTTATTTATTTTCTTAAATTCTAAAACTGTAAATAGTGTAAATAAATTTTATTTGAAGTTATTGTAAATAAATTTGTTAATTTGTTTTAAAAGTGTGTCGAGTTTCATTATTTTTCACCACAGCATTTTGACATCAGATGATTTGAAATAAACATAATATTTGCACAAAATGAATTTGTTATTATTATTTAGAATTGAATACCATATTTGCTTAACATTATTTTATAAGAATTGATTGACATGAACATAAATATTACAATGGTCATAAGATGATTATAATGCACATTATAAGAATACAATATTGTTTATTGCCACAGATTATTAAGTATAAGATTTTGATCTATTTTAAAATGAAGATACCATATGAAATAAAAGATATACATATGATTGTTTATTCATTTAATGATTGATTATATAATAGAAATAGATGAGATTAAATTACACTCTAAGATTAGTATTATTTATTATTATTATTAAAATAAGTTAGGTGTATTTAAGTTTGATATAAAATCCCACATCATACTTATTTACATGAGTTATTATTATTTTTTAAAACAACTTAGAAGAACCTGAGATTATTTAATTATATTTTAAGTTAAAAGTTAGGAATTATTTTAGTATTATTAAAGATAATTTATTTCATTTAAAAGTCATAAGAATGCTATAGATGTAGTGGTAAGATGATAAGGTAGTGGTAGTATTCTTATGCCATTGAGACAGTATCTTGGGAGATATTGACTCAGTGTAAATCTGCTTATTACTTTGTAACTTTACTTCACAGTCTCATAATTTTATAAATACTTATTTAATTAGTATAATATAAAACTATATTGATTTTGATAATTGATAATAAATTTAATTAAGATATGATAATATAAAGTATATTAAAGATAGATATGCAAATTTTAATTAAACATAATAATGTAACTGAGCTAGTTGTATTTTAAACTATTTTATATATCAAGAAGTAAGGGTACAATATATATATATATGCAGTGGAATTGCAAACTATTTTATATTTTGTTCCATGGCCTCATGTTCAAATGTTTATAATGTATAAATAGCTCATGTTTTGTTGATAAGCATGATTATAATATAATATGCATTGTTTATTAAACTGCAAATGTATTATACTTTTCAACATGTATGTATATATATATATAACTTTTTTATATGTATAATATAATGCTTTGCAGGGCATTTTTTGATTAATTTTTCATTTTCAGTCATCAAAGTATTTTTCTTAAAATTATTTTATAAAACTTGTGTTACTTGTTTAGTTTAAAAAATATTAAGAAATTGAATATAAATTGATGTTAACTTTAATATTTTTTTAAAAAAGGCTATTCATAACATTTAATGAATTTTTTTTTTACATATAATATAATCAAAATCAACTCAAATTCACAACTCAACTAGACTAGCCAAAAGAAATATAAAATCTAAAACACAATCAATGTTATCATTGCTACAAGAAATCTGCTTTTAGCAGTGAAACTATTGGTTGTCTTTTAGAGTTTATATTTTTTAGCTAGTATGGTTGAGTTGTGAATTTGGGGTAATTTTGATTATTTTATTGACTAGTTTTGTTTTAGGCATTTAATGTTCATATATTATAACATACAAACAGTTAACATGTTAAAAATATTGTCATGATTTTGTTTTATGTTTATCTTAATATTCGTTCAAGCTGTTGGTTAATTATTTTTTCTAACCTTTTGCAAAAATGATTAAAATTTGGAATTTACCAATGACAGAAGATGATGCAGTGAGGTATTTTCACAATTACTGAATAATAATGCCTGCACAAGTGTCTGGTAATGGGCATGATATGAAATGTTATGTTTGAATGGAAATAATGCTGGTGTAATCTCAAAACATGTTTGAAGTATTCTTTCATCATGTTTTTTTATTTTGTTTATTACAGTTATATTAAATTTTATTTAATTACAATCATTTAGAGTTTTGTGTAATTTATTGTTTTTATAATCATCTTTAAAAAAATTTAACAAAATATTTAATATGATAATCATCTTAAAACAGTCACATTGTTTAAAACATAATGCTCCTAAAATGGATAATTAACCCAAAAATATCCAGAGAATGAAGTAAAGGAACAATAATTAAGTACCATGTATGCATATATGAATTAAAATTATATTATAAACAAAATTTTTAAAAATAATACTAATATAGTTAATAATAAATTGAAAGGATACATACATTTACATATATTTTACTGCGTGTAGTAAATTCATCCATTTTTTGAAAAAAAAACCCTCTGTAGCTTATTTTATTCTTTAAAAATAGTAAATAATGCAATCAATGACATCTGGGTGATCCCAATAAATTTTCCTTTTATAGAACATAATGGACTAGTCTCTTGATCAACAAATTACAATTTTTGTAATTGTTTTAATGTTTTTTTTTTTTAAAGTCAGTTTTTACTTTATGCAAAATACTACAAATAAAATTGAGAAAGAATAGTAAATTAACAATAAAATGTATGTGATTTCAATATATACTGAAAAAAAATATTAATGAATATAGTTGTTTATAGTGATCTGAGATGGAAAAACGGCTGCAAGTGTAATTTAAAATTTATGGTACTGGAGTACCAAATTTATTTACATTTTTTTAAAATATTTTTTAAAACATAATCACATACAATATTCAGAAATGAAAAATAACTGTTTGAGAGCATAAAATGTATTACATTTGCAAATTTTGATGTTTTTTTTTATTTACATTTTTGTTTGATTTAGTTTTTTTTTTTTTTTTTTGGATGGCATATAATTGAAATCATGTACTCTGATATAGCATAGACCATAACTTCATTATCTATAGCTTCCAATATCAATACATAAATACTTTTAAAAATCCAATATAAATATCTCCTAACATGCTATATGTTTACTATAATTTAATATTATTTTGATAAGAAATATAATTAAGAAACCAACATAGCTTAATTTCAAGACAATAAAAATTCTAATCTAAACACAATATCTAAATTTATCAATATGAAGTTTCTCTTTAATAAATCTTTTATGAATTTTTTTTTACATTTTTCATCTTTCTAATTTTATAATTGTTATCTCTTTCATTTTTACATTATAAATATATAATAGAATTCTAATCATATATTTGTAATTTAATTCTAAACTTTATTTTAGAATAATTAGTTTTTTGTTTTCACCTTTACAACCAATACATATTATATATACATTTTTAAGAGTATTTATTTTTATTTCATTATTGTAATTAAGTAAATCACCCATATTATTTTTATATATTAGACTAATCTCAAAATTATACTTTTTATCAATATATCTTTGAAAATGAAATTGTAGATATTTATAATGCTTTTTTTAGGCAATATTATAAAATTTTTAAAATAACAATAGCATTTAAGACTTCATTCTATTATTTATATATTTAAAACTAAAAAAATAGCATATGGCACAATTAAGTCATCACATGACCAACTAGTCATAATTATTACTAGATGACATAAAAGTGCTGTGAATAAAAACACATCTTGTAGTCAGTCAAAATAATTTGAATATGTTATTTGGTACACTGGAGCTATATATCCAATATATTTTGCTACAGGCCTCCCTCATGTATATTGTATGTAGTTTATGTTTTGCTGGTAAATTTTGATTATAATAAAATATGTATTTTTAATGAACTGCAAGTATACACTACTTGTCAACATATACATATATATTATTATTGCTTTATATTTATAGCATCTATATATAAATTAAGATTATTATATAAACAAAATTTATAAAAAATAATATAATTATTATTATTAAATTGAATGGGAAAACACTTTTTAATATATTTTACTGAGTGTATTTACTCATTCACATTTGCTCAAAAATAAAAATAATAAAATTTTATTATATTGGATTTTTTTTTTTAGTATTTTAAATAAAATGAAAAGCAAAATGTCCAACTTTTATCACAATTAAATACACTTTGGATGATATTATGTATTTACAATATCTTTTTTTTTTCATAGAAAAATAATAGCTTTCAGCAGACTACACGCTTTCTCTTGTTGTTTTGATGTCTTTAAATATGTATCAACTTTATGAATATTCTAAATTTCATAAAACTTTTAGTGTTATACTTAGAATAAATGTATCTTGTAACAAAACAAATTTTTTTTAATGAACATGATCATTCACAGCTACTCCAAGATGGAAAAGTTGCTGGTGATGTATTGTAAAATAGGTTAATTTTTTTAATTTTAATTTTTTCTTTACTTTGTTTTGCTTACTTATATTTTGGAGGAAAAGGCTAGTATATAAGTGATATAGTAAACACTCAAATTACTCACCATGATGTTAAGATATTTCAGCAATGCCCTGTGTCTGGTGGGTAAATTGTGTGTTTTCTCTCTATTTTCAGGTAGTGTTTTGCATTATGATATTTTCTTATATTTATGTTGGGAGTTAGCAACATTTAAAAGTGACTAATGTTCTAGTCTTTCTTTGTAAACATAAATTAAACATATTTGTTTACTAGCTATGTAAAATTGTTGCTAATTTAATTTCATGGTCTTTGAATTGATCTGAATTTCAATATATAACATTGAAAGCAGCAATAGTTTCAAGATATTATGCTTTTGAGTTTAGCTGTTTGAAATTCAGACTTTATATTTAATCACAGAGGCTATTGTTGAAATATCTTAACATTGTGGAATGTGATTTGAGTGTTTTCTATCTATATGCATTATGATATTTTGATAAGTGATATAGTATATATTAGTATTGCATAAATCATGGCTTCTTAGTATCTCTTATTTATTTGCTTTACATTATTGTCAGTTATTATTTTCATATTGATTTTGATTATAATATTAACAGATATAATAATTTGTATAAAAATAAATTTTGCACTTTCAAAAGATAACATCCTACAAAACAAATACAATTGTCAGAAATTTATAACAGTCACACTACGTATATTCACTATTTCTTTCCATTTGCCTAAAATAGTATCATTATGGATATAGTTTTGTAATGTATTATAATTGTATATCTCAAAAGATACCTGCATATGTCCATGTATTTTTGTTTTTATATGGTTACTCACCTGATAAATTCACATAAGCAAACAAAAAAATTAAGTTGTGTTAAAATGTTGCCTAGTATATTAATTGTGTTTATATGGCTGTATCTTATTGAAACATGTCACACATCAAAACTGACTGTGTATATGTATATAATATTAAGCTTATTTAGAATACCAGTCTGAAAAACAATAGTTTCAAAAATCTATCATGACAAAGCTTAAAAAGTTTTCAGTATAATTCATAGGTCAGAGGATGATAGGGACCATCAATTTTTGAAGAAAAAAAAAGATTGATTCTTTTAATTAATATTTACCTGGAATATTTCCATAATAAAAGATAAAAATGTCTAATATTCTTCACTATCATCATACAAATATTATTGTAATGATAATCTCATCACATAATTTTCCTGTTTTTTTAATAACTGTTTTCAGTTCTCAAATCTGGCTAGATTGGTGCAATTTATTTACAATTAGACCACTTCTGGATTTCTCATATTGTCATTTCAAGTATTAAGATGTGGTTTCTTTTTTCTCTCTCAGGATTTATTCAAATAGCTTTGTGTTCATAATCAAACTATTTTAATTCCTGAATTAACTGCTTACATTTAGATAAATATGACACTTTCCAAATTATTACTAATTTATTAATATAACAATAATATTATGACTGATATATTGCTAACTTTAAAGCAGAAAGTATTTTTGTGAATTGTTTTTTTTTTTCAATTTCTATAACAATTTAAATATTAGTAGATTAATGAAAATAAATTAAATATTCATTTACATGTCTTTTTTGCATAATTAATGAATGTGAATGTTGATTAATCAAATCAATCATTTATTTTAGTATTATATTGTTTAATGCTTATATTTAATCTTATATTTTGACTTTTAAAAATCTGTAATATTCTAGATATGACATATTAAAAAAATTATATTTAAATTGCTTACTGCATGACAAAGTGTTTTCCAATAACCCAAAGAAGAAATATTTAATACATATAAACCATTTTCAATTTTTAATTTTGAAGAAGTCTCTTAATCACTCAAGATCTTAGTAAAAGTAATTAAAAACGTTATGAAAAAAAATTATTGACTTATATTATTAATAAGGAATATTCAAATATATAATATATATTTTAAATTTAATGTTTATTACATAGATTTAATATCTTGAAATAATTATAAATTATATTTCTTTTCTCTTATCAGTTGAGGATATGATTTTACAATATTAATTACATTGTTAAATCAACAAGCACTGCATAAACAAATATATTTGTGTATTTAATAATATTGACTTCTCTAATAGATTTAAAATTAAAATTGCAATTAAATTATAAACTGAAAGTAATCATAAAGAATTCTTATCTAAATAAAAAAAATCCATTTTATTTCTTTATGCTTTAGGATGTAATGAAATTAATATGTTTAATGCTATAAAATGTTCCCTTATAGCAGATGTGATAAAGTTGCTTTGTAGTCTCTACACATAAGAAACAGAAATAAAATTTAACAAGTATATATATATGTTTTTAAGTCATACTGTTTATTTGGATGTTCATGTCTACATTAATTAACTTAAAAATGTTATGTTGATTAAGAAGAGTAATGGTGAAGATTCAAACAATAAAGCTGAGCACTGATTATATATATATATGTGGAGATAGTAATCTGGACCAACTGATGATTGCTGGTTTAGCATGAAATCATATATTGGTGATTATTTATTTTTTCAACATATGTATGATCAGGTGGGTCAGCAATATGAGTTGGCATGGAAAATTGAGGGTTGTGTGAAGGTCTGAGTTAGAATCCCTTATATATTACATTATATATGTGCAGGTGTGTGTAAGCCTGTACAGGGTATTAATTTATATAAATAATGATTATAAAATTATACATTACTGCAATTATAAATATATAATAATGATATTGAAAAAAGCTTTCTTACAATTTGTTTTATTTATGTGCTTAGCCGACTATTCACTTTTATGAATCATAGATATAGTATAAATTGTAAATTAGGAGTGTGTGTCGAAAAATGAAAGAGGCACGGCACATATCAAGTGACAAAATTTCTATCAATAGAAAAAAATTGTGCATGCCACTTTCAAAAAGATGATATGTTATCCCTAATTAAAGCTCATATTTAAATTTTATGCATGTGATGTGATGTATTTGGCTTCTCCTTAAACGAAGTCAAGAATATTTTGGCAATTATACCCAGATAAACCTGTTAGCCACTTTATTTTCCATTCCCCACTCTTAAGTCTTCCCATATTCTGCCCCATCCCATTTCCACAACATAATCTTTGTCAACTCTATGGCCTTTATATTTAAATCCCCCTTATCTCTTTGCAAACCCAACATAAAAACTAATAACTCACTTTCTGTATAGTCACTTTGTTCATGTCTATTCTCCCATAACTTCATTATCTGTACCCTTTCTGCTTTCAAGCATTTACATTCAATCAACAGATGCCTAATATTTTCTATACCTTCCTTACACAATTTGCACTCTAAATCTGCAAATGAGCAATAACAATATATATATACACCCATTCCTAATTTACAATTTATGCCACTTGTAGGAGTCAAAGTCAGCTAAGCACTTAAAACAAATTGTAAGAAAGCTTTTCTCAAATAGTAGTAGCATTTGTAATTATACTTTCCAATGTTTTCTTTCTATACATATATAGTATTATTAAATAGGAACAAAGAAAATAATATTTTTAAAACTCTGATTGTTATGTATGTATATATATATTTAATGAAATTTAAGAAGACTTTTTTATTTAACTTCTCAGTGGTATTCCTCATTTTTCTACAGCTGTCAGAAACACTATTTTCAATGACTTTTCACTAAAGTGAAATTTCTTTTGATTAATTAACATATACAGTATTTGTAAAGTAAAAATAAATTTAAATTAGCAAATTTTCATTTCCTATTATCTTTCTGTTTTAGAAATATTAAGACTAATTAATTGTTAAAATAAGTTTGAAAAGTTTAAAATATTTCTATGGAAAGAAATCACACCTCTGATTTTTTGTATATCTTGTTCAGTTTTATGGAATGCTTACATTTTAATAAATTTACCATAGACTGTGTAACTTTATTGCCTAAAATGATTTAACACTGGGGTTCAAGAGCCCATGAAAGAAAGCCTAAAATAAAGAAATAATTATTTTTATACTTTCTGGTTTTAATAATACCAAAGAAGCAAATAAGTTTTATCAGAATAAAAATTGCACATACAAACTAATAATATAATAACAACAATTAATATTTATTTTTTATTAAAAAAAATATTTGCATTTATATTATTTTTTCACGCCTGTTAAAGTTATTTCTAAAAAATATTTAGACTACTAAAATAATTTTGTACATAGTACATCATAAATTCAACTTTCAAGCACATAGATATTATTGTAAGTTATTATAAATGCATTTTGAATCATGTTTAATGTTTTTGAGGACTACTTATGGCTTTATATTTATACCAGTGAGATTTACATGGGTAGGCATGAATATATATATATGTGAAAAGGTTATTCAAATGTATTCAAATTATATGCATCTTTTTTCAAAAGAAGAAGCAGGATTCCTTCTTATTCATGGACTAGGCATTGTTGGCTATATACCACACTTATTTGATCTTGCATACATTGTTTCTCTTGATACAGATAATGTTGGTAAGTGTAGACTTGAACTTTCAATTTACAATTGCATAAGAAATTCTTGTCAATTCTGAATGATATTGGTAGTGGGCAAAATATTTTAAGCAAACATTAGCACCTAATTTGTTCTTAAATGTTTCAGGTCTTTAAGGATTATAGATTCCCTTACTCTATCTGTATATTGCAGTTTTAGACAGCTAAATATTGTAAAAAAAATAATTCAATTTGGTCAATTAAATGGAACTGTTATACTTATAATAATAGACACTTTTAAATATGTAACCATTCCATAAATTGTAATTTACTTTTTGTCACATTTAATTATGTAAAAACTAAAAAAAATGTTTATAGTATTTACTTCTGCAAAATGACAAAAAGTATATATTTTTTATATTTTTCTCATATATATATAATTGATTAAATATCTACAACAAATCAAACCTAGATTATTATCATCAGTCATTAGTAATTAATAACAACTAATATTTTAATTTTTTTTAAAAAATGAGAGAAAAGCAAAATAAAATAAAAATATTAAGAATAAGTTTGCAATGATCATAAAAGCAAATCTATTAATATAAATGTCTTATATCACATTTATTTAGAGTTTTACAATGCTATTTTAAAACTATTGTGCAGCAAATATATTTCTGAAAAACTTCAATACATTACATAGTTCGCCATTGTACTTATATCTTAGCAATATAAGATAATATTTATAAAGTAAACAGAGCCAAATTATTTTTTTAAAAAAATTATATTTATTTAAATTAAAGATGCTTTAAGGGGTCTCTTAATCTGTTTTATTCTAATCTGTTTCATGTGTTTGTGCATGAGTAGGTTTAATATCATTGCATCTATGTAGCTAAAAAATATCAATTGGTATTATACTAAGGACTTCTTGATCAAAGACTACATCTCACATCCTCACAATAAATATGGAAAAGCATATTTTTACATATACCTAATCTAGAAAAAGATGTTGCATTACTATGATTAAATAATCTATATTTTAACTTCATAAATTCATAAATAACACCAAACTCTACATTTTTACTTAAAGTGCTGCTCAAATATTTAAAGTGATTCAAAATTTCAACCTTGTAATGATCAAGTATATTTTTGGCAGATATATGGAATTTAAAAGATTAAATACATTCTGTAGATTATGTAAATATATGCAAAAGTAAATAAATACATAATATACTATACACTGAGAGGTGTTCAATCTGATTTTTTTTCTTTTATCAAAGTAAAATCTTCCTGATCAAACTGATACCCGTTCATAAAGTTATCAATGATGTTTCCTAAAGATGATTGTTTAATAAAACAAATTTCATGTTAATATACATTCACCATTTTTCATTTAAAATACCTTACATTTTTCATCATCAGTACAATCTTCTCACAAATCATATATTTTGAAAGACTGTTTCTTTTTTTAAATTAATTTAATAAATTGTATTGACTAAATCACTAAGAAAAATTATAACTCTCACTTTTGCTTGTGACACTTTTTATGTCTTTGTGTGATTGTTTAAAACCTCAATGAAATACCTACAATTGGCATGAAGTAATTTAGTGAAAGCTATTATAATTTTAGTGCATTATAATAATAACTAAATATAATCATTACTATAATCTATAATATTAATAAGCCAATAAGCTGATACACATGCGCTTTGCAGATGTCAATATATAAATGAATACGCCCACTTTTTCAAACCCAAGATAAAGTCTTTAAGAAAATATAGAATGAATCCACCTATATTTTCAACGCAACCGTATATGTATGGGCAAATCTGAAGTTTTTTTTTCTATTTCATTTTTATAAATAAGAATAAGTTTATGACCCACACCATAAATTTCAATATTAATTAAAGTACGATATTTTAAAACTACCCCAGAAATTTCTTGAAAAACTGGAAGCCATTTTTGTTTTTAAAATGACAAAAAGAAGATATTTTAACTTCACAAAGTGACTACATTATTCCATATATAAAATAATTGAAGAGTTGGATATATGAAATGCAATCAACTGATTGTGTTTTATGCACCATATTGTTTACCATCATTTATCAAATAATGGATTTGAGAATTAATGATTATTGTATCAAAGGTTAATTTGGAACTTCTAGTGTTTGAATGTCACATGATCCTCTTGAGTGAATAACCAGATGATTATTTTTTTATATTATTCTATTATTATTTAAATCATTTTGTCTTTTCAAAATATAATCATTAACATTTTTTTTCTATCAGTATGATTGAACAGAAATTATTTTTAATGTCATTATCATTTTATGTTTCAAATGCACTTATCTAAAGTTTGTCCAAAAATTTCAGTCAATACTAAACTTCATTTTTAGATTCTGCCTTAAAAACACAATTTAAGCTGTTGGTTTTGATCATGAATATTGCAAAATTCAATTAGAAATTTTTATATCTAAAAAAAATGTCTATAAAATTATCTCTGTGTGTTGTGCAAAAATTACATAACAATAAATGATTTATATTCACAAGAGACAATGTGATTTCTTGTTCTTTTGGGCCATAGTTTATAACATGTGCAATTAAAATTTCTAAGAAAAATGATATGACCTGTTATTAGTATTTGTTACAACAACATTATCCAACAATGCAATTCCATAAGATTAGAACATAAACAAAAGTGACACATTCATGCTGATGAAAGATATTTTTAGGAAATTAATATAACCAATGAGTCAACAATTTGTCAGTTAATGAAACATGTTGTGTTAAGATTTTATTTATTCTTCTGCAGCTTTATTATGATTGGAAATGTAAGATTCTGCTCATATAAGGTTGGTTCAAAAATTAGAAAAAAAGTAAAAAAAGTGATTTTGTTATTGCACTCAAATATATATAAATATTGATAATTTAATGAGACTTTACCATGTATTTTTAGATAAATTTTATCTATTATATAGTCAGACAATTTATCAATTAAAAGTTTTGTATAGAAAATTTAAATAATATATATTAGGCAGTAGTTAATAGTAATAGTATCTGTTTGAACCATCTGTAAGCTAAAAAAATTTAGTTTATTATCTTAGATTTTATAAGGATTGCAAATGAGAGATCAATATTTTTTCTAACTATAACTTCTTAAAATATTTTTATAACCATATATATATGTGATAAGTTAAATTATTATAGTATCTCACAACTAGTTATCCCAGGAATAATGTGATGATGGTGGATTGTATTTAAGGTCAACAATACTAAATGGATGTACATATAATATACATTATTTAAACACATCACTAATTTATCACCTAACTAATTTATAATTTATATCACTATTATCCATAAAGCTAACTTCTCATAGAAAGATAACAAATTTATATTCATCAATTTGAAAAAATATATATAATTATCACATTGCCTGTGCAGTGATGTATAGAATTAAGAGAAAAAAAATTCACAAATATTAAATATTAGCAAAATGAATAATTTAATAAAATATGATTTAAACATGGTTCAAAATGAGCATTTTATTAATTAAATAATAATCTTATTACTGCTACGAATTTCAAATAATATTTTTAAAATTAACATAGACATAGAACACTCGTATTTCTGTGATACCAGATATCAGCCTAAAAATCTGCATGAAATATTTTAAATATGATATAAGGTATAATACTTATTGACATATGATTTGAAATATAAATAAAAGTTAAGAGCAACTCAAATTTTTACTCTCTCCTAATACTGAAATGTGAGCTTTGAATCCCATTATTAATAAAATACATATAACATAGAGGAGAGAAACAAAATATTGCATTTCAAATATTAATTCGTAGTAAATACTAAATACTGACATATACAATGGCAATAATAGTAAAAACTTAAAAATATGAACAAAATTATTATTAAAAATTATATACTGAGTTAAATGAATAAATATAAACATTCTCACCTAATGAGATTTTAGAGTTTGAATTCTAAAAATACTTCACAGATTTGCATATAACTTTTTGAATATCATGCCTTAGTTTGAACTTCTAAAGTGCACTTCATATTACTCAATTTCATTCTAATTTTTTTTTTCTGAAAAATTGCTCCTATACAGATTAATTTCTTTTTCTTTGAGATTTTTTCTTCAGGCAACAATTATAATTTTATTATATCATCACACAGGTATTTGGAAATTATATATTTTATATTTGGTTGGTCATATCATAATTGAAGCAGGTAGATTCAAAAATTGAAGATAAAAATTAGGTCAGATATGCAATATCTCAACAAGATCAGCTATAATGAACATAATTACAGAAATTGAGCTGCTTATTTTTCATACTGTGTGGGAGAACATATAATCAGGTTACTCTTCTTGATGACCATCATTTATTAAATTTTCAGATAAAAAATTTGTGGCCATCAGGTCTTTGTTTAATAATAATCTGCTGCATGAATTTGAAACACAGCTTCTAAATGATAGAATGCTGTTTGTCACCAAAGTTTTAAACATAGTTTAAATAGGATTTCATCTTATGATGTCATTAAAATCAAATATCAAAGACATTTCTACTAAATCAAAGGCTTATATGCAAATTGTCCAATTGCAAATGCATTAATTAATTAAGTGCACATTTCCTGCTTACCAGAAAACAAGCTGGGTTACAAACTTAACATTTTTTGAAAAAGTTTTTTAATGTATTCCAAAATAATATAATCCCTTTTTTAAGCATCTTTACAATAAAAAATCATTTTTTTAAAAGATTATAATTTTTGTTTCAATTTTACTAAATTAAAAAAATTGATACAAATTTTGAATGATAATATTTATGCTTCACTATCGCCATTTCCTATGCTTGGACAAACTGTTAAAACAATAGCAAACTCTCCATAAAATAATGTCATCAAACACAAGTCATAGTAATCAATGGAGGCTAGAAAGTTTGTATATGAAATTCTTATTTAGTGCCTATTCATTCAATATTCTCAGACTAGTTTCTAGCTTGTGGCTTTTGTCAGTGAAGAGCCTTGGATCTGGAGCATTGTTCCTAGATCTTTGGACCCAATACATCTTCCCAGCAATCACCTTTTATATATTTAGCTAATTCTAAAGCTATACGCTCAAAATTAAAATACAATAAGGTTTTCATTCCAAGCCAATTCACTTGTATAGTTATAAAGTTTATTGACTTGAATTGAAAACATTATTATGCAATCATTTTGGGTTTATAGCTTTATATTTAACTAATCAAGTAAAAGATAGCTGCTGGAAGATTACATTGGATCCAAAGATTTAGGTGCAGTGCTCTCAGATCCATTGCTCTTCACTGATGAAAGTGGATGAGTAGGAACTAGATAGGGATTTTATTCACAAATCTTCTAGCATCATTGATTACTATGGCTTTCAGCGGATGGCATTATGGTATGTAGAGGTTGCTATTGTTTTAATATTTATGTTTATGTAGAATAAAATCCTACTGATTACTGGAGCATATTCTATACTTCTAATATTAATAATGATTATATAATTTATTAAAAAATAAATATTAATTGTAGACCAATTTTTAATTTTTTCAACTAAATTTACTTTATAATAGTACATATCTGAGATCAATAAAACAATTGTGAATGCATTCCTAATTCAAGTTTATTTTTCTTTTAAAAATAATTAGAGTCATTCTTAAATATCTTGATTGTGGGTTTTATTAAACTCTCAGATATGTATTTTGATAGTTTTAGAAATAATCATTTATATATAATAACTTAAATTCTATTATTGATAGGTTATATGTAACTGGCATGGTTTATTCTATCATAATGTGTAATAAAAATAAACTTTTGCATATAATATTTATATGAGTTTGAACTGCCATTAATTTAATATCATTTCCATACAATTTTAACAACAAAACTGTTCCATATTATGTCATAAAAATTTTTGACATTATTAACAGTTTGAAGAAAGTTATAAAATTGATAATCAGATCTGTGTCCATTCTTTAAATGTTAATAATAAATCAAATCTATTTTAAAATCACAGGATAACTTAGGGTCATGCGTGGAAATAATATTTTAATTAAGACAGCATATAACTTAAAAATATTGATGATGAGTATCCCATGATATGTACTTAATTGTTATTGATAATAAATAAAATTTAAATGCAAAAAGCAGATATTTTATTTAATGTTTTTAAATTATGCATTAACAGCATAACATTTCTTGTTTTTTAACTCTCTAATGATTTTTCTTTACTGAAATTTTCATATGCACATAAATAATACAAATAAACAAAAATAAATTTTATTATTATACATCTCATAAAAAAATGTATCACATATAATTAGTTTTTATATGGCTTTTATTAGTAAATTAATTTGATAATGTAACAAAATAATTATATTTTAATGTAAAAAAATATTTAACAATCTGATAATAGCAAAAATAAAATTAGTTTTGAAATATAAAATCCATGTAATAATAACTATGGTAATGAATTAGAAAAAAAATATTTTACTTAATATAAAACAAAGATTTTCAATATTGATAAAAAAATTAAATCTGAAAAGTTATTTTTTAATCAATTTTTATATTTAGATTATGTATTTATTTAAATAAAGATATTAGAAATTACAGTTAAATTTTAACCAACTAAAATAATGAGCTGGATTTAAAAATGATTTTAGCACAATAGATCATATGCAAATAATTGCCATTAGGCTTTGGATTTATTGATTATAAAAAAAGTAATTGATTATATAAGTATTTCTATGTAATTAGAGCCATTAGTTCATCAAGGTGTAGACCCTGGATATTATCATATTCTGAAGATTAGATTAAACCACAAAATATCACATGATCATTCTTTATACTACTACAAGCTGTTTACACAGAGGCAAAACTCTTTATACAGTTGTGGCAACCAGTGCAAGTCAGAGTAATCAATGGATGCAGAAAATGTTGCAAGGGTAACCTAAAAATATTTTTAAAAATTGCAAAAGATTTTTTCAAAAAAGAAAAATAAAGGTTGATAATAATGAATTAAAACAAGTTAACAACAATGAATATTTTGATCAGATTATTAATGCAAATGAAAACATAATGAATGAAATTAATCATAGAATTAAACATAAACAGAATGCTTTTGATAGAAATAATTTATTATTAAAGGAAAATATGTCTATATGATATAGTCTAACAGGACATCTAAGACTTAAATATTTAATAGAAGAAACACTCAAAGACTTCAGACCAATCAATGAAGTATGGAGAGATATATGTTAGGAGTAACAAAAAGAAACCAAAAATAATATGTAGGTGAGAGAATAAACATGTATCACAGATACTATTGAAAGAATTAAAAGATTGAAAATGGAGATGAACTGAATATATTGCTAAAAGAGATAATAGTAGATAGACAGATAAAATTTTAAACTGGATCCCAAGATGTTGCAAATATATATAGAAAAAGTTCAAATTTGAGATGGATGAATAAAATAAGGAAGTTTGCTGATGTATTGTGAAGAAGGGAAACTAGGGATCAGAGAAACTAAATTAAACTTTGAAAAATCTCCATCCTACTGTGGATCAATAATGATTGAAATGAATGATTATATATATATTGTGAATATTCAAATTAATGATCCAGGTATTTAAAAAAAAAAATAAAGAAGTTTGTTGATCTTATTTGATTTTTTCTTTTGCTTGATAGATAGATAATGGAAGATCTTGGAAATACAGATTTAAATTGATCACCATGGCAACCTAAAGCTTTTAAATAGAATTGTTTACTGTTGATTCTAGCTTTAAAATAATAAATTCACTATAATCAAACTCAGGAAAAACATATAAGTAAATAAATAAATTTTGAAAACAATTCAGTACAATATAAGTTTACTTAAATAGGATCGATATTTTTACATATTTCATGTATATTAATGCAGTCACCATAGTAACATTATTACATATAGTTCAATGTTTTTGTGTTATGTATATTTGTTTATAAATTAATTTTAAAAAAAATATATTATTATTAAATATATATATATATGTAAATTATTAGTGTTTATAAAGTAAATAAAGGTTGTTATGTCAATTTTGTATTTTGGTTTACAAATAATAGGAAAAACCTAATCGAATTTGGATTTAATTTCCATGTATCCTTTTTCTCCAAACTTACATCGTACTTGAATGCCGGGTGGGAAAATTTGCTCTGTTTTATCGTTTGGCATTGAGGTTTATTCGAGTAATATTCAGTGGTTGTTATGATACCAGAACGCCAGAAAGAGAACACATAAATAGCAGCCAACAGACTATAAGAGAAGCTATCGTCTTTTTGTAATTGACACGGACGGACCTATTTTCTGTTTTTACAAATAAAAGTTTTTCAATATTTTTTTTTTTTGTGTTAATCCATAAAACATGAAAAAAATAAGCTTAAAGTATCTGCCCGTTCAATCAGTTGAAGGGGCAGTTGCGAAGGATTTCCAAGGGAACGATAACAAAATGTAAAAAAAAAGGAAACCTATATATATAAAAAAAAATGCTTTATATAAAAATCGGCTATTTTAGTTTTAAAAACAAAGATATCTCTGGTTTAAAGTTTGGCATATAACTACCATTGGATTTGCGTAAACATCGTGTCACGAGCAAAGGAACACAGGATCAACTGGATTAATTCACATCATAAAAAAAAAAAGGCTAATTAAATTGCACTCTCCTCTCTGGAAAAGAAAAAGGACTGTTAGTGAAGCATTGTTTTGAATTATTATTTCTGAGAAATAAACTTCTCTTTGCATCATAAAAACTGAAGTCAATCAATGGACAAATAAATAGTGAACGGACAGACTCATATATATATGGTATGATATTTTTTTATATATATAAAATGTGCGCATAATAATTTTTTTTACATGTATTTAAAAAGGTAGTGTATTTTATTTAAATTATCTTTAAGAGTAATATAATTTATTAAATGAAAATGATCGGAGAGATTCAAATATATCACATGATTTCATATTCATTTATTGGTTATTATTTTGATAAACAAATAAACTTCAATCTCATCCGACTTCATATCTTTGGTATCTGTTATATATAAATTTTTCAGTAAAATATCCAAAAGTCTCTCCATTCATTCATTCATTTTTTTTATGTCGTTATTGTTGTCAGCAACACATTTAGAGATACACATAGTAATTTTATCATTTTTATTTAGTCAATCAATCTGAAATACAAAGTAATTTCCAATGTATTTTATAATTAATCTTGACAATTTTCTTTTATATAATCCAATAAATTGAGTTAATTTAAATACCAAGACCACGCTTAATTATTTTATTTTATTTGGATTGCATAAGATGATGTAGCTATTTAAATATAAAGGTTCAAACCCAGCTTGGTAAGTGAGCTAGAATATAAGATATGGTATGTTTTGCTTATTAGTATTTTATTTTATTCCCATATGAATTTTATATTTATATTTGCATTCGAATATTATATATATTATCATTTATCTTAGTTAATATTACAAAGTCAATCATTTCATGTTTGTCTGATTCCGTCATAAAAATCTAAATAGATCGTGCTTTATCGTTGGTTCAGAATAACTCGTCTTAGATATTTTTCTTAAACTTCTATAAAATGAAGAGAACAAACTTCATTGACCGGTTTAATTGAATATTGTTTTGATTTGTATAAATATCAATCATAATCATGTGTTTTAATCATTGCCAACCAATTTTATATTCAATTGTTTAAAGATTCAAATAAATAATATTAATACTCATAGGTGAATAAACATCCAATAGAAACTTAATATCTCTTTTATGTAATGTGGTTGGACATTGTAGAGTTAGAAATGAGCTAATAGAGTGTTAATAATAAATTCCAGTGAAGTATTCTATTTTAACACATAAACGAAGCAATAAATAAGTATCACTTTATTGGAAGATATGAATAAATTATTTATAAATTATTTTATAGCTTCTTAGTAAACTAGACGTATATATTAATTTGTTTAAACATTTAAATGAGTGCATAAATTTTCAAAGTGTTTATAAAATGATATTAAAACCAGTTGATGTCAATAGAAAATTATTAATTAAAGATTGGAGTAGAAAGAATTGTGTATCGCTTACTGACACGAATGTTTATACTTTCTATTTAGCGTTTATTAAACTAGATATATATTTGAGTCAAGTATTATTTTGTTTTGATATTTAAATAGTGTCTATATGTAAAAATGTTTTGTAAAATACAATTATAGGTATTTAGAAGCTTATCCGTTAAGATAAAATGCAGCATCATTAAATAATGAAGTAGATTTAAATTACTACAATAATAATAGGTTAATAAAATATATATTGAAATCTGCTTTAGTTATCAATTGGATTGGATTTTCACTAGATTGCTAATCAAGTAGTTAGCCTAATCGTATATTCTTGTCTAGGGCAATAGTAGATGGTTTTGTTGCTCAGTGCAGTGTACTTTGTAATGTGATGGATTTGTTGATGTCTGGAGCAGATAATCTCATTATTCTTTTGTTTCACATATCGCTTAAACAAATTAGACTTTAAGAGAGATTATTTGTGTTTTGTGATGGTTTATTACATAATGGCAACCCGATTGAGCTAGACTAGATTAATTTAAATTAGACTTTGGATTTTTTTTATCAGATCAGATTGATCATTCTAACCATCACCTGCATTCATCAATTCAATCAGTTACAAAATGGCACCAATGTTTGGAGCCTTCTTTCTTCAATTTAAATGGAATACAGCATTCAACAATTCCATCAGTTACAATATATATATATATACACTTACACATAATATATATCACAGTGATATGATAGAAAAACAAGCAAATGCCTATGATTCTGAATGATTGTTGTGAGAGAGTAGGATATAATTGCTGTTTTTTGCTGATTCAAATTTATTTCAACTATTTTGAATTTACGTATAACTTATTTCACCAATGGCCTTACAAGATTTATTTATTTATTTTTTAATAATAACATAAAAGGCTGAACCCTTTTTGCATCCGTCAAAGATTTCAGCCTTTCACATTATTATTATATCATCTGCTTGCTCTCAATAAATTTAATATATTTATTTATTTTTTATTGAAAGCCAATCAGTTTCTGTTGTTTGGTAAAGTAAGAAAAGAAATGCACCAAAATCTTTTCTTCATCAAAAAACAAACACTAATGTATACATATGTTGTAAGCATTAAACAAAAATTTATACAAAATGTAATACATCATTTTTATTAATTGTGAATTTATGAACAGTATTTTTTTTTTCAGATAAATGGCCTATAGCCAATTCAATTAGAAATCTCATCATGGGATAATAAATTAATATCTAGATAGTTTTAACTAAATCATAAAAATCCTGGATTAATCTATACTAATTAAATGATTGTTCATGCCTCCACTGTAAAATAAAAATATAATTATAATATAATATGTCATTGAGTATAAATCAGAAAATGTTTCAATGCTGTGAGATCTAAGCCATGGTTATCTTCATTTTTAAGATAGTTCAAAAGGAAATAATGTATTCTTTTCAATAAAATAATCACATGGAAATATAATTTAATAATTTTTAAGGTTGTTCAATAAAAATCAATCTTGAAAATTAGGTGACAGACATTAATAATGTTATATTGAACATAAATTGTCTTAGAATAAATTTTTGAAAAAAAAAAAATCTTTATTTCAATTACATCCGATTTATTAATCCAGCATGTAAACTAAGTCATTAGGTGTAGATATAAATAAGTAATACTGGCATTGATAATTAATATTTTATATCTCTTTCCCACATAAATTATAAATTTGGCATTTTATTCATTAGAATGCTGTCAGTTTGTATTAATAAATGTGTATATATATTAAATAAAGTATACCAATTCATATTTAATTACTATCTAATATGAACATTTATTACTAATGGTTTTTCCAGATGGGAACATAATGGATGAAATTAATTATTGAATTAAACATTTTGGTAGAAAGCAGACTTTTTACAAGATGAGATTAGTTTTTGTCATTTTATATTTAATATAAATTTGTTTATATATATATATGTTTATATATATATGGTTAATAGTGACGAATAAAATTATCAGAATATATTTAAAAAATAGTAGATGTATTTTAAATTAATTGATTACATCAGTATTATATTTTTGGCAATTGTATAGTTTTCTGAATAAACTTAATTTATTGTAAATGAACTTATAATTGGAATACATGTATGTATGGTGATTAAAAAATAAAAACTTCAAAAAGTGAAATAAATAACAGCCATCTAATAAATAAAACAATGAGTGACAAACTGAAAACAGATTATAACTTAGAAGCATAAAAAAAAGAATAAGAATTTTAAACCAATTTATTATTTTATCAAATTATTTTGTGGTTTATATTATCATAAATAAAACAAAATGACTATTTTATATTATAAACTTTTAAATAATATATTTATAGAAAGTAATTTATTTTTTAATACAAAATTTAGTTCTAAAAGGATTAACAACAACAAAAAAATAAGTTTAAAAGATTTAAAAAGAAAAAATCCAAGCCTTTAAGCAATGTTTTTGACAGATTAAAAATATGAAGATTTGTTTTTTTTTTATAAAAAAATATCCTATATTTATTTAAAAAATTAATACTTTGTACAAAAAAGTAACTGTCAAAAACATTTAAAGAATTGTCAAAAAGTTTGTTTGTATAAAGTTAGTAGTAGTTAATCTAATAAATAAGATAAAGATGTTTAAGCAACAATTCTAACTTGTTAAGATGAAGAAAAATATAACTATTATTAAATTTAAAAAATAAATCCAAATAAATTTTATGAGATTATTAACAGAATTTAATTAGATTTGTGTATATTGATTGTCTGTATATACAATAATATCTGGTAAAATAAAAATACACACAGAAGAGGTACTTTTTAATAATATTTAGCTTTATTACTGCCTAGCATGCTTTCAATATATTTTTATTATATCATATTCATGGCATATAGTGGTGTGATTTAAGGATTCTTTATTTCAAGGTTTAATTAACTGTTCATATGTTCAATTTTAATTAAAAATTTAAATTTGAATATTTAAATAGCCCATTTCTTAAAAATGGTTACATTTATGTTTTTTTTTGTTATTAGAAAAATGATCAACAGCTATTGTGCATGCTTCTTTAATCTTGGACTTCTATCCTCTCTCTCTCTCTCTCTCTGTGTGTGTGTGTACACTATCTCTGCTTTTGTTAGCTTGAATCTATGACCAGTTTTTTGCTCATGATCTGTATATATCAAAGGGTGTTATTTGTCTCTGAGGGCTGTATTGTATAAATATCTGTGTTAGGCAAGTCTTGTTGATAAATTGGCCCTCAAGACCCCATAATATGTAGCATTGCAAGCTTATTGGCTGTACTTAACTCTATAGACAACATGATGTGTTGATTCATTTGGGATAGTGTCTTTAGAGTTATTGATTAATTGGTAAAGTGATGGGATGGTTTGAAAGCTTATATCAAATGTGTTTTTACTTTTTTTAATAAATTTAAACACAGTCTTTGGAATATAAAGTAGGCTTATCCAGTTTTTAAGTTCCCCTTGTTGTTTGGGTGAGGATTTTTTATTTTTTATATGATCTCTTTATGATGTTTATGATTTTATCATGAGTGTAGCCCATAAAATCAGAGATAGTATACGCATAGAGAGAGGATAGAAAGTGGAATATTAAAGAAGTGTGTGCAATAGCTGGTGGCCATTTTTCTATTAATAAAAAAAGAAACAAGTGTACTCATTTCAAAGAAATTGGCTTTTTAAATATTCAAAATTTAAATTTTAAATTAAAATTAAATACATGTATAGTTAATTAAACACTGATATAAAGAACCATTACACACCACTATATGCCATGGATATGACATAGTAAAAATATATTGAAAGCATGTTAAGCAGTAATAAAGCAAAATATTATTAAAAAACTATGTTTTTTATGTGTACTTTCATTTTACTGATATTACTTGGCTCAGAAAATAAAAAAATTAGTAACAATTGAATTACAAATATAATTGGCTCTTGTAGTTAGAATATTAGTACTTAACAAAAGCTTTTATATGTTTTTTTAAATAGAAAATCTGGTTATTAGAAAGAGACTACATCAATAAACATAGAGTGAACAACATTTAATTTTGAAAGTTTTCAAAAATTATTTGGTATAAATGTAAAAATAGTAGATATTTTGATATAAAAAAACAAATTATGAACCAACCTGATTATTTTTTATGAAGATTTATATAAATACACAATATATATTTATTTACTATCATTTGCATTTCTATAAACACTATATAATACATATATGTCTATCCATATGTATATAAAATAGTTTTAAATGATAATAATAAAATAAACAGTAGTAATATACAATAAACAAAAGTACTTCAACTATTTAAATTATAATCATTCACAAATGGCTTTAACCACTTCTTATAAATCAATGCAAACATTCTATAATAGACAAAATGCTAATACTGATCTACATACTTCCTGGAAAATCACATGGCATCTGTTTTTTTATCTGCATAAGTTCTGTTAATTGATAATGATTACAATTTAAATAATTAAAAATCCTTCAGCATATAATAACAATACCAAACATTCCATACAGTTGTGTGACCATACGCAAGCCATTATAATCAATGGATGAAGAAAAATTTGTGCATAAAAATCCCTACCTGTGCCTACTCATCCAACATCCCTAGACTAGTTTCTAGTTAGTGGTTTCATCAATGAGGAGCATTGGATTTGAGAGCATTTCATCTAAATCTTGGGATCTAATGCAAACCTCCAGCATTCTTTTAATTCTTTGTTAACTATATAGCTAGGAGCTCAAGATGAAAACACCATAATGTTTCAAATCCAGTTCAGATCGATATGGTTTATACAAGTGAATGAGCATGTCTTTGGGTTTTCAAAAACCACAGTAACCATTATGGTCAGAATGAATATAAAACCATCAAAGCATCACATGATCACCATCCATATGCTTAAAACATGCTGTTAATAAGAGTACCAAAGTATCTATGCAGTTGTGCCTCCAAGCACAAGCCTTCATAATCAATGGATGCAGGAAGATTTGTGCATAAAATTCCTATGAAGTGCCTACTCATTCATCATTCTCAGACTAGTTTCTAGTTTGTGGCTTTCATCAGTGAGGACACTTGGATTTGAGATCACTGCATCAAGATCATAGGATGTAATGCAACCCTTCAGAAGCCACCTTTCACCTATTTGTTTAACTGTAAATCCAGGAACCTAAGATGCAAGCTCATTTGTTTTGTATAGTCATATAGATCTGAACTTAGTGCAGCATCTGTACATTTTGGAGTCTTTGAATTTTCAAAACTATAGTCACCATTATCTTACGAGGAAGATAGGTGTAAAACTATCAAAACACCAGATGATCAACATTTCATATGCTTACACATGCTGTTAATAAGAGAACCAAACTATCCATATAGTAGTAATCCATTGATTATGAAAGCTTGCACTTGGTGGCCCTACTGTATGAAGAGCATGATGATGTGATATTTTGATGTTTTTTTTTATTTCAGCATATGTTTTACTTTATTTTTATTGTTATTGTAATTTATAACTATTATATATGCTGTATTTTAATAACTATCCTATTATTAATTCATTTTTTACATATGGATGTGTATGTGCAATGTTTTCATTACAACTATGATAATATTTAATAGAAACATACATTTTTTTTAGATCCTAAATTAATGATAATGTTAACTTTTTCAAATTATAAATATTCAGATTATTTATTATTACCACTAATTGAAATAAAATCCTTGTAAAATCAATATTAAAATTTAGAAAATTATCCTTATTCACAAATAAGTAAATTATTACAAAAATTATAATAATAAAAATACATTTTAAAATATTAAATCCAAATTCCATTTCTACTCCCAAGGTTTTGATCCAAATGTCATTTAGCTTAATTTTTCATTACATTACACTAAATTGGTATATAAAAACAGTGTACTAGATGATGATACAATGGATACCTAATCCATAGATTTGCTACAATTTTCTGTTAATAGAAAACCATACAGAGAAATATTTGAGTGTGTTCTCACCATAATATTGTCCAATGTTTTTTTTCTTTCTATATCTCATTTTGAAACAACATTTCTATTATTTATTAAAATTCTCCTACATAAAGAATTTATTGTTAAAATTACAATCAAAGTTAAAAAATATTAAAAAGAAAAAGTTAATTATCTATTCATTCTTCATTCATTATTAGATAGATATGCACAAAATTGGATAATTGGTGAATCAATAACTTCTTCCTCTTGTTTATACTACTGGATTGTTATTTCTTTTTTAGATACTGTCATGCTAATTTAATAAAAAAGCAAACACACTTGAGAACTCACTTTTCTAAAATCTCTTATACCTAACTGCACCTATCATTTAATTCACTTCCCATCTCTAAATAATTATTCCTGAGCTGGTAGTGTAGTATATAATTTTAATTAATTATCTCTTTTTCAGACTATATTTAGCCCTTTGAAGTAACCAATTCTTTCTTGCACTTAGTATTTGTGTAATAGATTTGTTTTGGAGAGAATTATTTTTAATAATATATATATAATAACAAAACTTAAATATATTCCAAACAACAGTAAACAATTTATAATACAATATTATAAATTGTTTACCGTTGTTTGGAATATATTTAAGTTTTGTTATTGTATTATTGATATTAGCGGACATTTATTTTGTTATATATATATTGAGAATGTGAGTGAATGAAATAAATATAACATGATCTTTATATCATTAATAAAACTACAGAAATATATTTCAATTATCAAAAATGTAATCAATTTCACTGAAATATAATATTTTGAGTAATATCCTAAGCCCCATGAATTTTCATAATTTTTTGTCTGTTAAGAAAATTACCTTCTTTATTAATAAAAATAGTTTTCTTAATTCTTTATTATTATTATTATTATTTAGCTCTTTATATAAAATATTTATCCAAGAAAAAAGGAAACTATATTTTATTAATATATGAAATAATTTATTTAACTAGTAAGGGTATAACATGAAAGTCGCATCAAATATTTTATTATAGGTAAATACTTTATTTATTTAGTATAAAAAATTTCCAATAATTATACTTCCAATAAATAAAAACTTGCTTTTGTAGTTTTACATACTTCTTATTTGATGTTGTATGATCTTGTAACTAATATTATTGCATATATATATATATATTGTAACAAAACCCATATCTCTCACTAGATAGAGTACACTACCGAATATACCTATGATATAGCAAACATACGTGCCTACATATTTATATTTAATTAAAATGGTTTTGACTTAAATATTGTTGTTCAAAACTTCTGGATTCATTTTTCATAACTGTAATATATTCCCAATGCGTATTTATGGTCATCCGTAGGACTCCAAGCGCCAATCTTATACGAATACAAGAATTATGCGAAGTGAATATATTACCAACAAGAACACTATCTTACATAATGTGAGAGGAGTTTTTGACCATCGGCTAGCTCAGTCTCATGGTCGGGTGGCGTCACAGCCAGGAGTAGCTATGAACAGGGTTAAGAGTTTTTTTAAACACAGAAAAAAAAAATAGATCTGCAAAGAAAATCTCACAATAAGATTTATTTTGAGTTTCATTATCAAATCAGTTTTTATTAAAGATTTCTAAAGATCATTATTATTCTTTGATCTTTTAGATAAAACAAATAATTCAACACTTTACTTTTTTTAGATATTTAATATTATATAGTTGTATTTAATACTCTGTCATTTTGATATGCACACATACGCCATTCTTTCCATAGATTTATTACACATAAATCAAGTAGCAAAGGTCGATACTAAGAAAAGTTTATTTCACATGACCTCCGACAATAATTACATTATTTATGTCCACAATTAAATAAGAATTTAAGAAAATTTCATTAAGTTAACTTAGATTGTCACATTCACTTATTATAAACGGTAATAATTTCTTTCTCATAAAAGAAAAGAAAAATCAGTACTTAAAATGCTTTACCTGAATTTCCCTGGGGAATTTGTGGAGGAATATTTATTTATTTTAAAGACTTCCATTCATCACAGGTAATTCAATGTGAAGATTCCCGATGTTCATGTCCATTTATGGCCATTGATTGATGAGGTTCAGCTTGGTTCCACGTTGGGAATTATGTTTTATTCTGAGGCTTGCAGTTGGTTGGAATTAGGGGTTTGAATCCAACATGTTATGCTCTTAGCCCAACATTTCTTTTGGATCTGCCATTATGTAAGAAAAATATTAAAAACTTAATATTTTGGATTTACGATTTTACTGTTCATGGCTGTAACTCTGCAGGGCCAAGAGCATTCTGGGTGACTCTCTTTTATAGTCCCCACCATTTTTCTAGACGTTTCTTTTGATCTCACTTCCTGTTTCCAATGCTGACTAACCAGATCTGGTTGACATGTGAAAACTTTTATCATAGCTTTTATTGTACATAAAAGAAAGTGAAATCTCATTTCTGCGGGAAACTTCTAGTTTTTTAAATGTGAAACAAAAATCTCATTTCTCTCTTTTAAACTACTTAACCCATTCATACACACATTTGTCACATACACATATACATTGTTTCAAAATGACAGAGTCCCTCCCCTGCATCTGTGTATTTGTAACCACCACCTCGTAATAAAAATTAAATATTATATATCTACATATATGTTTAAATACTGACCAATAATATTATTTGTGACTGGGTTCAAACCCATTCTGTCACAATATATATATAATGAAACTTGAATATATTCCAAATAATGGTAAACAATTTATAATATAATATAAATAAAAACTCATAGAGAAATATTTTCGATTTAATGATTATGAATATATTCGAAAATATTTCTATATGAGTTTTTATTTATAACACTTCTTTCATATACACTTTTCTTAAAAAAATCATTATTTTTCTTACTCAATAGTTGATAATGATTATGAATATAATTGCAAATATTTCTCTATAAGTTTTTATTTATATTATAAGTTGTTTACCATTATTTGGAATATATTCAAGTTTTGTTATTGTATTATTGATATTAGCAGACATTGAATTTGGTTTTAATATATATATATATCATTTTACTGCTATTATATATATATATAAACAGAGCAAAACTCTCCATACAGTATTGCCACCTGTGCTAAACAGAGTAATCAATGGATGCCAGAAGGCTTGTGCATAAAATCCCCATCTAATGCCTACTCATCCAATATCCCCAGACTAGTTTCTGGCTTGTGGCCTTTGTCAGTGAGGAGCTTTGGATAGATGCACCCATCTAATGCCTACTCATCCAATATCCCCAGACTAGTTTCTGGCTTGTGGCCTTCATCAGTGAGGAGCTTTGGATAGATGCAGTGCTCTCAGATCCAAAGCTCCTCACTGACGAAGGCCACAAGCCAGAAACTAGTCTGGGGATATTGGATGAGTAGGCATTAGATGGGGATTTTATGCACAAGCCTTCTGGCATCCATTGATTACTCTGTTTAGCACAGGTGGCAATACTGTATGGAGAGTTTTGCTCTGTTTATCAACAATTAATGTGCTAGTATAGGAAATGTGATCATGTGATATATATATATATGAGTGTGAATACAGAAAGGAACTGGAACTAATAGGAAACTTTTGTGATTCAATTTTGAGGCCTTAAATAACTGAACAAGATAAATTTATAATGTCCACCCCATATGTTCTTTTTTTTTTAGTAATTGTTATTACTATGTAATTATTCATATAGTGAAAAGCACATAATTGGGCACTCACTAACACATATCAACCAGTGGGGTGGGCTTATTACTTCTGACTAATATCAAGAAACCTCATGGATTTTTTTCTGGGTTTTCTAATAGTTCACTAAGCATCACATAATCTCCATTCTTTGTGCTTATACCAGCTATTAACATATAGGCAAAACTCTTCATACAGTAATGCCACTCTGAGTCAAGGCTCTTTACTTATGAAAGGCAAGCTAGAAGTAGTCTGGGGATATTGAATGAATAGGAACTAGGTAGGGATTTTATGTGCCAACCTTTTTGTATTGATTGACTACTCTGGCTTGCACTGAGTGACACTACTGTATGTAAAGTTTTGCCTTTGAGTTTCCTGGTAGTTCTTAACTAAAATGTAAGTTAATTTTTCTATGTGTGTGGATATTTTTTTTCTTTCTGATATTTATAATCATAAAAGACTGAACTAAATTGTAGCACTTATTTCAAGAGTGTAAATTAGCCAACCAAGATAAGCAGTTGATACAAAATCTAAAATGCCAAAATTATGCTGATTGTAGAAGTAAACTGCTATTTAATGATGACTTTTTAATTAGGTGTGTATAACTTCAAGTCTATTTCTACTGAAAAAAGATTGCATAAATTCAAAAAGTGACAACTATCAAATAAAATATTATTGGACTTTGTGAAGTTAAAAAAAGTGAACAAATAATTGATTTTAACTGTGAACATGAAATTTACTAAAAATAGAAAAATATTGAAAGCACAAATGAAATAGAATTTATTATAAGTAATTAGTGAAGTAGCATTATTGTAGATATTGATGGCATATTAAATACTGTAGCAAGATTACTTATTCAAATTAGTAGATGATATCAATTACAAATATTCCATTGAATTTTCAACCAGTTCTCATTCTTATGAAAAAAAAATTATATTGATGTACTGTCAAATACTGTGATTATAAAGTTTGTCAATGATTGAAAGATGAAAGTATTATGTTTAAATTTGTTATACTGATACTTGCAGAGTTTGCAGAAAAAGTATATATTGATGTTTTCTTTGAGAAAAATGCTAATCAGAAATGGACATGGATGCTCACAAATGAAGATACAATAGAGCTGAATTATATTTTGATTAACAAAAAATATGTATTATAAGATTGTAATGTTGAAAAAGTTTTGAAAAAAGTAAATTAAAAAAGAAGATTGATTGGGGCAATCAGAGAGAGAAAGAGAAACTGGATTGGGCATATAATAAGAAGAAATTATGGTTTAATGAAAGATGTTTTGGAGAGAATGGTGAGTGAAAACAAGGTGAAATGATGAAAGAGATTGACATTCTTGGGTGATATAAAAGATGGGTAAGAGTTACATGAAATTGAAGAGCTGGGCAATGAAAAAAATTGAATAAAAAATAGATGAATTGATAATGTAACTATTCTATAGATCTGTCAATTTGACAGAATACTGTTGATGGTGATGATGAAAATAATACAAAAAGAGTTAATAGTGATATAAGACTTAATTGTGACTAGTCAAGAAAGCTAGAGATAAGAATAAAAGTTACAGAAGTATAAGACAACATCTTGATATTAGAAGAAAAGTTGTTTCATCAATAAAAATCTATTACTAAAAAAAGAAGTGGCATCGTGAAAGAATTATACAAAACAAATATTAATAAAGAATAAATAAACAAAATATCCTCTAACAATTATTGCATCTTCTGAATAACTAAGTATTTCAAATGGAAAGATGAAGTGTGCAATTAAAGCTACGAAATGAGAAAAACTCCTGGAAATGTTGGAAATATTAATAACATTTTAAAAGCAGCAGTTGAAAAATAGAAAAATTATTGTCAAACTAAATACCATGTATCAAAATGATAAAAATGCATCATATGATTGAAAGAATGCAGTAATAATATTGATATTTTAAAAAAGTGCAATAAAAAGATTAGCAAGTACAGATCTTTTCTATCAGTTCTATACAAAATCTTTATCAAGATAATTATAGCCTAGTCTACAATGAACTTTGGAACTTAAACCAACGAAGATAATAAGTTGGATATAAAAGTGGTTTTAGCATAGTGCATCACATTTAAGATTTGAAATATGTTTTAGTCAAAACAAATAAATATGAATTGGCATTGCAATTTTGGATATATAGATTATGAAAATGCATTTAATTCTATAAGTATTTTTATAGTAATTAAATCATCAGATAATCAATATCTAGATCCAGGATATTGTTATATTCTGAAGAATATTTATAAAAACGCATCAGTATGATTTCTTCGAGAAGGGTATTTAACATGTTAATTCAATATCTCAAAAATATTTTCTATCAGTCTTATAAGAATTGTTTTGGGGTTTCAATTAAAAAGTTACAGTAATAAAAGTAAATGGAGATTATTTAAACCATCTAGATTTTGCAGTTGATGTGATTATTTTTGTAAATAGTAGTACTTAACAGTTTCAGAAAATTTTGTAAGATTTATGACCTAAAAGAAAATGGGCTTAAAGATTGAGAAAAAAATATAAAGTTCAATTAATTTTCTCACAAAATAAAAATAAAAATTGATAATTATGAAGTACGTACTGGATCAAATTAATCATAGAATTACACGTTTAATACAGTAATGATTAAAATAAATGACTGTATTTGAAAAGGAAAATTTGTAAAGTATGTTTTTGAACAATTTTTATGATTCTGAGAGTTAAATACTTACAAAATAATTATAAGGTGAAAAATTTAGGCCAATCAATGAAATATTAAAAGGTGGATGTTATCAGTAACAAGTAGATATCAAAAATAAAATATGTAGATGAGAAAAGAAACAAGGATCACTGATATCATTGAAAAAATTAAGAGAATGAAATGGAATTAGAATAGACATATTGGTAGAAAAGATGACAATATATAAACACAATATTTTAAAATGGATCCCAAGAGATGATAAAGATTTAGAAACATATGTAATAGGCAGATAAAATAAATTGGACTAGATATATTGCTAGAAGAAATGATAATATATGGACAATTGATGTTTTAAATTAGATCCCAAGACTTGAATCATAAGAAGAGGTCATAATAAATATAAATGAAATAAGAATGTTTGCTGATGTGATGTGGAGAAAATAATTTAGGGATTAGAGAAACTGGTTAAACTTTGAGATTCCTTCATTCTGCAGTTGATAATTTTTTTAACGGTAATTTTTCTTTATTCAAACTATTATTTTAGGACAAAAATCTTTTAGTAAAACTGATATATTGTAATTATCAATTTTGTGATAATTATTTAATGAAACATTAGTATAAAATTTTTCTAATTATATTTTTAACTACCTATGGTCTGCTAAAGTCATATTAACAATGTTAGTTCAGTCATACTAATAATTGATAATATATTTTTATTTTAAGATCACTGTTTATCATAATAATACAATGACTTCAACTCTTTATTATTAATAATTAATGGAATAAAGTTTGAGGGCCTTAATTGTATTACATGCTTGAAACAAGATTAAGCTGGAAAGATTTCCTTGTAGTTCATAAATTTTTAAGCAAGGTAAATATAAAAAATGCATAATTTCTTATTCTCATCAAATATTAAAATTTTGTTTGGTAAGTAGTATATAATTATTGACAGTTCTATGTAAATTAAAATCAGAATAATTTGGGTCAGAAAACATCATGGTTAAAAAAATCTCTGACTGATAATCATTATACATTTATGGATACTGAGCTTGTGGTTTACTTTATTACATATTTAGTATCATTATTTCTCTGTAATCAACTTCATAAAAAAATAAATAAAACTATTTTAGTAAATCAGCTGATGAAATAAATAATGTATTAAAATCTTTATGATTATCTCAACTTTTAACTAATCTAACATTTTTTTAAAAAAATAAAACCACCCTCCATATGATAATTTCCATTATAATTTTGCCATTAGTGTAAGATGTTTGCAGAAAATTGTCAATCTAGCTCAGGTCATTTGTAATTTAATTATAAAGATAGATTTTAATTTTTTTAAAAAATGATTATAATAATTACAATTAAAGCAAAATATTAAAATAGTTAAATTGTTATATTATTGGAACTCTGTATTTAATATATAAAAAATATACAATATCTCATGAGTAGTTTGGAGAAGTCTTTATTCTCAATCCTTCTGTGATATCAAGGGAATAAAATTTAAAAAGCACTGCTCTGATTACAACTGTAATCTAATGTTATAAATACTCATTTCTATTCTAATTTCTTCAAAATTATTAGCTTATACATTTGCATAAGTTTACTTTAAAAACAACATGCTAAGTTAGTGGATTTAATAATTTGAGACCAGTTATATTTTGATGGTTTAATGTTTTTGCCATTTTATTAGACAATTGATCTCTGATAAATCAATAATAGTTTTAAGGCCAGAGCATTAAATGAAAAATAACTATTTTATTTATATATATTTCCAATTTTATAAGTGATTAATGAAAATTAGGCGATGATAATAAAGCTTTTAAGCATTACTAATTTCTAAAGAATTATTTCATTCACTGTTATAATAATTATATTTGAAAAAAAGTTATTCAATTGATTTTCCAAATTCTATACTTTATATACACTGCATAAATATTGTGCTGGAATAGTTTGAAGATACCAAAGGTTTCATTCATTTGAACATAGAGGCCAGTAGTGTCTATACACAAATCCCTGGTCCAATATTGTGTAGCTATATTTATCTGTTTGTGTTTTATTATTTGGGACTGGATGATTAATATCCATCCCTTGGGCCATTACCGGGTTCCCACCTTTACAAGATCAGTTTATGGGTCTTAGAGTCACTTTACCTTTCGATAGGAGATCAACCATTGAGGTAGCTCAGAGATAAAACAAAATCATTCTTTTTTTTCGGACAATCAAAAATAACTTAAATATATTATAATTATAAACTGTAAATGTGATATTATTTTAATAAACTGCATCATTTGCTAACAATTTTTTTTTATTTTTATTAGTTTTGAAAACACTTTATTGATCTTTGATCAAAGCATAGATTATATTAATACTATGAACATTTATATACAACGTATATTATTACTGATACATTTTTAACATAAGTTATTTACAGTTAGAAAAACATTGCAATGTAATTACAAAGAAAAAAGAAAAATTACACTAAAATTTGAACATTGCAATATTGCATATATGACAATCGACACTTGTCTGGCATAGGTTATTTATGGTTCATCATCATCAACCATTATCAGTTCACTGTAGGTTGGAGGTCTCTCCAAGTTCAATCAATCTTCTCTGACCCTTAGCTTCTTTTCTCCACATCACCTCTGCACACTTTCTTATTTCATCCATCCATCTCGCATGTGGTCTCCTTATGGGTCTTTTAAAATCTCTTGGAATCCTATGTAAGATTTCAGTTATCTTCTATCATAAATTTAAAAGTATTATATTATTTCAGAGTACAAATTACTAACCAAATATATTTTAAGGTTTGTAATTCTGAAGGATCTACTTACTATAGGTTAATGCTCAGTAATTAAAAAAATATATTTGAGTTAGACTTTGTAGATAATAATTGTGTAATAAAGCTTTTGATTATAATAAAAAGGAGCATTCTATAGTGATTGTTATTAGTAATAAGTATGAGAATACATCTTAGGAATGTGAAAGTAATGAATAGATAGTGATTTTTAATTTTCATGTCTTATTATTATAGTTGGATTAATTTTCAAATGTGAGGTTAATCACGGTTTGCAATAGTAAGTGTGATTTTATTTAAATGGTTGGATTCCAGTAAAATCCCTCTTGTGATTCAATTATGTAATTATCAATCTAATTTTTATATTATATTTTAAAATAGGATACTTATTATCCCTGAGATATAGGATAGCATTAATTCTTTTAATTTAATTTATTTTTTTGTTTTAATGTTAGGATTTTAAGATTCTTAAACTATAGAAGAGTAGTTAAAGCATTACTTAAATGAAATAATTATGTTAGTCATTGTTTGTTGTGGGGATTTTCCCAACAATTATAATAGAATAGTAGCAGAAGAATTTTTACAATAGCAATGCCACTGTGGATGTATTTTATATACTTCTCAATGTTAAAACCTTTATATTATAATCATCCCTAAAGTCTATCTTATGTTTTGATGTTTTGCAAGTTCCAAACCCATAAAGAGTCTTATAGTTTATTGTTGTTATATTTGATTGTTTATTATTGAGCTAGTATAGTAGAGAATAAAAAGAGAAGATAGGATAGACATTGTTAAATTCTTGAAATATACATTTTGTTGTGCTTTCTGATGAAAACCAGTCTGCTGGTTGAAATATTTAAGGTTTTATAGAGAAGTAATTCTGTGTTTTTATTATACACATATATATGAATTACTATTTAATTGTTTTAAGATAATGTATATGGTAAGCAGCAATGTACTTAATGGATTCCTTGAGGAATTGATATATGGCAGTTAAATGGTTCAGAGTCTTTGTCATTTAGTGTGACATGTATTTTCCTATTTAGAAATACATTTGGAAGCAAATAAAAAAGTGCTTTGGGTATGTCTATATTTGATAAAATATTAATCAGCAAATCAACTGGAATAATATCAACAGTAGACTTGATATCCAGATGAACTACCAGATGACTATATTTCTTTATTATTTCTCAAAGAATGTATAACAGTTTTGAAAAGAAAAACTGATTGTTGTAGAAAATCCTTCTGTAGCAAATTGAATTTATTTTCTAATTTAGGTAGGAGATATAGTTCTATTTTGTTTTGTTTTTTAATATTGATTCCAAAATTTTTATCCTAAGTGGACTCATGATGCAATTTGTCTATTTAATGCACTGCTTTTTGTTTTTTAATAAAAAAGAATTAATGATATTGGATGCCTTTGGATAAAAAAATTGCTAGGTCTGTTAAGTATTTTGCAGTAAGCGACTTAAGTGGCTATACACAATTCTAGGAATTCCATGTATTCCAGAGAGTTTTGAATCTGATATAACAGGAAATTTTTGAATGCCATCATTTTCTTTGAACTCTATATTTTATTCTGGGTCTCTGAGAAATTGTTTATCAGGAATGAACCTGTCACAGCCTTGAAACTTACTTTTAAAGTGTTCATAAATTGGAAATAACATTGTTTCCAGATGTTATTTTAGTATTAACTTTTGTCATAAGTAACCTTATTACTGATGATTGGCACAATGCCCAATATATATAATTTCTTGATCATGTATGAGGTTTTCCATATATAATTACCTTTTTTTAATGGATAAATATTCCTTGAACATGTCTCGTGTAGACTTATATGGATCTCAATGCATTCAGATTATTCTGCTCAACTTATGATTTGGTCACATTAATAATCCACTTATGGAGTTCAACTGCCAAGGCAAGGAACCTTGAGGAGGGGGGACAGTTATGCTAATATGATCTATCATATGTGAAACAATATTTACTAATACTAACCAGGCCACTGTAAGATTTAATTTATAGCTTCTAATGTTGTATAGAACTATGTAAATCTCAGAATATAATAATTTAATAGTGCAATTTAGAAAAATTGACCTCTGTATCATCTCTATAACCAATGTAACAATTGAGGCTGGATGATCTAAGATCATGGAGTTTTTACATTAATACTAATTATAATGCAGCATTCATGAATAAAGCACCAGGTCTATTAGAAACATATGTTTCCCTTTCTGAATGAAACTGGGTTGTTAGGTAAATAGCCCTCTCCAATCATTTAAAAGGAAACTCAGTCTATGGAGTCACTTGTTTGTAAAAGTATCATATGATATAGTGAAATCTCCAACAGTAGGACAGCATATGAAGTGGCTTCAAGAATTGAGTTTATTTTAAAAATTAATCTGCTAATAATAATAGATCATGGTGAGATGTATAAAAGCATTACAATTAGGGTAACAGCATTATGATGAAATGTAATTATAAACACAGTGTGATCTTTGTACAGAATATTAAATGATTTAAATGTGCATGAGTTTGCAATCAAAGAATATACCCCTGTTGATAGTCCAGAGGATGCTTTAAAAAATAGGAAAACCTTTACTACTAAGAAAGTCAGTAGGATCAATCTGTAATATCCCATAAATTTTTATTTCTAATAAACCTAGAATGTGTGGTTGAACTATATCACATCATTTAGCCAGCTACAAAATTTTCTCAATTGAATTGATCCTCCAATATTAAAAACCCTGATATTTATTTTCATAATAAACATTAATTAAATTGAATTAATACTACAATTAATTACATATATAATATACAATTTTTTTTCAATAATCATGATTAAAAACCTATTTAGTTAAAAATTAAAAAAAAAACACATACACAAACGAAATTTTTTTAGTATATCAATGTAACTGATTGACATATAATAGTTTGTATTAGTATGCATATAAAATATACACTTTTTCCTTTCAGTAATAGTAATCAAAAAAAATATTTAGTTAGCAATTAAAGTCACACACGCATATCTGTTTAATATATGTGTATCTGTAACTGTCTTATAATAATTTGTATTACTTATTTACTATAAAGTAAATTCATGTATGTGTAAATCAAATTACACTTATTGATTTATAAATTAGAAATGCTAAACAAAATAATCAAGTCTTAAAATTTACATAATATATTCTTATAAAGTATGAAACATAAAAAATCGTCACACAGAACTTTAATTTACTTTGAATTCACAATTGACTTAAATGAATAAAAATTGCATTAATTTTTTTTACAGTATATGATATTGCTATGACTTTACATCCATTAGATATTTATAAACAAGATGTAATAAAAATTTAACTTTTAATAATTGGTCACTGTACTATACCTGTAAACAAAAGATATAAAAGGTGTCATAAGTTTATTTGTGACTAATAAATGGCTTGCAACAATTTCTCCTGTCAAGCCCACAATCCAATTTTTCCCATGTTAAGAGGAAATATCATATCTAACTAATTTCTAGTTAAATGACATATAATTTTTGTATATTACCTTAAAGGAGTATAATTCCACAATTTGTAATTATACATAAATTATTATAATTAAGCCAATAAACATCACATGACCACCACTTCTTATGCTTCTTATAACTGTTTTAAAACAGGCAAAACTCACTATACATATTGCCACACATGCAAGCTAGAGTAGGCACTAGATGGGGATTTTACGCACAAGCCTTCTGGCATCCATTGATTACTCTAGCTTGCTGTGTGTGGCAATACGTATAGAGAATTTTGCCTGCTTTAAAATTATTATAATTCCAAGAGATTTTAATTTTTTATTCAAAATATGTGTATTGGTTGGAAAATTTAATTTAAGAGATACAGAAAATAATTTATCAGTGATCATGTTCTATTATTTTTGTGTTTCACATTAAGTCTACCAGTAGTTTTAAAAAAGAACAAAACATTCCCTCAAACCATTACATCTTTTAATTTTTTGATATAGAAAATATTTGTTTCTCTCATATTACCATCATTACTTCTATGAAAATATATTATAAAGATTTATTTGTAGAAAATTTATATGGCATCTTCAAGACCACACATGAAGTGTAAATAAAGTGAGAAGATATTGTATTTGATTTTAGTATTAGCTAAATATTGAATGATTATTCTACATATGTAAATAACAAATTTTACAATGTCAGATTAAAAATATTACAGCAATTAACATACATTTTAGTATGCCTGTAAAGCATTGGACTCTAATGCTAAAATTTTTTGAATCAAATATTAACTTTCAATTTTTTGGTGTTTGAACTTTCCAGCACTTTCTAGGCAAATAATAATTTGATTATTTTGCTCTCAGCACTATAACATAGGGGTAGGGTAATAGACTGAGAAATCAAAAGTCAACAAACTGCTATTTAACATCAATTAATCATTCAGTTATTTTTATATTAATAATTTTATAAATATTGTTATTATATTTTCAATAATTAATATATTTGATGCAATTTTCTTTTAATTAAATGGCACATTAAAAAAATTTTAAAGTTTGCCAGCATTTATATATATATATACACACACACAACATGCAATATGTTCATAAAAAAGTTATAAGCAAGCTACCCATATATTATTTTTATTACTATAAAATATAGCTTGTGTCAACAACTAATCTAGAGTAACAAATTTTTCAAATGCAAAAATAAAAAATAAAATAATAAAATAAAACTTTTTTTTATGTTTGTGAAATATGAACAAAACATATAAGGTAAGAAAGTCCTTGTGTTTTTTATTATTATTCTGGGAGAAGATTGATTGACTTCTAAATAACAAAAACAGCTGAGCACTTATACTGATTGAAAAATATCTTGGTATTGGTTTAAACTGTAAAATATTTTGACATAAAAAAATGGCAATAATTTATGGTTTGTGAATTTATTTATTTAATAATATATATACAATATAGATATGCAGTGTACATACATATATATAATTCACCCCTAAATTCTTATGTAAGATAGTTAAAAATTATTCCAATACCTTCTCCCCAAATCTACTCTCAAATACACATTACTTTAAAGGTTATTTGATGATGATAATTATAAAAAAAACAATAACTAATGTTATTAATTTTTGTTTCGGAAAAAAAAAATATTCACATTCTGGTAGATTTTGATATATGTAACCATTATATTATTCATAAGATTACTTAATGTTCAATAAAATTATGATCTTTCTTTTAACATTGGTAGTTTCTACTGATAAGAACAAGATGCTTTTCACTTTTATATCATTTTCAATTTAGGCTAAATGACAAAGATTTATAAAAAGCAATGTTTGATATTTATTAATTAATTAAATTTATATGTGGAAGTTTTTATGTCAATATTTTCTTAGCAAATGAATAAAATAAAGAGAAATGTATATTTTTTCCTGAAAAGGATTCAAATTTGACCTTTCCTTTGCAATGATTTATTTGAATAATTTTATTTTATATATTTTCATGTTCATTTGAGTATTCTCTTTTAAGTAAATGTTAATTATTATGCAAATTAAAAGCTACTTATATGTATTGCAAAAAAGTTAATTTTCTGTTTTATACAATAACCTTTGGCTTTTTTTTCGTTGAAACTTCTTTTATAATAAAGTTTTTTCAAGAAAAAATATTCATACAATGGATCTTCAATAAAAAATAATATAGCATAAGGAAAAATCAGTATTTTTAAATCATTTTTCAAAATCATATATAATTACTTCTAGAACAGATTGATTTTCATATTTCAAAATTAATTTAATAATGCTGACTATATAATCCAAAAATATTTTTTTAGATTAATAAAATCAATTTCAATGTTGGAAATGAAAAATTATGTGATATCTTTTAATTAATTTAAATTTATTTATGTGAGTTCATTAATCTAAAAGTAATTAAAACTATTTAGACATCTTCCAACAAATAAAAATGTAATAGAGAATATTTAGTCATTTCTAATAGTATCATGTTTCTTTTAATATCTTACATTAAAAGCTAAATTATAAATTTTAATCTCATAGTCTTATATTTAGAGCTATATAAAATAATAAATGTAGCCAATAGACTTATTAGCAGGATTCTTATTTTAAGTGTAACAGAGCCTGAGTTTCTCAGACAGGTTCACTTTATAATATATTTCATGATTTAGGAGCTACTTTATGTGGTATTTAACTACTTTGTAAGTTTCAATTCAGGTCAAAGAAAATATAGGGATTTTTTTTCAGCGTTTAACAAATATTATTTTCAAATAGTTTGTATTTAGCCAATCTATTTGATAATTAATATTTTTTTATATGAGTGTTTAATTATTTTTAAATAGATAATGAATTATGTAACAAAAATTTTAACCACTAACATTTGTCAAGACTGGGGATACAACAAAAATCTTAAACTGTCACTAACTACCAACATTTGTCAAGAATGGGGATAATGATCTTTTTTTTATGTTCTTTGGTTGATTATTGGCTGAGATTTTATCCTGAATTTTAATGGTTTTCTATTTTAACTTATCATTTTATAAAATAGTAACTGTATTAACAATAAATTTTATATTAAAGTAATATTTTTTTAATGTTTTTTATAATATAAACATTGCATTTTAATATATTAAAACATTTAGATTTATTAAATGTTTGTTATTCATCTTTTTAATCATTGTTTTTATTTTTAGGAGTAATTAACAACATAACTTTCTGGTTAAAATATTAAAAAGTCTTTATAAAATGGCTGTCATTTGATAAAATGCATTATATGGTTTCATATAAAAAATAAAAAGCATATGAAAAAATCAGTATATAGATGGTCCTTGACATTCATTTATAATTGCTTCCTGAAGCATATACAAAAGTTGAAATGTATGAAAGTAGAACAATGTAATAAAAATTATTAAAAAATATTTTTAAAATATTCATTTTTAATGAGGTGTAATAGCATATACATAAATAACACTTCATTGATTTGTATCTGGTGTTTTCTTTATACATTTATCAAGAGGTAGTTGAATTGTAATCTATGAGTTTGTCTTGATAAAAAATTTCATAACATGCTGAGTCTTTTTCAATTGCCCTTCATAGGAAAGTAGAATGCATGAAAGTTGAGAACTGCCTGTATTTAAATCATTCAAAATCTTATCTAATTCTAGAATATATTATTTTGTTTATTTTAAATTAATTTAAGATGAATTAAACTTGGATGGACCTTTATCCTGCACTGAATCAACAATAGATAAATATGATGATGATGATGATTGTTTCAACAGACTAAATAAAGATAAAAAATCAATTTAAGAAGATAATATAGTTATTGACATATTATTCTTGAGTTAAATTTCATTTTAAAACAGTTTCATAAACCTCATTGAATTTTAATCCTTTACTTTTGATAATGTACATTCTCAGTTATTTCAGTGGATAAATCTGAAAAAAAGCAAATTTGCAAAAACTATAATGATGGTAGAAGACATATATGATACATAAGCAGTTTTTGTTTCAGTGAGTTACGTGTTCAGAAAATCGTGGGAAGTTTGGCATTGGCAAAAATAAATTCAATCTGAGAATATTCAACTTCTGATGCTATCAATCTACCATTGTATTAAATTTTGCAGGATGTAAACAAATGAATAAAGATAGATTAGTTACTTGTTTTATATGTCAGATGCATTATTAGAAAAATTAAATGCATTATAATGGGAATAATCATGTGTTAATCAGTATGTATTTTGATTTAGGTAGTTTAGCATAGTGGCATTTTAAAATTCCAGGATGAATTATTAACTGAGAGACATAACTAAAAAATCTTAAACTGGATAAAATGTGGAGCTGCTATATTTGTTTGAATTGTTGGCAGAGCTATAAAGTATTTGATGAAGGAAATTGTTCCTGAAATGCATGTAATCTGCAGAGTGATTTGTCAGCTTATTTTAAGTATTATAACATTAGCATATTGTATTATGCATGTCAATTACATCTGATATCTTGATTTTTTAATCTTATATAAATTAAATAGAATGAATGCTGCATGGTTAGTGCATATGGTAGGGTGTGGAATCCGGAGGGTAAAATTCTCAGATTGATTGGCACTTCCGATGCACTCTCAATCAATAAAACCATTCAGATATTTTAATGGAACTGTTAAATGTGTCATTTTCTATTAGAGTGCTTGAATGTTAAGAGAACTTCTTTAAATATTTAATGTGTGAGTATATATATATTTTTTCACCTGTGCAGTTATAGAATGCCAAATCCAGCACTAAAACATTCAGGATCAATTATCAACTGAATAACACAAATAACTTGATTGAAACTAATTGAATGAAAATTTTAAGTGTTCAGTCTCAAATATCATGATTTCCTAAGAAGCCTGTGATCAAATATTAGAAAAAATAAATATGTATTCACATATTTTTTCATTTTAATGTACAATACAAAAAACAATCATCACTGAAAATTGAGTTCTTTTTATTGAAGAAGTTCAAGATAAACTGAACAGATGTTTTTTTCCAGCTTGCTGATTAATAATGTTTTTGTTAAAACTTTCATTTAAATACAATAGATTATTTATGAAGTTTTTAAAATAAATTCCAAGTAATTCAGTATAGTGATTTTATAAATCTTAATTAATAGTAATAATAAAAAGTCAGATGTCACATGACTTTAACTCTAAACAAGCTTTTTTAAAAAAAAAAAAAACCAGTCTGGAGATGGGGAAAATCCAAGATAAAAATGATTTGGATGCCTTCTCTTGTAGTAGCATTTATCATAAATAAATAAAAAAGCTTGTTTAGAGCTAATTAGCATGCTCTTAATTTTACAAATTCTTAATTAAATAAAAAAATTTGAATTATACACTTCATTAAAGTAACAATTAATCAAGATGCCATTAAATGTGCTTAAATCTGAATTTCTATCAAAAGTTTGCATTATATGAAAAAAGTTGGTAAATAAAATACAAACAGAAATAGAAAAACAGTAAAAGTAGTAAAAGATTTATATATTTACTTATAGGTGGCAGCAACATCATTGTGATCTACATAAAATACACGAGTTTATCTCATTTATGAAAAAAAAAACTTACTAAAAAAAAATGCATATAAAAATTTAATTGAGTTTATAGATAAAAATGCTGACCATATTAAACAGTTTGTAATGTTTTAGGTGATAAAATTTGTTTTAAAAATAGTACAGAGGTATCTAAGATGTAGATGAATATTTCCAGACTAGTGTTATTGGAAATAGTTTCTTATGTATAAAATTTGTATTTTCTCTGTTGTCTGATTAGTGAATGAATGTTTCTTCAATGACATCACAATCACTACATTAATGCAAAGAAAGTTATTCTTCCATTAAATAAAAACATTAGAAAAAAATCAGTACAAGTATTTGCTGCAGTAACAGCCACAAACAGTGATTCATAATTCAATGTTAAGGTACTCTGTGTTTTCATAGTCTGCCATTCCCCTAATATAGTTCATGTGAGCAACATACTTAGTAATATTAACGAACTTTTATAAATTAATAGTGTTTAATAAAGAAAACATATTTACATTAAATCTTAAAAAAAATTGTTGAAACAACCAATTAAAAAAAATATTACAATTACATTTAATTAAAAATAGTACAAAAATGACTGGCATTTTTGTACTTTATCGCAACTAGCTGCAGAAACAGCCACACATGCTGATTTTTAATTTGACATATTAAGGTGCTTCATGCTTTCACGGTCTGTCAATCTCTTAATATAATTCAGATGAATGACATATTTACCAATTAATAAATGGCAACTATTAATTCAGAGAGCACTCCAGTAAATATATATTTGAAGTTATAAAGTGATTAAATATAACATATATTTTAAAATGTAAATTTTAATTTAGCTTTATTAAAATTTGTAAATTTATATACTATTAAAATGTTTTGTTTAATTTACATTAAATCTTAAAAAAATTGTTAGAGCAATCAAAAAAAAACCATAAGCTTTTACAAGACCATATTTCAACATTAATATATGTTATAACTATTAATAAAGCTTAAAAACTTATGAATGACCAACAATAAAAAAAAAAAAATTATTCAGAGGATGTTTCGGTAAATATATATTTGAAGTTGTAAAACTAGCAAAAATAACATATATTTAAAAATGTAAATTTTAATTTAGTTTTATTAAAATTTGGAAATTTATTTATATAATATTAAAATGTTTGTTTTAATTTATATTAAATCTTAAAAAAAAATTTGATAAAGCAACCAATTCTGCAGTAATAACTGTCTATGCCATTAAAAAATGCTCAGAAAAAATGTGCTTTTAATTACAAAGATATAGTATTTAAATCATGAAGATAATGTAATTTCAGTACATAAATTCATGTCTGAAATGTGATATTTAGTGAGGGGAAAAAATAGATGCCATAATAGAGTATATACATTTAATTTTTGTTAGCATATTATTATGTTTATGCAAAGAATTAATAAAAAATGCTCAGAAAAAAATCTGTACAAAGACTTTGAACTTACAAAGAAAATGTGATTACAATAATTTAAATTCAAGTTTGAAATATGATATATAGTAAGAAGGAAAAATTATGCTTTAATACTGTATTTACATTTAATTTTCATTATTGTATAATTGAAGTCGAAACATTGGCCTTTCAGGATGGCTATATTTCTCACATTTAATATATAATATTAAAATCTTTTGTTTAATTTACATTAAATATAAAAAAAAAATTGTTAAAGCAACCATTTGAAAAAAACCACCAGGCTTTATATAGCCTGTGTGCAGTCTGGTTAAAATTAAAATTTCTGAGGTTCATATCTTACTAATTTGACTTATCCATTCAGAAACCATTTATTGACTCTGTAACATATATTGACTAAGTATAAAAACATGCATTTATATATATTTATAATTGATAAGGCTTCCTAAATATTATTATATAACATGTAAATATGTATTTAAACAGATAACATAGATTTTTGTGGTAATCATTGTTATGCCATATTTATTTATCATTTACTTTTGAATCACTTATAATTCTTATACAATCTTATTAAACAAGTCACAAGTTGATTGCTATCAATTGAAACTTTTACATATTTTGTATTATCCTAGTAATATTACAATTATTAATTTATTCTGTATATTGAAGTCATGGAATGTCTTGGTGTTCTACCATTTAAAAAATGTCAGCATATTTTAATTTTTTGGTGAAATATCTATTTCCATTTTTTTCTCTTTGCTATGAAAATTTAATTTTAATTATATCCAAATAAACAAATTATTTTAATGACCACACTCTTGTTATACTATCCTGCTATTTTCCATTTAGTTGGAAAATTGTAATACAATGCCATAAAATATCATTCATTGAATAAATCTCATTATTCTTAAGCTATACAGTTCAATCCCTATATTTTTTTAAAATTTAGGAATCATTTCTCTTTTATACTATATTGACACAGTACTAATACATTTACTAATGTTTCCAAAAATCTGTCTTAATTTTCATCATATAAATGACTTTTAGACACTAGTATTTGAAAAAGAGGGTTTTTTTATTCAAAAATAATTAAACTATTTTAAATTTTATTAAAAATATTAAATTGTGACTATTAGAATATTTTAAATGCAACTTTCTGATAACAGTGGCATACTAACACACATTTTCTATCATCAATGAGTTACCATTAACAATTGTGACAATATAACAATCATGTAGTGTGGAATGGTGGCAGAAAGAAAATTACTGTTAACTGAAAGATCTTTGATTCCTCTTTCAAGTCTTAAAGAAACTGAGCAGAACAACCCCTAATGTTTACTTACTATGTTTTTATTGCAGTTGTTTTACTTTGTGATTATTCACATTGTAAATAAATGTGGGTACCAACATGTATCAGTTAGCATGATGAGTTTAATGCCTTTTTCTTCTGATTTTAAAATAAAGATACATTATGGCCTTACTTTTTAATTAAACTATCCGCATGTTTTTGAAGTCAGGATGAATGCATGTGCAATTATTATTTTTCCTAATAAATGATTTCCATCATGACAGATACAATTTAATTATGGCTTTTATTTCCAGAAGGTGATGAAAAATAGCAGTTGTCAGCTGAAGAAACAAAGTGCTAAGAATCTCCTAATTTTAGATCTAGTCTGTCAACTGCACTTTTCTTTCAAGTGAAGGAAGATTGTGTGAATGGAATGAAACATAATATATTAAATGAAACATTATTGGATCTTGCGAACTTAGAAAAAACATAAAGAAACAAATGATTTAAAAAGAAACATATACTTCACTACAAAGTCACAAATATTGAAAGCACAAATGTAATAATTATTCATTTTCAAAAAGTGAAAGTACAACTTTATGAAGGCAAATGGTTTATAAGGCAATGGATAAACTACATATTCAAATTAATAAAAGTACCAAATTAAAATAATTCAAGTATATTCTTATTGTGATAATAAGTAGCATACTTTTATATGGATGAATAAAATGTTTTAAAATTATCATGGCAGACTTTAATTCCAGAATTAATAAGTAATTGAAAGATAGAAATGAAGTGGGTAAATTAGATTATAATGACAAATGAGATGACAAGACAATCAAACTATATTAATTTCTTTAAAAAAAAAAAAACTAAATGAAAACAATATAAATGAAAGTACAGCAGAATTCAATTATATTTTCACTAATGGAAAGTATATTCTTCAAAACTGCAATATTCTTGATAGATTCTATTCAATCAATGATTAGAAAGATATAAGATATATGTTAATGAAAAATTAAAAATATAACAAAACAATATTAACAATTGATATTCCTAACATTTAGAAATGCACCAATAAACTTAAATGGGAAATTAGAAATTATTTTAAAATATTAACAGAAGATGGTTCAGATTTGACTAAAATTAATAAGAAAATAACTAATATTTTGTTAAGAATTTCAAGAAGAAAAAAAAAACTAGTACAAAAAGCAACAATTTACTAATTTTTTTTATTGAGACATTATTAATTTTAATGTTATAATTAAGTAATATCCTTAATTACATTCATTAACATTCTACTCAAATTCAAAACAATCTTTATTCTATAAAAGAACAGTGAAAAATTACTTTGAATTTCCTTTTATTTAAATATTTAGTATTGAAAATGAAATATATTTTATAATTTTGAATGAATATATTTTTGTATATGTTTTACCTTTTCATTTTTTTTAAAATTAGTTTATATCAATTATTTTTTATACACATATATATATAAATGTATATCAAGCCTATTTCTTAATGTTTTTAAATTAATATTTTCTTGACCAATTTACCTGTGCTTTGATTCTATACTAATAAATATAACTATTCTAATAGCTATAACTATTCTAATCCTCAACTGCTCTTCCTATCTATTTCATATGCCTTGGCAATGAAACACAGTTTCAGTATGTATATATCAAATCTGATTCCAGGTAGGAGAATCAAGTATCAAATAATATATCAAGTAGATGATTGGTAGTTTAAAGTATTTATAAATGAAAATTGAGATAAAGATGGGTGTTTATATGCAGAATATATTACTATAAAAATCAGTTTCATACATTTGATGCCCCATACTTAGCATGATTGTCATCATCTGAGATGGTACATTTTACTTTATTATAACAATAGTTTATAACTGAGTTTATTGGCAATTAACTAATTATAAAATCATCATTTCTTTGTAGTTTGTAGATAAAAAGAATTATGCAAAAGTGAATCACATGTTATGAGTTTCAGAGTCTTATTTAAAGACAGCAATTGGAGAAATGCTGCATTGTTTACATAAAATGCTTAACATATATTGAATTAGTTTCCACACAATAGGCAATAACAACATTAATTAGATCTATTCTATAGTTCTCTATTATAAGCAGGAGTAATATATTACTCTTCTTTAGGATGCCAATTAAATTTACAGGTTAATTTTTGACTGTTTACTATATACAGTAAGAAACATTGACCTGCACATACACATATATTTTCAACCAACTTTATTTTTATGCTATTAAAGATAATGATTTAAACTATACAATATTGTAAGATTTATTGCTAAAGCTAGTTTTGTATATAGCTAAAGATTTAACATAGGTCAGTAACACATTTTTAATGATCTCAACAATATCCAATTATAGGCATTTCTAATTTATGTTAAAAACAGGATATTTAAACCCTACTAGATGTAATAACATAAAAAATAAAATGGAGTGCCAGAATATGAACAATCAAGAACTTTTTAAATAAAAAGATCAATAGTAGAAACCATTATAGGATTATATAGAAAATACTATCTTACAGCATTGATTATTTATCTTATATATGTTTTTATTATGCTTGATGAAATAGATTACTGTTTTTGATGAAGATGTTAAATGTAAGCTAAGAAAGTCTGATACAGGAGAAAAGTAGAATTAAAATTATTTTTACACCAAGAAAAATTGAAAACAAATCTTTGGAATGAAAATATCTTTAAACAGTGTTGTGTTATTCTCTTGAAGGTGATAAATTCATGGGTTACCTTAATTTTATAAGAAAGAGTAGCTGCAAAAAATAAAAATATGAATTTAAAAACATTTGGGAAAATCATTAGAGCAAAATAAAATTAAGTATTGCATATTGTCAAAAGATGTTCTAAATTAAATTGACCTCTAAATATATGATTAGATGATTTTTTAAATAAAATCTTGAAGTATATTTATGATGAAAAATGCAGTTATAATTATAAGGTCTACAGTAGAGATACATTAAAAAATAGTGTTAGATTCACTGAGTTTGATAGATATTTGATAAATAAATTATGTTATTCTATTTAATGCTATAAAAGTTTTAAATAACTAACAAAATACAGATAGGATTTCAGTTATATCTTCAGAAGTGTCATCATATTTTGTGAATGGTCATTTTATTTTATAAAATAAAATCTCATTTAAGAAGTTTTGAGATTATCAAAATATGGTGACTTAGACTTTTGTCAGTATTCATATAATTATAGCCTTAGTTATAAATAGATATATAAGATAGTTATTAATCTAATTTATTAATCATTATTATAAGTGAATGCTTTATTTCCCAATAGTTTACGAAAATTCCTGCACTAGAATGATGGATGGAGTTAGTCTGCCATCCATAAACTTTAAGAACCAGAATTTCCCATTCCACAACTGTATAAAATCAGGCAAGGCATTAATCTTTTTAGTATTTTTTATTTGGAATCAATAAGACAAAAAAAAAAAACTGAATTTAATTTTTGAGGAAGGAAGAGTGTGTGCATTATGTTTTCTAATGATATAAAATTGCAGATAGCAACCTATTTTAAAATATTTAAAATCTCCATATGATAATTGTGGTACCATGCACTTGTTCATTCATATTATTAACATATATAATGTACTCTAAACTATTAATTTGTTAAAAATAAATTTTCTTTCACTATCATTACACATATCTGTAGTATTATTAAATTTTACATGATATATTACTGATTATATATATATTCTATGTTAATATTATGGTTAACATACATAAATATTTTTACTTTTATTTGATTTCCAAATTAGTTAAAGGATTTGTTCTTGTAATACAAATTTTTTAGCAAATAATTTATTTTAGGAATAGTTAGCATTTGACATTTAATAAAGAAAATCTATTTTTCAATATTGGAAAGATAGTTGAGACTTGGAAATTGTATTTGCTTAGGTAGTATCAATGTCTTTATTTTCTTAAAAAAATAAATTACTGCAAATCTTTTTTTTATTTAGTAAATTGTTAAATTAAAAATTATTTGCAACTTTTATAAATAAAATAGACTTTTATTAGAAAGCTCTATAGCTAGTTAAAAATTAGCTATTGATATATTATTCATTTAGATGCATAACAAGTGATACTTAGTGATGACAATACATTTGTAAAAGTATAGGAGACTATTACTTAAGAAATAAATATTGTAAATAAATAAATAGATAATAAATATTAAAGATCAAAAAGAGAGACTAGACATTTATTTTATAAATTAATTCTTTGTACAGTTGACATCTTATAACAAATAATTATTAATCTTTTTTTAATTTTTTTTTTTTTTTACAAAAAAATGTGGATTAAAGTTTTAACAAAATTTTAATCTTCTATTTTTTTTAATTGGTTAAAAAAAAGTATATTTTAAAATAAGTAGATAAAAAAGTGCAATTTGTTTTAATTTGTCATTTCTAGTAAGAAAAAAAAACTCACATGACAGTAGAGATTTAGATTTTGTTACAGAAATATATTTGATTGTTTTTATCTAAAAAAAAAAAAAAGTTAATCTTAATTCTAAAATTTATTTTTAAAAACTGAAAGTTCAAAACAAAACAAAAAAAGTTGGATTTGTTTTTTTTCTTCAAGGTATTTACTTTTTAAAAAATATAAACACCTTTCTACCTTTCTCTTTTTTGAAAAATAGATTGCTAAAATGAATTACTGTTGACATAAATAAAGTTCATTTCTTGATTTAAGACAAAATCCGAATTTCTAGTTTTTTTGTGGGTTTCAGAAATTTGTTTACTGATTTATAAATAAGGTATTGAAAGAAATAATTTTCTGCCTGTAATTTAATGTATATATTTCTAGACTTATATAATTTTTAATTTTTTTGCAATGACTGTTAAAAATATACTTTTTAATGCATACTCTTGTCATTTTAAAAAGATAGAAGTTATCTGATATCACATAATTCAAATGAATATATATATATTGTTTACTAAAGATAAATATTTAAAACAGGCAAAACTATATATATTGCCACTCAGTGCAAGACATAGTAATCAGTGGATGTGAGAAGGCTTGTGCATAATATCCCCATCTAGTGCCTAATCATCCAATATCCCCAAACTAGTTTCTGGCTTGTGGCCTTCATCAGTGAGGAGCCTTGGATCTGAGAGAACTTCACCTAGTTCTTAGGATCTAATGCAATCCTCCAGCAGTCACCTTTTATCTCTATTTAACTACAAAACTATGAATCTCAAATTGAAAACACTGTAATATTTTCAATCCAAGCTCATTAACCTATATAGCTATATATGTCTGACCTCAGTTCAGTACCCATGCATTTTTGGTGACTTTGGATCTTTAATAACCATAGCCATCACTATCCTATTAGGAAGGATTGATTTTAAGCCAATAAACATCACATGATCACCATTTCCTATGCTTGCTTATAACTGTTATTAAAACAGGCAAAACTCTATAATATTGCCACTCAGTGTAAGCCAGAGTAATCAATGGATACCAGAAGGCTTGTGCATAAAATTCCCATCTATCATCCCCAGACTAGTTTCTGGCTTGTGGCCTTCATCAGTGAGGAGCCTTGGATCTGAGAGCACTGCACCTAGATCTTAGGATCTAATGCAATCCCCTATATGACTATATAGGCTAATGAGCTTGGATTGAAAATATTACAGTGTTTTCAATTTAAGACTTATAGTTTTGTAGTTAAGTAGAGATAAAAAGTGGCTGCTGGAAGATTGCATTATATTCTAAGATCGAGGTGCAGTGCTCTCAGATCCAAGGCTCCTCACTGACAAAGGCCACAAGCCAGAATATAGACTGAAGATATTGGATGAATAGGCCCTAGATGAGGATTTTATACACAAGCCTTCTGCCATCCATTGATTACTCTGGCTTGCACTGAATGGCAATATGTATAGAGAGTTTTGCCTGTTTTAATAACAGTTATAAGCAAGAATAGGAAATGGTGATCATGTGATGTTTATTGGATAAATATTTAAAAGAAAGTGTGATATAATTATTTTGGAAAATTAAAGTATATACATATTTCAAAACGACCAAGGTCTTCAATGTATCATCATTCTTTTTAGATAGTAGCATTGTTAATGTATAACATCTATAATTCCATTAAGTTGAAGCATGCAATATTTTTATATAAACATCATACATTTGTGATTTTGAAATTATTATCTATATGCATAATGTAAATTACTTATTTAAAGAAGCATGCTCCATTGAATACCAATAGCCTAAAAATTAAACATTATCAACTGCAGTTTTTCCATATTGGCATCAAAATAAATATTTATTTTAAAGTATATAAAGTGATGTTCTTAAATTTTAAATTATAATTTATGACTAATACATTTATGATTATCGGGTTTGAATGATTTATTAATTTTCCCTAATTTTATTATATATAATATTTATGCACTATATACAATGCAATATGTTTATAAATTCTCCAATTCATTTGACATGTTTGATAGTACAGCAGCTATTATGTATCAAGAATTGGCTAGGTCTGCAGAAATGTAGATGGATTTTTTTACAAATTTGATGAAATCAATCAATTCTGAAAAATGTTATATACTTTCGATATTAAATTTGAAAATATTAAGAGAACTCCTACATAAATGCTCTTGAAAGCACATTACTTATTACTAACATCTAATATAATGATAGAATTAATAATTCTGAAATTGTCTATCTTATCTAATCAAGCATACAATTAGTGTAAATTTAATTCCATGCATTGTTTGTTGAAAAAAGATATCTTAATATTTTTATTCCACAATTAAAAATATTCACTTAAATAATAACTAAAAAAAATCAGTACTTGTCTTGGATATAAAATAAAGCATTTGTCAACTATCCAACTTATAGATGTTTATTATGAACAGTAAACTAATTTGAGTATTTGAATGACATTATGTTCATTGTGTGTTTCATTCTCATTTTCTGCATGTTTTAATTCATCAAAATATTTTAAATTAATTCACTTATTTATAAGTATGTTTTCTGATTAAAACTGAAAATTGCTAAAACTGTTAGAACATATTAATATAAAATATTAATGAGAAAAGTACATAGATGTTGGTGAAGTAATTTACTGATTCTCATAATGACTGAAATATGTAATAGATATTTTATAACTGTAAAAAAAACAGTAAGATATATATATCAATTCAATTTATGACTTTATTATAATACATTCATAAATAATCTGAAGAAACATGCTTCATGTAGAATTGCATCTTGGAAATTGTATATATTTTAAATATATCTTTAATTGTATGTTTAAAGAAAGTAATATGAATGTTTATGTTGTTTGAGAAATAAATTATACATTTTTTTTGAGTAAATGGATAGTTTTAATGGATATATATATATTGTAACCTTAAGGTTCATTAACTTCAAATAAGATGGAGACAACTAATAATAATTATGTGGGTATTTTACCCAGGCACCAAACTGCAACTGTAGCACCAAATATAGTTTCCACCCGAGATCATCATTGCTTAATAAATAAGAAGTTCATAGAGGAAGCAAGTTATTAAAACTTTTCCAAAAGAAAATTTAATTTTAATAATATTTTAAATTACAAATAATACATTTAGTTTTGAGTTTAAACTTCAGTAATTATTACACAAATAAATTCCTGATACATTATTTAAAAATATAATCAAATTTCCTCCACAAACCCACATAGCTATATGATCTCCAGTGGCAACTACAATAATGTTTTTCTTAATGTTCCATGTGTAACGAATACGAATGGATCAATAATCCATGCAGAGAATTCATAAAATTATAATAATAAAAATATTAAAATCTTATAACTTAACAAACCCAGAGTAAAATATTTTACTCTCCTCCTCTTTTACTAATAAATCAAATAACCCTTTGTTCTCCCCATCGATCATCCTCCACAGTTACAATTAATTTAAACTTAAATATTATTATCTAGGTTCCCCATTCCATCTTCCAACTTAGGTCTCTTTAAAGTTATTCCCCAAGCACATTCATAAGTGGAACATACCAGTTCTTAACTCAACTTCTCTGTATTTTCTAATACTTTAATGATAGTAATCTTATTCTTTAAACTCTTAAAATTATTCGCATATTCTTGTTCTCACACTCTTATTCTCAGGGTTATGACTTGTGGTGAAGGGCAACACTCAATTATTTTTCAATTCATTGCAGACCTTTGGATATTATTCCAGCCAATATAAATGGAATAGTATTACACTTATATAAAGTTAATGTCTACTGTCGTTAATGCTAAGAATATAATTTATAACAATAAAGATAATAATAAATATGATATTTTAACTACTTAATTAATAAAATAATCATCATAGCAAATTTAGAATATAATTTGATCCACTGGGAAGGCTTCCAAATATCAAGAGTGAAGAAAGGATTTTATGTACACTCATAATATTAGTTGGAATGCAATGAACTGAACAATTAAATATTAATTTCATAATTAAACCATTCTCTCATCTGTTTGCCAAGCACTTATTAAAATCTTGAACATATATGCCATTATTTCAAACCTTTGAATCTTAACCAGTGAAAATGTATCAGTTTATTTAGCAATAAAATTAATAAATATGTTTTCTGAAAATACTTTATGAACAATCTGTATTATAAATATGTGTTATTTCAATTAATACTTTCATGTTATACTTATGGTATTAATGACTATAATAAATTTTGATTAATACTTTCATGTTTTACTTAGTGTATTAATGACTATAATAAATTTATAAATATTATAATTCTGTCAATATTATGAAACTCTAATATTGTGATATTTGATATTGTTTAGTTCTGTTATTATGTGGCTTTGGATAATGTGGTTCTGGACACCCAAAACATTGAGACATCAGACAAAAGTTTAAATTTTAAAATAACAAATATTTATTAACAGTTATATAAGAAACGATAAGCTACAATTCAAGCTACTATTGTAGCAATCCCAACTTAAAAAAAACAAACAAATTATGAGATACAGTACAAATTATTTATAAAAGAGAAACTCTGCTGGCTACAATAACGAACTTAAATAAATTTAATGAAACAAATACCTAGCTTGTCCCAATCATAAATTTTATTATAAATAGTTTTGGGACTAATTACTATTTTGTAAACAAAGTAACTTTATAATTCTTTTGATCTATAATACATCTTCAAATATTTATTTAGTTACATTTGAAGCAGTGCTTCAGTAACATTATATAAAATACCATTATTGCTAATGGTATTAAATAGTTTAAAACCCATAAAAACTCAATGTAATATTCTGTTCTGTTTATTAATACATTTATATTTTTAAAATACTCAAGTTATGTGCTTAAAAGACATATCTTAAATGCAATAAAAAATTACTTTACCTTTTACTTTTAAGTTTATATGTATTTCTCAAACTATTACCCCCATAATTTAGTATTCAAACTCCAGCTAACAATTATGTAATGTGTTTTAATAATTATGTTACTACACACATATGCATATCTATTGCTATGGCTCAACATGAGTTTACTATTCCTTTCTTACCAGTCCAGGGATGACTTGCTTCTGCATGAACTGAGTATGATGTGTACTGCTTGCCTGAATTTAAATTTTACAAATATAAATTTAGAAGATCGGTTCTCTCACAAGCTAGAGAAAAGCTTAGCTACTCAATACATCAATTTATGAATATGATACATTTAGTCCCTAAACAACTAATTACTTGTCACTAGTGTTCAATGACCTCACAAGCAAGAAACACAAAATAATCATACACTCCTAGGTAATGATAAACTGTTGCATTCATAAGAGAGCATAAGTTAATAATAATAACTTCTTGGTGCTAGCATGGACCTAAGAATTTGCCTTCTTCCTGAGGCTAAAGTATATGAGAAACTTGTCTCTGTACATATATAAGAGGCATGCTAAGAACACCTCAAACTACAACCATAAATATTTCTCTTACGAAGCAATAAAAAATATTGGAGCTGGGATCAAGTCCACAATCTCCTAAAAATGCTTTCAAATAAAATTATTTATCATAAGAGAGCTATGCTACATATCTATCCTTTTTGATGTGGTAAAACTACTCTAACCTCAACAAACAGGTCATTTGCACTCTTACATAGCATAACAAAATAGTATCATATTATTGGTGCATGAACCGATTAGTCTAATACAACTAAGAATAAATTTTACTTAAAAATAATTCTCTAGGCTAAGAAATAGACATCATTTCACTTAAACACACATTTAAAATAACTCGCACACATCCAAGCATAGCAATAAATAAATATAATAAAAAAATTAAATATATGTGAAAATATTCATATAACTATATCTTGTAAATCCATGCATTCATTATACTCCCCTAGCATTTATAAAACAGAAAAATAAAATATATATGGGCTCAAGAAATATTATAATAAACCAAGTTATTTGTAAAGTTTAAGTTAGATTGTATATGGGGTCAAAACTTTTTTCAACTTTTAAGTCTTAACTACTATATTAAAATACAATATAACACAATAATAAAAATATAAATAATAATAAAATTTTTACGTATTGTCTCTTTCTTGGTAGACTGGGGATGCTGGCAATTATTCTCCTGTGGAGTGTAAATTGTCCGAAGTAAATACATATATCATTTTGAATGGAGAAAGTATAAAATAAATGCATGCATGGCCATAGTATAATATCGGTCAAGCTAACCCAAATATTAATGTTTATTCGGTGCAACAACGAAGTTAAAAACATTTAATCGCGTAGCTACTTTAAGATCCGGATTTCAACAATATAGCATAGTAATTCACACATTATTATATTATTCCTTTTCTAATGAATTTTATGATACAAATCTAATTTTCACTATTTAAGCAATACGTTATCCTTTGGGTTTAGTTTTCATCATTTCCATATTATATTTATTTTAAACACTTATAATAATACTGTTTTAAATTCATTTATATAAGATTCCTGCACAATTTACTTCATTAAAAATATTTCATAAGATTAGATGCTCACTATATATATATTTACGCTAGTAATACTTTAAAGAACTTTTGTTTAGACTTTTTTTTTATCACATTTATTAAAAAGAATTGTTTTGACTATAATTTCCAAATTTCATTTTATAATTATTTTCTCACGAGAACTCAAAGGTTTACTCGGAGAATCCTCATTACAGTAAGTACAAATTATTGTTTTAAAGTCAAAAATAAAACTGGCATTTATTATTACTTTTTCAGCCTTTTATTCCTTTTTTGTAATCCATTTATTTCAGTATTAAAATGTAAATATTTGAAATAATGTAAAATATTGACAGTTTGTAATAGAATTAAATGTTCAAATATTAAAAATGACTTATTCCAAGTAAGATTAAGGTTAATAAAAGTTTGTAATACAATGATCCATCTAAATTTGCTTATTAAACTATTTAATAAAAGACAAGTGACAATAAAAGTCGGTATCTGAGATATTCTAGGATATGTAAATCGAAGCTTTCGAATTGGACGCGTTGATTTAAGCATGATGTGTTGATTCCTTGTAGATTGATAAACTTTTGCGCCGATTGACTTAATAGAGAGACAAGTGTGCTCATGAACTTTACTAGTGATCCATTATTAAGATATACAATATATAATTTTCATAAAACTAATAACTTTAGTCAGACGATAGAATTTTTTAACGTGCACACTGGGCACAATATTTTTATAGAAGACCTATAGCTCTAATATGAGCTTAGTTTTATTTCATCTATCCGTTAATCATTCTTCTGATCTAACTGTTCATATGTAACCCTTGATATTAATTCTTAATTGGTTTATTTAATTTTTGTCTGGACATTACTTATGCACAAAACCGCTTTCCGCACGTGTGTTTCAGAGATATTTCCCGCTCTGAATAACAACAAAAATGGTGGAAAATTTTATAAAAAAAAAAAAAGACTAATAAAAATGAATAGACCAACTTTTGTTTAAAGATTTGTGAGTGAAAATAAGAATGAATTTATTTAATACCCATATAAAATAATAACTCTCAAAACACTATTGTATGGTATACATACCCTATTGTATGGTATACTGTATGATGGATAAGACCCTCAAATTTTCTGTATAATTAAACTTATATACATCACACACGCACATGATCGCACATATAAATACTAACTATTAGCAATGTACTAATAGTTACTTTAATTAACAGTAAACTAATTTTATAACTTTTTTGAAATTTGAAGAGCTATCTCTTCATATAACTAATATTAATCAATCGCTAGAAGTAGCAAGTTAAATTTTTATTTACGATATCAACTTTCATTTTTAAAATATCATTGATTCAATTTTATTTGTATTGGGTTGTTAATTAACTGTTACAAAGTTTTATAACGCGCTCAAGACAATCATCCCCCTTCCCTTTCTATACTTATACATTGTAATTTTGAAAAAGTATAAACATACTTTTATTTTTACGTTATAGATTCGGCATTTACGATGTTTTTATTTTAAAAATAAAATACCAACTTTTATTTAGTTTAACATTTTGATAAAAAAAAAAATCTTGGATTACGTAAAACTAATGTTATACTGAATTTACCCTTCGTTAGTTTCTACATGACAGAAACTAAGGTTACAATATATAGATACAATAATTTTTTTAAAACAAAAGCCCATTTACTCGATGTAAACATTATTTCCATTACCAGCTCTTTGAAAAATAATGAATTCAACAAAGCAAATGACAAACAAAATTACTTATACTTAAATATTTGAATTATTTAATATAGCTAACTTATAGAATAAAAAACACTTCCTACAAAATATTAAACTTTCACATAATAACATTGGAAATATGGGGTACTATAATACAAAGCTAAATAATACAATTGTGAAGAAATTTTTATCACATGAAAAATGCAATCAGTTGATTTATTCACTATTAAATTTTATTTTTAATAGAATGTTACTCAAAACACCCTAAGAATATTGAATCAAACAGAAATATTTTCTTAGCCTATATAAAGTTTACCAAAAATACATGATGCATGTAAATGTCTTCCTATTAAAAAACTGAGACCTTTTTTTTTGTCAGTTTAAGAAATTATAACCAGTATCCTTGAATTTAAACATAATCACCATTACATTCTTGTATTACTGAATTTTAAAATGTATTTAAAATAAAACTGTATATATGTAAATGTTGCATATGTCTACATATTTCATTCATGAATCAGTCTTATAACAAATTATCTAATATATAAATTATCAATTTATATACTTTTGGGGTATATGAAAAAGGTCCCAAAAATAACCAGAACCATTCTCTAATTTGCATACCTGTTGTAGTATATATTTCTGCTGTTACATACTTCTTTCAGCAATCCTTCTGCATCAGTCTGTCAAATGATATCACCATGTAAAATTGTGGAGTAATGTAGTGCATTGTTTTGTAAAGTGCATTTTACATTTTTGTCATTTTTTTTTTATAATGGCTGAAAAGTTTGATAATGTGAAATTCTGTTTTTGTTTACAGAAAACATCAAAAAAAATTGTAATGCTCGTCAAGCATTGGTGGTCGAGAGGTCAGCGATGGCTGCTTTACAAGCAGTTGTCCCGGGTTAGCGGGTTCGCTTCCCGGCTGATGCTATGACACATGAGAAAAAAAAATTGTAATGCTTGAAACAGATTACAAGGAAGCTGATCTCATAAAAACACAAGTTCATGAGTAATTTAATTGAAATGTTAAATTTACCATATTCCTAAAAAGTGTCACAAGTGAAAGCTAAAATCAAAATAACACTGACTTTTTTATAAACATAAATAGCATTTTTCTCTCAAATTTAGCCCATAACAGTCAGGCATTTTATCTGGAAGTTCAAAAAACACTTATGTAATGTGGTAAAATGTAAGCATTCTGTTTTGTGATAAATAAAAACATGTAAGCTCCACCCCCACAAAGTGTCATCTCTTAAAGTCTTGAGTGTGAAACACTTTTTAATTATATTAAGCACAATTAAGCTTACCTATCAGCTGTATTCGCTTATGTTTTGTTAGTGATTTTTTTTTAAAATCTCTTGAATTAAAAAAAATATCTCAATTTTGACAGAAGCATTAAAAGGTATTACATTCCAAGTGTTTTTGGACTACTTTGAAAAATAAAAAACATGTTTAGACCAATGTATTGCATCAAATGGATAGTAATTGGAAAGAGATTAAATTTATAACATTTAAAATAAACAAACAATTTTTATTATAAAATGCTGGTTATTTTGGGGCAACCCTGTATATCTGGACATATAGGTATTCATTCTTCTAAAACAATTTCTTTTTTTTTTTTTAATTTTACTATTTAATATATAAAAATAAGTATATGAGTATGGATATTTTAAAAGAATGTCATCTTGAAACAACTAGTATATTTTATAATTACTTAAATAAATAGAAAATTGGCTAAAACTTATGATAATCTTTTGTTTTGATATTAAAAATGCATGGACATTTGAATTTCTAAAGTTTAATTTGCTATATTTTAAATAGTATTTGCTATTTTAATCTAATTTTTGAACAATGATAATCCCTAACTAAAATAATAACAACTAGGTCTACATTAAAAGTTATTAAAATGAAAAATTTTACAGATAAACAATATAAACATATTTCAGATTTATTATGTGTGCATTTGTTTCTTGTTAAAATTAGCTATATAATGATATTTTGATTGGATTTTACCAACTGACTTTTGGATTTTAGGGACAATTCTTGATATTGTATAAAAGAAACATCATATAACATCTCTGGATGCCCACTATTATCTCAAAGATGACTGGATCCAATAAAAATATCAGTTTAATGCTAATGCAAATGACAAGATACATGATCAAACCCATCAGAAATAATATAGTATTGAAAGAAAAATACTAAAAAAAAAACAAAGAAAAATGATGAGAGAGAAATTGTTTCTATCTTACAAATGATAAAAGAATGCTATCAATATGTGTGCATGTATGCGTATATATATAAATTGAAGAAGTAAATGTAACATTTTTTGTTTTCTTGTCATAATTTTTAATCTATAGGGGCTAACTTTTTTGTTATTTTTCTACTTGCTATTCTTTGATTAATAAATTCAAACTATTAATGATGTGCTTCTACAATTAATACTGTCACTACTTCTACTATTACTTAATTATAGTAATATAGATACAAAATGTTAAATAAGAATGGCCGACAAATATATCCATTAAATAATAAGCATATAATGAATTGATTCATTGGAAAAATATGTAAAAAAAGATAAATAGCAATGCCATAATATTTTATCACTATTACCATTAGATTGATACTTTTGTGCCATTTTTTTTTTACAATTTTATAACTATATCAAGAATGTAAATCATATTTATAATTTTAAAAAGCTATACTAATAAATACTTCATTATCATTATTTAAGACATATAGTTTAAAAAAGTAAATATAAATTTATGTTTAAAAAAAAAGAAAGGAGGCTAAGAAAACACTCTATCTTCTTAAATTCTATTTTTATAACCTTTACAGTTTATTTGATGAGATTAAATAATCTTTATTTCAAAAATTTAAAGTCTCACTTGCAAATAGATATAACAAGGAAAATCTCTTTAACTCTGAAATAGTTTAAAAATTCAACCCATTCTCTTCAGTTTGAAGTGTCATCATGATAATGAAGAAAAAGAAAAAAATTTGTAAGAAGAGCACTAATCTTTTCTTACAAAGTGTGATCAGAAAGTTACATAAAAATATAAAAATTAAGATATATCAAGCAATCAGAGTTTATGTATAGTTTAAAGTTAATTACTGAATGATAATATTTATTATTATGCATCTAATTTTAATAATCAGCCTAAAGGCTGATTGAAGAAAGCATTAAGGTTGTATGACCAAGTAATAATGTAGTGATCATCATTGGTTGTGTGCTATTATATATATGTTCCAAAGTTTTTTACATTAAGAGTTTTTGAATAAAATACACAAAAATATATATTTTTCTTAACTATACTTACATTGTTGCTGTTATTATTTTTAGTCAAAATGATATATATATATATATTAAATTTAATTAAAAAATTCTTTCTTTTTTTATAATTATATGTATTGCACATTTATTCATATGTTTATAAAATTAATTGAATTGATGTAAAATCTTATGCAATCTATCATACTTTTTATGTTACACTGTAACAGAATGTGAGCCTAAAATAAGGCTGAATGAAAGATGCTACATGAAAAGACTAATATATGATTTATTCATTAGTTATTTGATTTAGTTGGATGCCATCATAGTTTTCCTGAGCCTGGAAGATGATTGACTCTGAGTTTATTTCCCAATCTTTTCTGAAATGTATCCATAAGTTTTGGGTGAGCATGATCTACCATTGAAAATTATCACAGTAATGTTCCTTATTAGAACATTAACAATAATATTAAGTGCCTACCCTTTTCTACTTTTGTACTTTCCCAGATTCTTCTTCACTCGTATTTCATTTTCTTCTGATAATCACTACAATTAAATAAAAATTTCCAGCACAGGTCTAGAAATCATGAGCCTCTCTGATGTGTATAATAAATTAAGGTATTCATCAATAATACACATGAGAATATTAATTTAACTTATATAATAACATATTTATTGTATTTTAATCTAGTTTACCCCAAAGATCTATTGATTTCCCGTGATGTATTATTTTTATTTTTCTAACAGTTAATTTCACATTGAGCTTGATTTCTCAGGCTATATTACTCAGATATTTTTTTACTGTTGTTAATTCTCTTTCAAGATCTAATTATATCATGTTCAATAATAATTAATTGTTTTCTTACTTAGGTGTAATCATTAAAAGGATTAGTCTGCTTACAATTTAATACATATATATCTCTTCATTTTCCATGGTAATAATTCAAGCTTTCTTATGAAACACTGATAAATGTTACAGACACATCTCACATATGCTTTTAAATATTAATAAGTAGATATGTACATTTGTAGGTTCAGATAAAATGTTTTAATAAATGAATTTCTTTTTTCTAAGAATAATTAATAAATTAATATAATACTTCATAGTTTTGAATTTTTTTAATAATTATCAAATCTTGAACTATATATTGTCCTCACTCTAATCACCAATGCTATGTTTTTTCAGAAAACACTACCTTATGAGTAAAAATAAAGCCCTCATTTAAATGATATGATCAAAAGATTATCTCTTGACTACATATACCTCAAAGTTATTTTATATATTGAAATACAGACTTTCAAACAAGGAGTATGAGATTTAAATTAACAAAGATCTTGAATTACTTATAAATTCGTGTTTAAATTAATAAATTAAGGAAGACTAATACATTAGTCATTTTAAACTATGCAATCTCCTAAACATAAATATATAAGAAATAGACCCAGTGCATTTTTCTAGTTAAAAATTAAAATGTAAAAACTTCATCCCAATGCTAAGTTTTTGTTACAAATATTATCTAGTGAGTAAAGATAAAGTCCACATTCGAAAGCACAACATTTTATATTTGAATTTTCGGCTAATGATATATACTGTGTCTATTTCTTAAATATTATGTTTAGGTAATTGCAAAGTTTAAAAATGACTTACCTTGACTCAAATCATCTATTAACAGGAATGGGCATATAGTGGCCTGAGGATCACATGTGGCCCGCTGAGAGTTTTTATGTGGCCCACCAAGATAATCAGAAAAATCCGCCTTGAACTGAGATTTCCTTCCCATGCATGACTGAAGATTCATCTCATATTTTTCACTAGGATGGCCATGTCAATACACATTCACAGTGTAAATATGATGTGCAGTGGTTTTCCAGTTGATCTGGTTAATTTCAATTTTGTCTTTGCATTAGCAAATACATTTTCAACTTTAGTGAAACCATGAACTCTCCGAAAAAATGTAAAATTGGTGATGAATGTCATGCTTAATGAACAACGGATAAACAAATATTTCTTTAGAAATGCAGAGAATAAAGCAGTGTGTTTATTGTGTCATGAAAAAAAAGCGTGGCCCTCCACTAACCTTCGCTTCCATAATGTGGTCCCTGATGTGGCTCTCCACCAACCTTTGTGGCCCCTGAGCCAAAATAATTGCCCACCCCTCATCTATAACAAGGTATTTACAAGTCTATAATTTTAAAATATATATATATATTTGGAAAAATAGATCTTTTCTTATTATATTCATTATGAAAAGATCTGACTATTTTTTCCAAATTACCATTTTGCATTGATAAATACAAAATGTAACATACTTCATTTAAAATTACTATTGAAAAGATTTTTATCATACTTCAAACTTAAAAAAGATTAAAGTGATAATAGCAAAAAAAAAAAACAGCATTAAATTTAAAATAACTTTCTGTGATGAATCAATAAAAACATCTTTTATGCAAACTATAGCAAATGTAGTGTGATAGCAATATAAATTATGGGAAAAGCTTGGCTTTATCTAGTTAAATATCTAAAAGCAGTGTTTTGTATATAAAAAAAGTGATATTATTTATTCTGGAAGCAATAATTTTTTGTTTTATCAAAATTATTTTCTTTTAGAAGTACTTTTAATGCAGTCATAAATATTATTTAAAAGTGATTGTTCTGTGTAGAATTTTGTTTTGGCTTGGGAAAAAATTATGATACTACTGTGTATTTCCAATGTAGAGAGAGACATGACCTTAAAAGAAAAATCAAAGAAGCCTTCTTCATCTCACGAGACAAAGATGCCACAAATAGGAAGGACACGTGCTATGCTTTATCAAAGAAATGGAATTAGCATATTTGCATATCATTAAACATAGTAGCAAGCTATGATTATGAAGGCAAGATCCTTTGAAAGTGCTCAGCTCATTTGTTTTTACTTATCTATTTTATATTAGCACTTTATAGCTTTTGGGAACAGTTGCGCTGCACACACGCATGTGCTAGAATAACTAATTAATTAACTTTTGGTAAATGAGTTTCTAGTCACACCTTATAAGAAATGTTTACCATAATTTCAATAACTTTTTAAAACATTTAATATCAAGAAATTTTAACCTATATAATTTTAATATCATTTACTTTATTACTTTCACAATGTTTTATATAATTATAACCCACTATTGACAATTTTGATTGCTCAAGCAATCTTCTGCAGAACTTCTACTTATATTTTCAAAGCTGTAAGTAGAAGTTCTGAAGAAAATTTCGGAAAAAAAAAAGCTAAAATTATTAATTTTAACCTATATTTTACATTTCTTTATCACCATTTATAATGATTAGAATTTAAAATTAGAATCAGTAAATGTCCAATTATGAAATATTAAAGTGCATTTAGAAAATTTAACAGATTTTTATTTCACAATGCTGAATGCAAAATTTCAAAAGTTAAAACTTTAAAAATATATATTATTTTTTGGACATTAATTATTAGCACTTTGTAAGTGAACATTTTACAGAATTATAAGTAAAATCAAAAATTCAAATTATATGTAATAGACTAGCATTTGCAAACCTTTCTGCAAATAGTAATGTTGAAATACCAGCAACAAAATCTTCTAGAACAAAATAGAACTGTAATGAATATAGAAAAATTAAGGAAGCTCAGGAAGTTGTCAGGAAGAAAAAATGCATACCAATAGAACATTTCACTGAAGAAAGCTATAAAATGAAAACCAGTTAGGAAATTTGAGTAGAGTAAAACAAAAGCAATTCTTTATTCTACTACTACTTTTTGTAAGATTGACTGATCAATGATAACAGTGCATTTATATATTTTTTTAAGATCATTTTGTGACTTTTTCCTTTATCAATGAATGTTGATATTCAAATCTTGAAGTAATGCAATAGGTTATATATCAAGTTTAATTTCATTTTATTATTCAAAAAACTTGAAAATTTAATGAACCTTATGTGTTTGAATTCATGATAACCTACTTGAATAGTTATAAAGATCTGGTTTCATGTCAATAAATTTATTCATTTAAATTCTCACTTCTTTATTAAATGTAGGCAACAACATATTCTGGTTAGGAATTTTAATAACAATTGCTTAATTCTTTATCTTGGTGTAATGTCTTCGACCCTAAAGTTTTCAGAGGGATAGAAAAAAAACATACAATCCGATATATAAACACAAATAAGGACAAGAAATTTAGATAAATCTATGGAACTTGGCTATATGGCTAAACACCAATTATTCAACAGTTGTGATGCAAAAGCTCTAACAGCTTTATACATGTATCCAACTTTTTCTGGTAAACAAAACTGTAACAAGTGCATGATGTTTTTACATTCACAGTTTTTATATTTCTCTGTGTTCTTTTGTTTAAGTCTTATCTGCTACATTTCTCCAAATTCTTTATCGCTTGTTTTCAAAAACCTGTTTTTGATTGTTCTTAACTTTTAATCTCTGTGGCTATGTTTGGAATTATAATTATTTCTATTATAATTATTTAACTTTAATTAGTTATTTTTATCTTTAATAAAAATAAATTTTCGTAGCTTGTTTATAATTATAATTTTTTCCATTATAATTATTTAACTTTAATTAGTTATTTTTATCTTTAATAATAAATGAATCTCTGCAGTTTTGTTTGGAATTATAATTATTTCCATTATAATTTTTTGACTTTACATTAGTTATTTTTATTTTCAAATAAATAAGAGAAAACTTTTGGAGTAAATTGTTTCTTGAAACTTCTCCATTTATTTCTCAACAAACAAATACAACACTTGGATACAATGTATTATACAATAAGAGCGGTTGTCCACATAGATGGCACTACCATGAAGAAATGTTCTTATTTTATCATATATAGGGTTAAGTGACTAATTAATGGATTTGAAATTTGAATATAGCAATGGTACCACAAAATGTATATTGATTAATTAAGCTCTGAAATAAAATAATAAAAACTGCTTTTAATAATAACTAAACTTTTAATTATAATATGAGCTATGAATGCCAGAAAATTGTTAGGGTAACTTATACTGCTTGACCAAATTTGGAATTTGTATTGGATATTTTGAATGTCTTGGAATAGTTGAAAACTTTCTACATTTCATTTTTTAAACATGTATTTAAGTGCTTTCCTTCATTCTACTTCAGAGCCATCTATTGTAAGCTTAAGCAATTCGTGTACCCTAGATGATATTATATATTCTATCAACCTATCTTTAAGTTTTCAATTCCTATTTGTGCCAAAGATTTTGTTTGTGTTGTTGTAAAAATTGTAAATAAATACAGAATGCCACAACATATTTTTAAATTTTTTTAGATATTATACTAAAATAATGGATGAATGAATGCAGTGAACTTTTAGTGAAACAACTAGATGCCTAATATTTTATATTACAAAAATAATTTGATTACTAAAATTGACAAAAGAAATAATTGTTTAAGGGTTGCTGATTATTCACCTATCATTTTTGGTTCTAAATTTTTGCAATATTAATAATTTTTCAGATTAAAAATAATAAATAAAAATAATTAATATATCTTTTATTTCTTAATATACACATCCTATATACTTGCTTTGTAAACTTAAACAAATGCATAATTATAATATATTTTGCATATTACATTTAGTGTTATTTTTATATCACTATAGTATCTTTAGAAAAAAAAAATATAGCAATTAGTTATTTTTTTTATTTCTTCTTGTAATATTCATACTAACTTTTTTAATAACATTTGCCGATTAAAAATGATTTTATTTCTTGCAATTTCATGTAGCAACATTTCTATTAGTTTTTTTAATAGTTAAAAATAATTAGTATTTAATTAGTAAACAAATGCATTTTAAAAAGATAATTAAAATGTTTGCTTACACTTTTTTTTCAGTTGCTATTTTCTAGGGAAAATATAAAGTTTTAATTTATTGTAGACATTGGATATTTTTTTCTTTTTATAACAAAATTAATATATATATAGCAATGTTGTGTTTATTTTTAATATGTATATTAATTTTTTCAAAGTGAAATAAATATATCCCTTGACTAAAATTTATTTTGTGATAAAAGGAAAAATCTGAGTGTCATGATATAGTATTTTTTATTTTTTTTATTCTGTCTGAATTAAAATAAATTTTAAATAATCATTTGCCAAACAATTGTTATTTCAACTATAATAATTTGTTTCAATATATGTAAAATTAACTACTATCATTTGTAAATTTCCAATTGCTTTTACCAATAATTATCAATAATATTTTATGTATAAGAATATATATAATTCAATGATATCATAACACATACTTTTAATACCATTAATTAATACTATAATTTAAAATAAATATTGAATATGAAACACAAAAAATAATTATTATTAAGAGTCATAAAAAGTAATCCCAAATTGAGTCTGCAATTAGTGTATACTTTTAGTTATACTATATTTGACTAAAAACTGATTTTTGATTCTAAAGATCTGCTTTTTAGCATAGTTTTTAACAAGAGGCCATATTTTTATTATAGTATATTTTATTAATAAAATATTAAATTATATATGTATTATGGGGATATGAAACAGCTTTTGTATCTGCTATAACTCATTTAAAATCTCTATTAATATAATTCTGCAGATTAAATTTTATCAACAGAATTTAAAATGCAGGCATTAGTTAGATAAAGATATATACTTTCCCCCATTCTTTTTAATTCCTGTAGTGAGATTATCATACACAATATTCTTTGATGATATTGATGATACATAAACACTTTGAAATATACTGATGACATTTTGATCTTTAATGTTAATGAGAAGAAATTAACAAATTTCATGGGAAATCTATCTTGGAAAAGCAAACAATATGACCTTATAATAAATAACTTATAAATTGAAATCACGATTGTAAATTGTACCAATAGCAATTACTCCCCAAAGTGGATATAGCACAAATTCTAAAAAAGTAATAAATTTGATTACTTTGATTCCACCATACTTAGTAATGTTCTATTACATTTAGAAAAAAAATGCAAAAGGATTATGATAACAAGGATAGCAGAGAAAAAAAAAAACGTGTAACATATGGAAAGATCAAAATATTTTAAAGTCATCAAATTAATATTGATCAATTACTTGATTATTTTTTCAGCTGCTATTTACATAACTGAAAAATGGATGCTGTGTGATACTAGCAGAGAAATGCTGCCAATTCTTTATATTGAATTCAGGATTAAAATATCTATTTTAGAACTTGACAAGATACTTTCCGTTAAAATTCAAATGTATAGTGGCATGCTTTGGACTAATAATGAGGAGTCATAACACTATAAAAATGCTTATCATTCAGGAAAGACTAGAACATCATAGTTCATATAGTTAATTTCCAGGGTAATTGTCAAATCAGAATAGGGAGATCATTGGCTATGCAATTCATGCCTATAATCAAATTTATAAAATATGGTGGAAATAAGATTCATTCACATACATTAATACACTTTTTCAAGTTGGATATTTTTTGTGCATATATTTTAAGACTTAACATGTTATAGATAGACTCCAACTAATGCAAATAGCACTATCAACTTAAAGAAACATTTTGTGGTTCCAATATTCCATAATCTCTTCAGCATCTGCAAGGAATTAAATAAAATAATTATTATGTTAATAGTTTTAGTAGTTATTTTTGTCCATTTTTTTTAAAGTTATACACAAAAAACGTCAATAATGTTGATTTACTTACTTTATTTGGCATATGGATGTTTTTAATAAAACAATATATATATGTATATATACTCCAAATATATTTTACTTTTTATTTCAAATGAAGCTTATAATTGTACATAACATATTTTGTTAAACTAATACAAATTCAAAAAGTCATCTCAAAATTATATATATATATAATAATTAAAACAAGTTATAAATTTTGTAACTTGCCTTTAAGCTTGCATTTTATGATCACTAATGGAAGCTTTATCAATAGCTCTAATCAAGCGTTGTTTCATACTTTCAAATTGATAGAAACATGTTTGATAAGTGCTGACTTTAGAGTTGGTATTTAGATCTAGTTTCTAGTCTCCCAGCCCTACACTGATGTGAGCCAATAAGTTTGAAACCAGCTGGTCTGGAGGTGGGGATACACAATAGAGATTTTGAATTCTATCTCTTTCAGCATTTATGTAAACAAAGCTTGATTAGAGCTATTGGTAAAACTCCATCTAGTAATCATATATATATAATACCTATATATTTCTTATAATTATTCATTAACTATTTTCATCATATAATATTATTTTTAAATATATAATAATTAATTATGAGTTTAATAATTGTTATGTGCCATATTCCATCTGGTTAATAAATTAAATTTCATTCTGAATTACCAAAAATGTTGATAAAGATATGCTTTTTATCCTTTGTTCAATATTTAGAGTGTTCTAGCCTGGAAAAGGTGATTTACTCCCTTTGTTTACATATACATTGAGCTAGTTTAGTTTAAAATTTGGATTAAAATATGTAAAAAATTAAAATTTTACTTATGAAAAATTAAGAAGTAAATAACTTATTTCTACATGAATGTATTGTTACTAATCTACTTTTCATTATGAATTTGTTGACAATTCTAGATATAGGTATCAAATGCTAAGCCAATTAATTTTGGTGCCCTAGACAAGCTTAAAAAATATGACTTATAACATTATTAAAAAGACTTTTAGTACTTATTTAGAAAAAAGTTCACAGGGAATTATTCTTTGAGATGGCTGGTCCATATCTAATCTATCTAACCATCAAACAATGGTCAGAAAATGGAAATAAAGCTATCTTAGCTAACATGTAATACAAGAATTAAAAAACTTCAAATTAGGAATTGAGAAATCTGATTAATAATGCTTCTCCTTCACAGTATTTTATGAAAAGTAGTTAGAAAGGCCTGTGTCCTTCAGTAAGATATTTATTTAAAAAAGACAGTTTTATCTACAAAATTAAAATGATCTGATGAACAAGGTAATACATATAAGAAGTTACAAATAAAAATATACAAAATTAAAATATGCAGAAAAATTAAAACAAAATATATGAAAATATAATTTTAAAAAATCACAGAATTAAAAAAATATATATTGAATCATTCTTCAGGTCTATTTGCAGCAAATAACTTGGTAGCCTCTTTATAATTTATATTTTAGATGCTGACTTTTCTATATAAATTATTGCTAAATCTCTTAATCAATTTGATTTTGAGTGTTTTCATTTTTAAATATATACTTATTAAAATGTATAGTTTAGAAAAGTGATGTTTGCCTACTATTATATTTATAGATATGTTAACAGAATTTTTTTAAAACCACAACAATTTCAAAATCATTTTCACTTATGAACTTCTAGTACAACAATCTGAATTCAATCAATTACTTCCCTTGAGATCTATTAATTAAATATCTTTGTGTTTAGTCAAATAGAGAGAGGGAACTTAAATCCAACTTTTTTACTAAATTGAAATAAATAAGTAGATTTTTTTTCCTCTGTAGAATGCAAAGATGATAAAAAGAGTATTGCCTTATGCAGATTGGAAAAAAAATTATCATGGACTGCAAACTTTTGCTTCTATCAAATTGATTATTAAGGTATTGTAACTACATTACTTTAATTATAGCTATTCAAGGAAATGTACAAAAAAAATCTAAACAAACAGTCGAAAAAGAAAACCATTAAAATGTTCAAATTCTATGATATTTAAGCAGTCATTTTTTATTTTCTGTGTGTTGAACATGATTATGTTAAACAAAAAAAAAGTAAGATGTGGAAATAAATTTTACAATATGCCAGTAGCTATTTTTCAATCTTGAAATGCCATACACAACTTTATATATATTAATAATATTTCTTTAGTTTATGTTGAAAGTGCATACATATTATTTTTTCTTCATGTGCAGTATATTGCATAATAAAAAAAAATTTGTGTCTAATATCAAATAAATGTTTTACAAAATTTTAGAACTTACTAAAAGTTGATACTAATTTAAAAACATCAAATCAATTAGAGATTCTAATATTAGGGGGAAAAAAATCACTAAAGTGTATTTAATAGCAATGAAAATTAGATATTTTGCTATTTATTTTACAAATAAAATTATGATAGTTATTTTTTTTCCTAGTCTTATTGCTTCTATAAATGCATGAATCAATATAATCTCAGTAAAATATATATATATAAATGTACTCCCTTAATTTATTATTAATAACTATATTATTTTTATTTTTTTTTAAATTTTATTTATTCTGTAATCTTAATTTATACATGCATAATATATATAAAGTCTCTGTGTTAGGTATACATTTGAGCATTGAATCCAATAAATAATATGTATTCTATAATAATGTTTATCAACAAACATGAACTATTGTACAATATATATATATTTGTATGTGAGGGAGATTGGAATAAATATAGCATAGTCCATGGTCCCACTGTATTTCCATTAAAAATCTTCCTTCCTCTGAAACTTTTTTCTTAATTATTTATATATTTTCCTTCTATAAATTTTTTTTAAAAAAAATTTATAACAGAATTTCATTTTAGCTCCTACTCAAATTATATTTTCTGAGGCAGGTGGTGTCTTTGCCTCAACAACATTTATTTATAGATATTAATTACTCATTATTATACAATTGTTTGTTTATTTAAAAAATAATTGAATGGTTAGTCATTCAATAAGTCATGTGACATACAAGCACAAAAATTGATAGAATGAGCTTCAGTCCAGTAATCTTTAACTCTTGAATCTTTTATTTTACTATTGTGTTAAACTACAAAAGCTTTACTCAATGATATATACATAACTAGATACATATCTTCTAACTATATTTTTACAAAGAAACTTCTTTATCCATGTACAGACAGATGTTATTTGTACAGATTTTATTTTTGTGCTGAGGAACTTAAACTAATCTTTTATTTAGTCATCTGTAGATATTAATAATTAATTTTCTAAAAATAATATTTTTGTACATAATAATAGCATAAATAAAGCATTTTTTCACTATCTATAAATACTATTTATTAATTTAAAATATCAGTTTAATTTGTATAAATGTTTTCACTTATTATTATCATTATTAAATATTTATTATAATTAACATAGAATCCACTTGCTATGGCTTTTCATCATCTAAGCATATAATCATTCAATGATAATATAAAAGTTATGATAGAATTGAATCAATTAATGCCATTTCAAGTTCTAATACAGTTCATATTTAAAAAATATGCCATTTTATCATTTTAAGAAATGATAAATGTTAGGCACTAACTTTCAATAGAACATTATACAAAAAAAAATGTGATCAAATATGTAGTAAGTAGATCCAATTATTAAATATTTATCTTGATTTTAATACTAACTCAAATATTTTTTAATAAATAAAGCACATTCAGTATTCATTTAGAAACACAATTTATTAGAGTAATTAAAGCTTATTGATATTCATTCAAATTTTACCTTATGAATCACTAATTTAAATATTAAATAATGTTGCCAAAAAATCAAATTACATTTTAAACATAACTGAGCATCTTTTTTGAATAAGAAAAGCATGGAGTGTATTTCATATCCTATAATCTATTCCAGTTCAATTTACTTGATCTCAGATAACATCATAGATAATTATAAGTTGAGCTTAATTATTGTTTAACATTCATAATTTGAAGCAATGGGTAAATGATGAACTAAAGAGTTATGTTGTTGAAAGATCATATAACCTCTCAAGTGATGAACTATTAGATTATATACTTAATCATTAGCTTTAATTATAGCTACATAACTGCTTGAACATAATTCAATCTTTTTATTCCTAAAATTAACTTCATAATCTGTAATGCTTAATCATATATTTGTGACTAAAAGTTCCTGTCTTAAAGTTTAATCTATCATTGCTGGTATTTGAATGTCATGTAAACAGATCTAAATGGCTAATGTGTTAATAATTTTAATTTTTATATTCATAGTATATTTTTTTCTGACAGCAGAGCTGTTTTCATCACTAGATAATATATAAAGCATTTGATTTACTTTTTATACTGAAAATATTTTTTCTTATAGATTTGGATAATAAACACATACTATAAATAGTTTTAAATATTTTATGCAGTAAAAGTCTTAACACAGTTTGACTTTTGTAAATATTCATATATTCCTCAGCAATCTATTAATATTGAAACAATTAGTATTATGGTGTTAGTATATAAATTTAAATAAAGCAAAATTCATTTGTTATATAGTTTATGAACATGAATGAGCATAAAAAAATTAATATAATTGTTAAGTATTATTTGAATCTTTCAAATAATGCAAAAAATCTTATATTGGAGAGGTACTTAATAAATTAATCCCTTTTTTACAACTTTTTTTACTAAAATATTTTCCTACATGTCATAACCAAAAGTAAATATATATATATTAAAATCTATTATAAAAATATTTATAATTAAAGAAATTATAATTATATAAAAATTGTATAAATGCAAAAAAAATATAATGGATAATAGAATTTTGTGAAGTTAGTATAAAAATTTAATCACAATATGGACTGAAACTATGATAATCAGGCTATTTTTAATTTTAAGGATATCATCAATGTGGATTAATTGATAATAGATATTTATGAAACTCTCTTAAGTAAAAAATGAGGAAAAAGAATGACATAAAAACATTGGACCAAATAATTTTCTATATGGTCCTAATATCAATGCCCTAGACTATTTATCCAGTTATCAGAAACCATTTGCTGTTTAGACTAATAAAAAGACTATATAATAATATTAACAGAAGCAGCATTTGAAAAGTTTTGTTTAGTATTTACATATAGTTTACCATGCTGTAATAATGTTATTTAATAACTATATAAAAAGCCTTCACACCCCCCCCCAACAAAAATCTAGTTAACGAAACTTCCACTGATTAATTTTTTATTAGTATTGAACATTTATTTCATTGCTATATTTAATATTTGTAAAAAACAAGACTTAAAAACTTGTTATTATTATAAATTTTAAAATTATATGATTTTATTATTTAAACACTAATATATTAAAATTAAGTGCCATCAAGATCAAATCCAGACATGCATATGTATTAAACTTTACCTATTTATAAAATTTTCATAATAATAATTGTAAGAATTTTATAGTTGTTTTCTGCTGAGTATTTTAAAATTAAGTTTTGTTGGCATAACCTTAACTATGATAATTATTATTTTATATCACTGTTACATAATATATATTTAAAACTGGGACATTAAAAATATATTTAAATTTTAATAATAAGGCTAATGGGTTTGTTGTTCAGGAGATCATAAGAAGTTTGAGCATCAGAACTGTGATCACCAAAATTGATGGTGGTTCCAAGTCAGTCACTCTAACAACAACATCAAACCATGCAGGGCAACAATTTAATAATCAGAAGAAAAACTAAAAATTAGATGCAGAAATTTTTCATAAAAAATTATTTGACATTAGAATGGAAAAATGAGTATATATTTCAGTATCAATGCATGAAAAAGATTACAATATAATATCTTTGCTAGACCAATCTGTACTGCATAGCTATGAAATAATGGCAGAGTCTGAAACAACACATTTTTAAACTTTAGTATTAAATGTATTGAATAGCTTCATGCTCTGAGATCTAACCACTTCAGCTTCACCTATTTATATAGAAAAAGAAGGGTTCCCCTGGGTTCCACTCTTTTCTTCCATGCATAAACTTGTGGTTAAGACCTGTAGAGGTCCCTACCTTCACATTTTCAACTGCACATGCTTTAGGTTTATTGCCTTAGTAAATATTACTTACTCAAAGTAAGAATAATTTTAGAATATATTGCTTTTCCTTATCTAAATTAAATTCAGTTAAAAATAATCCTGAAATTTATAAAGTAAAAATGAAATTGTTATTTCTTTTATTAGAGTAAAATAAAATGTATTCCTAAGATGAAAATTAACTTCAGTCTTATATTTCAAAATTAATTAGCATCAATATAGAACAAGAAGTCTAAAATTTTTCTGCTAAGTGCACACATTAAATATCTAATTAAAAACTAAAATTATTATAAATATTAAAGTTTCATGAAAACCAATTTTAAATGATTAGAAAAAATTGAATTATGTGAATATTTAACAAAATATTTCTTTAGTGCATTCATCATCAACCATTATCAATATACTGCAGGATGAAGGTCTTTCCAAGTTTAATCCATCTTCTCTGATCTTTAGCTTCTCTTCTCCACATCACCCCTGCACACTTTCTTATTTCATCCATCCATCTCACATGTGATCTCTTTCTGGATCTTTACAATCTCTTGGAATCCAGTTTAAGATTTCAAGTGTCCATCTATTATCATCTCTTCTAGCAATATGTCCAGCCCTACTCCACTTCAATCTTTTAATTTTTTCAATGAGGTCAGTAACACCTGTTTGTTCTCTTGCACATACATTGTGTTTTCGATCTCTTCTCATTACTCCTGATATGCATTTCTCCATACTTCTTTGAGTGGTTTGGAGTCTCTGTATTGCTCTTCTATTAAGTTACCAATACATATATGTTAAAGGAATATGAAATATATACTTACACTAATGAAAATCATTTACTTTAGTATACAAATATAGATTATTACAAACAAATGTACATTTTTGATTTTACCTATCTCAAAAGTAAATAATTTTAAATAGCTCATTGCAAAGCAAAGATTTGCCCAGAAATTTTTTTACAAAGAAATAATGAGTAAGAATATCATACTTGCCAGACAGTTAAAATATAAATTTTAAATTGTTTTATTTATTTAAATTAAATTCACTTAAATAATTCTAAAATTTATAAAGTAATGACATAGGAATTGTCCACTATGCAGAAAATATTAAAAATTATAATTGTTTAGCTGGTTGAAATAAGTGCTAAACAATTATAATTTTTAAACTTTCCTGTACAGTAACCTTTCCCTACTTATTTAATTACACACAAATTAGGAAAAAAATAAAACCTCTTGAGTTAATGACACAATTGTTATTTCTTTTATTAAAGAAAATGTATCCATAAGATAAGAATTAAAAACAGTCTCATATTTCAAAACTAATTACAATTGATAAAGGACAGAGAACCTTAAAATTTTCCTGCCAAGTTATTGTCAAAATCACACAGATGAAAATTTATGATTTTGTACTATTTCAATGAATAAAACAGTTTTTAAGTAGCCCAGTACAAGGCAAATGTTTCTTCAGAAATCCATTCAAAAGAAAATAGTTAATAATACTATATCCATAGTTCAAACATTATCTAAGGTGCCTATACAGATTTTTTCCCCTTCTTTAACTTAAGATAATATAAAATAATTATATGGATTTTTTTTTTAAATTTAATTGTAACCGGAAGTGATATGCAGTCAATATATAGTAAAGATACATTACTTTATATTAATAATTATGTTTTTTATATAATGTTTTCATACTCATAGAACTTTATGTTTTATAATATCAAGTTATATATATATATATGACAAAACCAAGGAGGTATTTGTTTAAAATGATCATTGAATATTTACAAAACTGCTCTTTTCACAATGCTGTGCTCTGATCATGTTTTCTTTATCTTGTCACATCCATGGGCATGAGTAAAACCAATTTTCAAGTCCAATCTGTAGTTTTAAAAAATTAATCGTTTGCCAATACAACATGACTGTAGTTCAGTGTTCTTGGTAATAATGTACATGATATTTTTGTCTTTGGAAACAATTTTTAAATTAAATCTCACGGGAAATACAATATGAAGTTATGCTAGTAAATTTGATGTTGCCATTCAGGTTTTATTAAAAATATTTTTTTAAGAGAATTATCATATATATGTATATATAATGAGAATAATATTTCAATCCTCATTTTGCTTCTTATTGCATATATTTTTATAATAATAATATTGAAATATAAATATAGGGTATATACTTAATGTAGATGTAGAGCTTAAAAATCTGAATTCAAATCCCTTTTAATATTAATAATAATATATGCATATATTTGAGAACATTGCAATTTTGAAATGAGCAAATCTATTGAGAAATGCTGCTCAATTGCTTTTATAATACAAAATATATTTTGAATTTACAGTAATAAACACAGAAATACTAAAATCTTAAATAACAAACTTAAATACTAAAATTAAAGTCTGTATTTGATATTTCAAAACTATCGATTATTACACAATACCTTGATTATATGACAAAGAAATAATTAATTTTTATTGACCATGCGATTTTCTTCTTATAGAAAACACATGAAATTCAGCTGGTTTTTGAAAGATTTAAATAATATATTTTAAGCTAAAATAAAGACAAGTCATTTGGTTCACTTCATATTTTGATTCACAATGAAAAATTGAATTGTTCCAATACAGATCATAGGTATCAGATATCAAACACTATTTTCTACTGTGTATTTACATGTGAAATTTGTAATTATATTTTGGATTATTCTCATCATCTAGTTGGATTGTTAAATGTCTTTAGAAAAATTCAAAATTAATTTATTATTTTTCAAATACATCTATAAGTTAGCCACTCTCTCTTCATACAGTAGTGACATACAATGCAAGCAATAGTAATCAAGGGATGCTAGAAGATTTGTGCATCAAAATTTCTATTTAGAGTCGACCATATCCCCACCCCTAGTTTATGGCTTGTGATCTTCTTCAGTGAGGAACCTTAGATCTGAGAGTAGTGCACCTAGACCTCTGGATCAAATATAACCCACCAGCCACATTTTACTTTTTAGATGAATTAGATCCAAAGATCTAAGTGCAGTCCTTTCAGATCCAAGGCTACTAATTGATGAAAGACACAAAGAATAAACTAGTCTGAGAATATTGGATGGTCAGGCACTAGATAAGAATTTTGTTGCATAAACCTTCTATTATCATTGATTACTATCACTTGCACTGGATGGCTGTACTGTATGTAGAGAGTTACTTCTGCTTTAACAGATTGTGTAAACATAAGTGGTGATCATGTGACGTTTTAATAGTACAATACTAGTTAGTATAAAATTCAATGTTAATGTATTTAAAAAAGATGAATAAAGTTTGAATTTTTCTAAAAACAATTAATAAAACAGCTAGATAATAGCAATAATTCATTATATAATTACAAGTAAAATGTCATTATCATGAAGCTTCTGACAAACTTATATATCAGTATACAAAACATTAATTTTTATGCAAAATAATTATCTAATCTTTATTTTTTTACTTTCAAATTTGATTTTTTGTGGCTTCTTAATATTTTTTTATTCAATAATGTAATGTCAATTTTACAAATGTCAAATTATTAAATTTAAAGTTTATAATTAAATTCATATCTATATATACTTATGTACACATGTAAAGCTGTTTATATTTTTAATATAGTTCAATGCCATAGTTAGAATTTTGTAGTCTTACAAAAAATTTCAAAAAAGGCTTCTTTTAATATTTATAACATATATTTTAATACTTATATATATATATCAAATGGCTTCATAAGAGACATGGAGTAATTGTCATAAAATACAGCTAATTTATGCATTTCATAATAGTTGAAATGAAGGACAAATGTTAATTTTGAACTTATTGCATGTCTTTGGCAGAGCATATAGTAAAAATACTAATAAAACTATAAGAATTACTAGTACATTGAATAAAATTTTATTTAAAATCCAAGCAAGATTTTTTAAAATTATCATTATAAAAAAGTTCTATTAGTGCTTTAATAAATAATAATTAAAAAAAATATGTAGGAAAAAATATATGCTTTTAGATTTCAAAAATACTTTTGATGAATAAATGCATGTATTTGCATATAGTAATGGTAAAGACATTGTCTATCACATACGATGAGTAGAGTCAATTGCTAAATTGCCAGCTGTTACATAATAAATGAGCATTTCTTTATTTTAAAAATCAGTAAAATCTTGAAAGTTATTAAATAAAATAATGCAAATAAGTGTTAAAAAGAAGAAAATAGTAGATTTATGAAATGTGATGTTAAGTAAAAATATCAAAAAGGCATTGCTCAGGAATGAGTAATTTATAAATTTGTTTAGGAAAAAAAAGTTGAAAAGTGATTAAATATGTTATGATTTTATTAATCTTTGTATGAGCTTATAAATAAATAATTTGGCATGATAATAATAGATAAACTAATTATAGGGTTTTTGTTTAGAATTTATTTGTAAATCATTTATTTGAAGATGGATAAAAGTTTTGTAATTTTAGAAAATACTCCAATCTTTGTAAAAAATGTAATCATTGTGAGTGTAAACGTGTTTATTCAAAATTTATAAGGATTTTATGCAAATAATAAATTTGATAAAATGAACATTTGTAATGGCTTAAAGAATGGATTTTGATTTTTAAAAAAATTTAAAAATGTAAACATATTTTTTACCCTTGAATAAAATTGTAATTAGGTTCTTTAAGAATTTGATTAATCAAAAAAAAATTTACAAAATAAGTTAGTAATAGACAATAAATTTTGTTTATAGATATGCAGATAATGTGCACTTGATTTAATTAGTAAAATTGTAAGTTAACAAAATATGTCATTATTGAACAGTGTTTTTGATATTTGTTATATTTATATGTGGGACTATTTTTATCATTTAACATGAAACATTGAAAGTCTTAAGCCAAATTTTTAAACTTTATTTAACTTTTCCAATTACATTCAACTATTAGTAATAGCAGACAGATTAGTTTATACACAACATTTCAAGATGGATTATTCTCTCTTCTTCATCTATTGCTGACCAGTAATTTTTGAATATAGAATATTAAGATAATGATTAGTGTTATCTTAAAATTTTAAATTCAAGAATCTAAAAGTTCAGGTTTGATTCCCATGCTAGTACGGACAACAACACTTGAAGAAGAGGCCATTTAAAACAATGTGTACATATTACCCAGTGTCCTGTTATAAACAGTTAAACGTAATTGGAAAATTTAAATAAAGCTTTAAAATGTTTCTAATATTATTCAATATTTAATGTTAGTCCCAAAATATAAGTACAACTAAAATGTCATCATCACAAATTTGAGAAAGTATAAAAAGTATGATTACAAACAATAAAGTCAATTGGCATTACAGCATTTACTAATGGTCTACTAAATTTACATATAACCTTAGTATCAAGTCAAGTTCCAATCTAAGGTTTAGAAAATTGTTGCTGTGAAATACGATTTTGGCAATCCATGTTGATGCAAAAGTTATCTTACATTTTAACAACATAATAAAGCTTCACTCTATTATTGTAATCATTAAAATGGGTGGTTATAAATCCATGAATTATACCAATTACAATCAATTTTGTTATATACACATTCTATTTTGAACATTTTTTAGCAAAAACCTTTTATTGTACATATATACATACACAGTCCCGCAGTGTTCTTCAGAGCTATGATATAATGAACAAAATAAAATAAAATACATTACTATATAAATAATACCATAAAAATGTAAACAATAAAATAATAATAAAAAACAACATAAAATATAACAAAACATAATAAAACAGAAATAAATATAATCAAACCAAATAAAATCCACTTAATATAAAATAAAATATACAATATCTGGGTTAGATTATATTTATTTCAGTTTCATTATATTTTATGTTGTTTTTTATTATTATTTTATTAATTTTATTGTTTAGATTTTTATATTATTTATACAGTTATGTATTTATTTTATTTTGTTCATTATATCATAGCTCTGAAGAAGACTGCAAGACAGTCGAAACATAAGATTGGGTATGCATATATGTATAATAAAAGGTTTTTACTAAAAAGTGTTCAAAGTAGAGTGGTTAAATTGCATTTATGGAAGATATAGCAAAATAAAGTAAGTGGTGAGTTTGGTAATATAATCAATTTTGATGGCATGTAGAATTCCAGACATTCCAAAGTGCTATATTTAGATTTTGAGTCTGCTTCCTCACTTATGATGTAACTGCCTGAATAAAATATCTATTTTCAAAGTTTCTATATTAAATGATGAAAGTTTAATAAACTTTTAATTGCTAAAAAGTAATCTTAAAGCATATAGCAAGAAGGAAAAATTTATTAACATATGGAAGTATTCATCAGAAAACAATATATGAAAAAGAATTTAAAATTTTAAAAATGTTCTACTATTTGCATGCAAGGGCTCAAACAAATCTACTAAACTCACAAAAGTAATACATGAAATATTCCAGCAACACCAAAGCTCAAACCAAGATGAGGAATTTCTAATTTATTTGTATTCCATTTATTTTAATCAAGTTTTTAAAATCTTTTATTACTAATTTTATTACATTTAAATGATTTTTTTAAATTATATTGTCTATTTATATGATATTAACTGTTTATGAATTTTTGAAATATTGCAGTGTTTTTCTTCACCTTATAATACTTGTTAGAAGAAGTTATAATATATGTTATATAAGAGAATTGAGATAAAATCTTGATGGGGCTTACTATAATTCATTTTCTTTTGTTTATATGTATATAAAGTGGTATATTAATATAGAATATCCTAGTAACAGTGTATAAGAATTTTTTTCTATGCCAATCTTTTTGAGATGGCACATATAAAATTCAAGATAGTTTAATTTCAAAAGTAATATTTTAAATATGAATATTAATATATGCCAACAATGTTTAAGTATATAGCCTGGAGAAATGTTTATTTTATTCTATCTTCAACTCCTATTTCTTTGAATTATTTGTTTACCTTTTGCGTTTCTTTATTGTACTATATGAAATATTTAACATTATTTAATACGTGTAAGAATCAGGCACTAAATATTAAATTTAATATATAGTGGTATATAGCAAAATGTGAACTTATATTTCAGATTCATATTTGTATAAATCTGCTCATTATTATTACTAATATTATATTAACAGTTTGAATTCCATCATTCATCATCAAATAGGCAAGATTATTTTAATTTTATCCATTCTAGCATTTTCATCTTGTTATTGCTGTTTTCAAAGGATTCTTTAAATCATTTTTCTGCTATACTATTGAATTTTGAGACTCTTTCAAATTAATATTTCATTTTATTCTTTTTGATCTATATTTCCTTTATAACAATTTTATTGCATCTTTTCCACTTTTGTTTCTTTTTTATTTTTTATGAATTTCGTACATTCTCATCCATATTTTTCAATCTGAACTTTGATCAGCTAATTCAATCTATCCATATCTAATGTAATTACACATCACAAATGTAGACATTGTTTTCTTTTTAATGTATAGTAGTTGGTGTAATTATTAATATAATAATCTGATGATACTCTCTGTTGATAATTATGATTTTTCTAATTAATAATAAAGTTTTCTTTGTAATTATGGTTATCTACACGTGCACATGCAGATATAACTTGCAAACATTAATTTCATTTGCTATATGTGAATAAATTCTTTTTAATTTATACCATATAGAAATCATTTTCATGACATATAGAAAATCAGGAACACAGGTACAAAGATTATAAAAATATATAACAAATTATAATAATAATAATATTACATTCAAATATCAGCCTTTCAAGCTAATTGTGCACGTGCTTTGCGAGTGTTAATAATAAATGATTAATTTCCTTTCTAATACAAGATATAATATTTATGCAGGAATAAAATGAATCCACCTATTCCTACAACTCAAATGCTTATATATGAGCAAATCTGAAGTACAGGCAAGGAAAGTGTGAGGACAGACCACTCACTTTAAATCACTAATAATAATAATAATAATAATAATAATAATAATAATAATAATAATAATAATAATAATAATAATAATAATAATAATAATAATAATAATAATAATAATAATAATAATAATAATAATAATAATAATAATAATAATAATAATAATAATAATAATAATAATAATAATAATAATAATAATAATAATAATAATAATAATAATAATAATAATAATAATAATAATAATAATAATAATAATAATAATAATAATAATAATAATAATAATAATAATAATAATAATAATAATAATAATAATAATAATAATAATAATAATAATAATAATAATAATAATAATAATAATAATAATAATAATAATAATAATAATAATAATAATAATAATAATAATAATAATAATAATAATAATAATAATAATAATAATAATATCATCACTTCTTTTTAAAATAAAATTTTATTGCATATGTTAATAAATAATTAACATATTTTAGAAGTAAAGTAATAATAAAAAACCCTTTAAATAGTCCACTGCCTGACAAAGATTTCTCAAATAAATATCCATTATAAAGAAACAATGAAATAGAAGTTTTACTTATGGAATTTTTTGATAGATATACAAACATTTAAATATTGATCTCCATCTCTATTTTTTAGACTTATTTTTATTTTTGTATATCGCTATCTATACATTTATTTCTAATTCTCTACAGACAGCCTGAAATATTTAATGTACTTAATTTACTATCTAGTCAGATTATCTAGTTTATTTACAAGCTAATTATAATAATATGACTGCTTTTATATTTATCTACTTATCTTATTACACTCACTATTTTTTTAATTAATATATCTCTAATGTTTCAATCATTTTATGTTTATATCATAATAAAATGTTTACACAGAGATTTATTACAAAATATTGTAACTTTCAAGGTGATTTTAGGTTTTATTTTATGCACTATAAAGTGCAAGGTAATCAAACTATGAAAAAGAATCTTTTGTTCATGTATGAGTTTAGATATCCCAAAAACATAGCTATATTTCCTAATTAACTGAAAAAATAATTTCTTGCAGCTTGAATTATTAGCAGAGTTAGTTTTAATTTATTTATGAGAGTACCAGAGCCTGTAGACTCACTAACATTCATCAAGCAGATTTTCTAATAACTACATTTAATATTTTATCAAGAAATTTTCCTGGACTTTATTAAACAAGCATATCGGCAAAAGTAATTTATACAATTCTCTAAAATTAATAATCTTTTTAATAATAAAGTCTAAATAACTAAAATTAAATACTTATAAGGAAAAGTTGATATTAATCTTAAATATTTTATTACACTCAATTAAAATATTTAAACAATAAATTATTAATAAAACTGGAAAGAACATACACATTCTCATCCAGATAACAATATACAGCAAATAATTAAAAGTTCTTGTTACAATTTTCTTCTAATATTCCATGGAAAAAATATGAATGTCTGTTTACCGGTGTTTAAAATTCATAGTTAAAGTTTATGGTTAAATTTAGTTTGCGAACATATAATTAGATATAAGTTAGGGTATGAATAATAATAGCTTACCACTAAGTTATGTGGATTTTTGTACATCATAGATTGCCTTAGCATATATGTATTTCATGGGTTGAACAAGTTCATTGGTAAGTTAATTTTGATTTCTATCAACATTTTTACTTTCCTCGTCCATTTTAAAGCTGGACATGAAGGGTTTTTTGAGTGACTTCCTCATGACAAAAAAAGGTATCTGTAAATTATCCAGTTTCCATTCCTGCATAAATACTTGGTTCAGCAACATGAGTAGTCATGGATAGAAGCATCTAACCACCATTGTAAGAACAAGACAACCATGATTAGCCCCTTGTCCCTTCATCCAGGATATATGGAAAACTGCAACACAAGACAATACCATGTTCCAAGTTATTTGCTTTTTTTATACTCTGATCAGTTTTAGATTTCTGCAAATATATTTCTCTTTTGTTTTTGTTATCAGAATACAAGATGATAATCTTGTACATTTATTATTATTTTTTAGTTACAAAGTCTTTTTTTATATAAATTATTTCTGCCATCTTTAATTAGCATAATGTCTTTCTTTTATTTATCTGGATAAACAATCTGTATGCACTTATACTCCAATTTTAACTTTAATTAAATAGTTAATTTTAAACATAAATACCTTTCATTGTACTTCTCTAAAATAAATTATATTAACTAAAAAAAAAAAATTGTTTGTCCATTGAAGATTTTTTTACATTTTATTTTTAGCTTTTAATTATTGCCAATGCCAACTTATATCATATAAAAATAAATGGTACAAGAGATATATATTTGATATATTATGTTCTTATAGATTTTTTTCAATACATATATATTACTTTTTTCCATGATATGCTTCTTTTTTTTTTTGTCTTTAAAAAAGTTTTTTATTTATTTATACATAGAGGCAGAGAAAACAGACCTAGAAATTTACATATCAAGAATATTGTTATATTCTATATATGCACTGTTACAATTATTTATATATATATATTATAAGAAACACTTTCAAATTGATCTAAAATTAAAAAGTTAAAACATTAAATGATACTTATGTATTAATCTGATGGTGATGAAATTCATGGGCACAAACAAATGTATATATAAAGACAGAATTAAACACCTTTACAATTTTTAAAAGGGAAATGAATTAATTTTGTAAGTGAATATTAGATAATATTTCAATAAGAAAAAAGTTATTGTCAAAATGCTGTTTTTGCTATTAATTTTAAGGCAAACAATGGCAGTGTTTCATTCTGGATTGTCAAAGAAGTGTATCCAGTTGTAATGGAATATAGTTTGAGATAATAAAGTTTAGTCACAGTAATGTTGCTAAGAAACAACATTTTGTAAATGAACAGAACTGCACAGTTAAATATATGTATATTATTTGTTTGGGGTTTGCTTAGTATTTGTAATAAATTTACATTGTTAAAAGTGTACTTTGGAAGGTCATGTCTCACAAAAATGTAAATGCATGTTTGTTTCATTTTTACTAAATAAACTTATAGGTGGCCATTTTTCAAAATATAAAATCTTTGTACATTTAGATGGGAAATATGATTTTTCACAAAAAATGTGTGTTAGTAGATGTTTGTATCATCTCCAGTAAATAAAATTATAGATCATTTTTTCAAATATATATCGCCAAACTAATATGTATGCAAAATCTCACTACCAGACTTATATGGAAGTACTAATTAAACTTATATATAGTTTAAAATGTTAGGGAAATCAATTACATACTTTATTTACTTATCCAGTAATTAATATACATAATTATTTAAAAAAATCACTTACCCTGTAAATTTGAGAATGTTTGAAATTTGAAAAAAAAAAAAAAAAAACAATTAATATGTTAGTCTTTTATAGATACAAATAAAACAGTCCACTATATCAAAGTAAAGAGATGTAAAATAACTGCTCTTTAGATGAAACCAAAAATTTCTGTGCACATGTCAGAAACATTAGTCAACAGAAGACTAATATGTTAACACATTTTCATTTAGGACCAATTGATTACTCAAGGCTTATGTAGTAGTTTATAATAAGAATTAAAATTAAAGTGAAAAATTATAATAATTGTTTTAGAAACAGCAGCATATGAAAGCAAGAAATAATAAAAAATATCTCACTCATGATAATGCTGATGATGATAATAATTAAAAAAACATTACATAAGTTTAATAAAAAAAAGTTAAATCTCCAAATAGTTCTGTATAAGAGTAACTCACTTTAAAAAATTTATTGATTTATTTTCAGTCTAAGGAAATTAAAAGTAAAAAACAAACAAACAAATAGTTTAAATAGAAAAAGTTTTCCTAACCCTGTTGCTTTTCAGTATCAGTTTATATACATAATATACTATAGCAATTTGCAGCACTACAACAAATAATGTGAAGGTATTCACAATTGTGATGAAATTTAAAAACAGAAAAGAAAGAACATGATTAAAATACTTTTAATGATTATTCAGGAACAAATGTAAAACTATTGCATTTACATATTCTAACAAATATACCTCTTGAAACTTCAACATGACTGTTCAACTAAAAAAAATTAAAACAATGTGTAAAAATTTGTTGATGTTTAGAAGACTACATTTAATACTCAAGCAATTTTGCATGATATATGACACTCATTAAAAAAAAAAAAAAAGAGTATTATATTCTACAACTAGAATTAAAACATTTTTTTTGTTATTTAATAGAATGGGAGAAAAATCTGAGCATTTATCAATTCAAGAATTTTAAGGGATCATTCAATATATATGTAAAAGCTAAAACAGATTTTAAATAGTAAGTCAATATCTTTACAAAGAAAAAATAAAATCGGACTCCATTACAAAAATTCTCTTCAATCATGCCCTTCATTTCAACATGGTGCCATTGATGATTGTTGTACAGAGCAAAGCATGGAATAACTGAAAAAGACCTGAAGCAAAAACTGTCATTTCTTTCAGATCATGTGCACCTAGGGGTGCATGGAATCCCAAAGTTTCTTCTAGATCACCTTAGCAATTTCTCAGTCCCCATAATGATGGGAATGATTAACCACCTGGCTGAAGGGAAAAAAAAGAATTAAAAGCCTGTATCCTATTGCACTGGTACCCTTCATGAAGAAGAATCGAGATCCTACTCAAATTGCCAACCTTTGTCCCATCTCCTCTCCTTATCAAGATAATGGAGGGTGTCATAAAAGACAAAATTCAACCAATAATTCTCAACCACTTAGCATCATCACAATATGCAAAAAAGGATCATCTGCCCTTATAGCTATGGGTGAGGCTGAGATACTACTTGATCATATCAGGTCTCATAGGCAATCTAGAAGCATAGCTGTACAACTAGATATATCAGATGCATTTGACTCTGTCAACACTCAAGTATTGCTAGGAATACTCGCAGATATTGATATACCATCTGAGATTGTACAAATTCTAGAGAATTTTCTCCTCAATAGAGAGATTCATATCTCAATGAATGGGACCATCACCAAAGAATTCAGCCCTACATCATCAATCTCCCAAGAATCACCTCTCAATGCCCTTCTTTTTACAATTTACATCAATCCTCTCATCAAAAATATTGAGGATCAACTACCTGGTGTCTATGTTCCTGGTCTAAATAGGTATATTAGAACCATAGCATATATGTACAATGTTCTAGTTATCCTTTCATCTAAGAAATATCTGTTCGAGGTATACCAAATTATCAACTCATTCTCTAATGCTTCTGGACTTAAAATTAACACCAGGAAATCATCGACCTGGTATATTTCTGACTGGGAAAAGAATACCATCAAGCTATCATGCTGAGCCCCAGAAATTTATGGGCTTTCCCATATATAAGTCACAGACAGCAATGTCAAATGAACTCCAGGACACCATCATACACCCTACAGAGAAAATAACTAAAACTCTGGCAGGAGTATACCTATCCCTACTGGGAAAGGTAGCCCTGCTGAACATGAAGATAATGTCCAGAATTTCTTACTACCTATAATGTTTACCCCAATTTCATTTATTAAAAAAATAAATAGTTTTTGCGCCATGTTATTCTGGAGAAATAAAACAGTAGCCATAAGCAGAATGCAACAGCATCACAGATTTAATGGCATGTCTCTGCATGCTATTCCAGCCTTCTACAAAAAACTCAAACCCTCCTTTACAACCTAGGAATTAAATATGGGTATAATCACATAATTAAATTAATAGAGCCGACTGATACACCACCCCCAAAGAAAAGTAGCTGGCTATATAAAATAGCACAAAACATCCATCAGTATGTCAACATTACACCAGATGTCATTGCCAACAAAATAAATATTTGGAGTGCAGAAATTAATGAGTCCAGAACAAAATTTACAAAGTACAAAATTAGGCATAACCAATTATAAAATAACAATATTGTTCAAATGTTGGGCTCTAGAACCCAAATATTTGGACTTTATCATTAAAATAAACCTGGATGCCATGCCTACATTGTGGTTCCTGTACTTTAAATGGCATATCATGAAAGTTGACCCAGTGTGCCCAAACTGCAGAAGAGAAGATGAGACATACTATCATATCATCAATTTATGCAATGGACTTGGAACAATAAGATCTACTATTTATCGAAACATAAAGGTAGACTACTACCTCATTATATCATTACAATACTGCATTAAAAAAAATTTTTTTTCCACTCATTAGAATGTCAATTTTCATCACTTATTCAATTTGATATGTGAGGTGCAAGAAAATGTATTCGCAGCTTTCCCTGATGAAAGATTGTGCTTTATACAATCAATGCAAAGGATAAAACAAAGAGATAAACTACTATCATCAAAATTCATTTATGAGAAGACATAGAAGCTATTCCATACACCTATGAATTTTATATAACAAGGATTATCTCTACATTAATCAGCTTCAAACTATATGAACTAATACAAGATTTATCTAATATGCAATTGTAATGCATGGTGATTTATCTATGCTTTGAGACAATGTAACCTTGATTAACCTAAATAAAATTATTATTTAAATAAACTAAAAGATATAGCTAATACTGACCAATGCAATCAAATGTTAGATAATGACAATTTAAGGTCTTCCTTTTTTTGTTTTATTTTTAGTTAATTATTGCTAATATTCATTTACAAATAATTTGTTGACTAGCGGCAATAGCCAGCACCATATACCTAAAAAAATTTTAATCTTGCATAAAACCCAAAAAATTAAGTTTAGCATTTATTTGAACATATATCATGTGTGCGATAAATGAAAATGCTACACAGTATGCTGTATGAATCTTCATATATATGTATAATGATGAAGCATTAATAGACTTTTCACCATTAATTAATTCAATTAAATTTTAAAATTATATTGTGGTTGTTTTATTTTTAATTATACCCTATAATCCCATGTGAAATGTTTATTTACAAATTACACACACACATACATATATATACACACAAATTACATAAGTCTTCATGTTATAATATGTTATTAAGCAATATGATTATAATTTTTAGTAGAAAAAAATTATTGTAATTAACATTATTAAAAGTAACTATGTTGGTGTTAAATTAATTAATTTCTATATCTGACATTAAATGTGAAATTATTCAAATTTAGTTGCTAACATTAAATCTATTTTAAACACAAAATTTCAAATATATAATTATAATTCTAAATCTCAGTCAATTTTTATTTTTTTTTCCTACTAAAAATTAGAAGAATTATTTTGAAAAATCGCTTTTTTTTTTTACAAAGTTTTAAAGTGTGTAAAAATATTTTTGAAGTATAAAATATATTACTTTGTCAAAAGTCAGTAAGAAAAGTTTATAAATGATTAAAACTCAATGCTAGATTAAATTTAGAATCAATTTTCTATTATTTAAATGGCATTTTCATGACAGGATAAGTTTTTTTTCTTTCTTTTTCAGTGTAAAATATATATATTTTTTATTCTGTTTGTTAAAAGCTTTAGTTTATTTTTGGAAATAACTTTAAAAAAACATTTTAAAATGTAAGTAATAACAATCATAATAATCAAAATGGATTGTTTTATTATACTATTTAAACATATTATTTAATTTCTTTTTCTATGAATATTAAAATTTTCATAAAATAATTTTTCACCATTTTATGATTCATTTAATTCTTAATCAAAAGGTAATCAGCCTTATCATATGCTATTTAATCATGTTTCTAACTCACCAATGGTATAATAAGTGTGTAAGATACTTTCAAACCCAAATCTGAGATATACTTTTAAATGATAAGAATGGTCATCTTATCTTTGTACCTAAATGCAATTACATAGACCAATTTAAAGCATTTTTGAATGAGAGCATGAAGATTTAATCTTCATAACTTTACATTCATTACATTATTAATTTATAATTAAACCCTCATTCCAAAATGCTTTAGATTAGCCTATATAATAGCATTAGGTACAAATATAAGACAAACATTCTTATTTTTTTTAAAATTCTATGGGTTTAGGAATGTCTCACATACTCATAACATTGGGTTTGTAATATGATTAAAGAGTGCATGTCAAAGACAGATTAACTTCTGATTAAGAATTACTAACAAAAACTATGCTTGTAAATTATACTATTATTCAATTGATTCATTTAATTATAATTTAGTAAAAATAATTCAACTACATCAAAATGCCATCATTATTTTAATTAATTCACTCACATTTTTGAGTGATAATCAATGTTATATTGTTAACAACTAATAGTAAATAAGAGGGTCATTATAATTCCAGTAATAATAAAGAATGATGGATTCCTGAGCTGAACATTTCTAAATTAAGTCTCATCTGAACAAAGTAAAATAAAAAATGGCAGTTGCTAAAATACATAAGAGCTGCTATGCTCATCCTATGAATAACTTACTATACGATATTCACTTATTATTATCATGAAATTTTCTTTACATAAACTTATCAGTAATTCATGCGAACCAATGATAATGGAAACTTCTTCATATATAGAAATACATGTAAGTACTTTAGTCCTCTTTATTTTATATTTTGCTAATTTCTTTTTAATTAAATTTTTATTTCCAAAAATTATTGATATCTTTCTAATTATAGTTTTTATGTCTTTATATTAAAACTTATATTCTTCCAATGAAATCATTTGATATTACAGTGTCTAACTTTGTAACATTATTGTGTATAAAGCACGAATAAATAGTTTCCTTCTGTGAAGACTTTCTAAAAGAGTATTAAAATAAAGCTAGAAGAAGTTTTCAGCACCTATAAATCTGGTAGGAAATTATAAAAAGAAAATAGAACAAAATATTTTCCATTGAAATTAGAAATGTATTCCTTAGAAGTTAGGCACATTTTTGACACATAGGTTTATATTATTTATGTGTGTGTGCATGTATGTATAAAACATTTTGGTATTATATCTATTATTACTGTGTTAAATTAAGAAAGGAAAAAAGAGAGGAAAAAATAAATAAATAATTATATATGCTGCACTATAGTGGAGACTGTAAATATTTAGGTTATTTTTGAAATTTTTTGATTTTATTTTTTAATTGTTAATAATGTTATAAATGTTTGTTATATTTCTTATATAAATTTGTAAAACCATATAAGATAGTCAAAACGTGAAGAAGAAATGGTTATTATGATAATAAATAAACATGATTTTAAATAATGAAAAGTACATGCTTCTGAGTCATTTTGAAAAGAAGAAAGGTGATAAAGATATGAAAGAGATTATTTATTTATATGCAAAAGTATGAATGAAACAAAATTTTATAAATAAATAATGTATTATTTATTTACATTAATAAAGTGGCAGGATTAACAATGCAGCCCACTATAGTTAAACTAATATTACTATTTATATATCTATATAGTTTAGTGTATGGAACAATATAATAGCTTTCTAAATAACTCATTGTAATTTTAATATATATATAAAAAGGCAAGGTAATATTTATAAAGATAATGTCATAATTTATGAGAAGTGAACATTAAGAAATGTAGAATAAAAGATATATTATACATGACCATTCCCAAATTAATTTTTCAGTAATGAATTGACAATTTATATTATTTATGCATTAATTATTTAATCTTTTAATCTTCTTATATTGCCTTATAAATCTGGACTTCTTAGTGATCTTGTTTATTTTATGTTTCTAATTTTTTTTTTTTTTTAAATTTATATAATTGACATAAAACTTTGTTAAATACTATGAGATATTTGTGCAGTAAGTTATAAATACCATATATTATTATTCCATATTTTGATGTATTTACATAATGACGTAATAAATCAGAAAATTTATGTATATTTTTTTGAATTATTTTTTTTATAAATATAACTGGAGTTAGTCATCATTATTATCATACATTAGTGATTCATTACAGAGTGATAAACAGTTTCTCCAAATTATAGCTTTTTTCTATAAAATTAGCTTAAGTCATCTTTTTTTCTTACTCATGGGTTTTGTCTAGGTTTAAACGAATCTCTTGAAATTTAGTTTAAACTTCAACAATTCATAATTTCTTTCAGAAATATGTCCACTTTAGCATTCAACTTTATTCAGAGTTGTCACATCTATTTATTTTCTTACTAAGGCATTTCACTTTCACTTCTTTTATGTTATCAAAACATAATATATCTCACTGTACTTCATTGTGTCAATGGATGTATTTATATTGCATATTATTAAATATCCAAGTCTCAGATTTATATGTAGCATAATATTGTATATTTATTAAAAACCTCCCTTTTCAAGCACACAAGACTATAGCCATTTAATATTAAGTTATATATCACTTGATATATGTGTAAATCTATCGCTAATTTATTCTAATTTATTTTTATTTCAATTAATAATCTAAATAAAGTATTTATAATTATTAACCATTTTTAATTCATCATTATCAATCTTTATTTTTTTTAAAAAAATCCATTAAACATTTACTTTAATATTTTAGCATTTACTTTTAATCCTACTTCATCACTTTTCTCTGACAGTCTTCAGACACTTTCTGAAACATTGCGAAAATAATTATCATCTGTGTTATGTATGTGATTTAAATATTGTCTATTTATTTTAATTCTTTTAAGTTTTCTATTGCAATCTAAAAAATATTTCTTGCGAAAATCATGAAAAAGTTTTGTAAATAATAACCCATTCTCCAATATATATTTGTAAATATTAATTTTTATTGTCATTATATTAATAAGCATCACTATAGTTTGATAATAACCTGATTCAATGTCTTGATATTCTAAAGAATTAATTATACTAAAATGCTTATAGAATTAACTATATTAATTTTTATAATCTACAAATGTAATGTCAAATTGCAGCTCATATTCATTGTTTCTATAATTGTATTTAATGTTTGGATGTTCTCTGTTGTGCTGTAATCATTTTCTAATCAAGATTTTTGATTTTATTTTATTAATCTCCACAGACAGGCTTTAACAATTCTCATAAAACACTGGTATAGAACCGATAGAAGATAGATACGTTAGAGATTTCTAATTTTTTTTAAAAAATATTAATAAATTTTTTCAATCATATATTCTTATTTTTTAAACATTTTGTATAAAGCTTTGTCAACTATTTTTCTATTTCTTCACCTGTTTCTTTTAAATTATGTAATAATTCTATCACTTCCAGGAACTGTTCTATTCTGTAAAGTATATGTGTATCTCTTTCGATCATTTATAACATGTAGCATTTTAAAAGCTATTATAATTGTAGGAACTATTTTATTATTATATTTATTATTATAGAGGCAAAACTCTCCATATAGTAATGTTATGTGATCATATGATTCTTAATGGTTTAATATGTTTATTATTATATAATTCTTAATAGAAATCTTTACAGGTTTTATGATATTATTTATTTCTAGAAATTGTGCTATCCTTTTTTATTACTAAAATAACTTTTCTTTTAATATCAATGATTATTATAATTTTAAAAAGTTATTTTTTTATATATAATGTCCTTTATATTGTAGATTAACTCTTTTCATACTATTTTATAGAATATACTTTTCCAAAATAAATCACATTCTTTTATTTTTCTTTATATTTTGCATTGTCTTAACTAAAAATTTACTGCTGAATTGCTGCAATTTTGCATCACTAACCTTAGTAGTACATTTTAGAATATCTGTTGTCATCTTATTGATATTCAACTCTAAGCCATCTTCAAAGTCAAAAAATATTGTTAAATGATTCACAGATTTGAGGTCATTTCCAAAATTTATTCTCATTAACTATTAATATTTATATATATATATTGCATCTCTAGTTTTATTTTAGCATATATTTAACACATCATTCATCATTGATTGTTTTTTGTTTTAAATCTGTTAAATACAGTATGAAAATGTCTACATTTATTTTTGCTTTATAATTTTCTAAAAGAAAAAAAAATCATAAATAAATATATTTTTACATAAGTTTCACAGGCCAGCATCTATTTTTATTTGTGTCATCATATCTAAATATTTCCACAATAGTTAAATCTTCTAAATGTGTTTTTAATTCTGGAATTAAAATTTCTCATAATAAATTTTAGAATATGTTTAATGTGATCGTAAGCTTTTTGTACTGAAGTAGTCAATCTTAGCTTAAGATTGAGCTTCATGTTTTTTTTTTTTTTGCTGAGTTAAGGGTTCTGTTATTTCCCCGTGTTTTAAGAAAAATCATCTCCGCCTAATCAGTCACTGCTTTCCACCTTCTATATATCTGCCCAACTATAGCTTTGCTGAAAATTTACTTTTGCTTGCTGGAAAAAAAAAATTCTATATTTAAGATTTTATACTAATCTAGTCATATCATCTTTTAGTTTCTCTTGGATTCACCCCAGGTAAAAAATCCAGAGTTAAACAAATATATTTTTATACTAAAACATAAATAAAATGTTGACTCGAAAAACAATATGGTGATTGTATTAATTAATAATGCATTATATTGTAAGAGGACATTAATTAATGGAGGTTTACTTAAAAAGAAAGAAAAGATTTTAGAAATTCAACTCATCAGATTGTGTGAGATTGGCATATTAATAACTAAAATAGACATATAATATCAGGTAATAAATAACTATAAATAAATGACCGCACCAAAATTAAAGAAAGTTAGAGCATATGAGATAGGATTAAATTCATAGAAATTATTTAAGAGCAAATTACATTTACATATTTAAAAAAAAGCAAAGTTAAATAATACATGAGAAATCTTGGTAGTAGAATTTGAGATTAATTAGGCAAGCTAGATTTAGTTTCAATGATAGCGGTTTGAAATAATTTACATTGCACCATTTTAAAAGTCCATACTAAAAAGTCCAGCTCATGCATGGCAGTTATTATGTGATGGCAAGCTTTCATTAGCATACAAAAGTTCTTGGTCGGGCTTTTACTTCACTCTTGGGTAGCAGAATAGTATGGCCATGGAAGATGATGACCCAACAGGGTCGAGAAGAGAGATAGATTAGCTACTATTGAGAAAACTATTGATGACATGATACACATCGCTATACAACTTAAAATGATGTAGTAGTACATCTACCACCCTTCTCGGCCCTGTTAGGTCATCATCTTCCATGGCCGTATTATTCTGCTGCCCAAGAGTGAAGTAAAAGCCCGACCTAAAAACTTTAGTATGCTAATGGAAGCTTGCTATCACATAAGAACTGCCATGCATGAGCTGGACTTTTTAATATGGACTTTTAAAATGGTGCAAGGTAAATTATTTCAAACCACCACCATTGAAACTAAATCTAGCTTGCCTAATTAATCTCGAATTTTACTATCAAGATTTCTCATGTATTATCTAACTTTGCTTTTTGTAAATATGTAAATGTAATTTGCACTTAAATAATTTCTATGAATTTAATCCTATCTCATATGCTCTAACTATCTTTAATTTTGGTGCGGTCATTTATTTATAGTTATTTATTACCTGATTTTATATGTCTATTTTAGTTATTAATATGCCAATCTCACACAATCTGATGAGTTGAATTTCTAAAATCTTTTCTTTCTTTTTAAGTAAACCTCCATTAATTAATGTCCCCTTACAATATAATGCATTATTAATTAATACACTCATTAGATTGTTTTACGAGCCAACATTTTATTCATGTTTTCATATAAAAAAATATATTTGTTTAACTCTGGATTTTTTATCCAGGGTGAATTCAGAGCTTAGGTTAATTAACGCTTTGAAACCTTATTTATTTTATAAATGTTGGAAGTGGAGGGTTCGAACTGAGATAAAAATTATTGAGAGCATTTTTTTTTTTTGATTTAATGCTATAATGTAAAATTTTAAACATGCAATAACCAAACTATAAGTTTTTTTTTCAGATGCAAGGGTGCGACCAAGAGAAACTAAAAGATGAAATGACTAAATTAGTATAAAATCTTAAATATAGAAATTTTTTTTTCTTAGCAAGCAAAAGTAAATTTTTAGCAAAGCTATAGTTAAGCAGATATATAGAAAGTGGGGGAGCAGTGACTGATTAGGCAGGAGATGATTTTTCTTAAAACACGGGGAAATAACAGAACACTTATTAACTCAGAAAAAAAAGAAAGAAAGAAAACATGAAGATCAATCTTAAGCTAAGATTGACTGCTTCAGTACATTTATACAGAAATCTTTGTCTTCATCATCACTTGTGAGCATAAACCTGAATCATCTCTGTTTGGTTATAGGAAGAATAATTAATAACATCACTTTCCACAATGTAATTCTTCCATTAATTTATAAGAAATAATATTTTTCCTGTGCATCTAACATTCATATCTTCATGAAAAAATACAAATCCATGTTGCTAAACAGTTATACATTCATTTTTTTAACTTTGTAAAATATAATAAATATCAGTTATTCCAATTTATGCAATCTTTCTTGGTTTGAAAATGATCTTTAGTTATTATAATTAAATATAATTTTATCTATGGATAGCAATATAGGTCCATAATCAAATATTCTTTGCTTTTACTAAATATTAATAAAAATATTGCAATTTTTAATCTTAAACTTTGAGATAAGAGCTAGTAAACTTATTATGCTGAATCTTGCATGTTCTTGCATATTCATGAGATGTCCATCAATATTCTTTTACAATGTGAATAGTCAGATTGTTATAAACCCTGAAACCATAAAAACATAATGGATTGGATATTACTTTTTTTTCTGTTTCATTCTTTCAAGACTAAAAAAAAAACAAAGGATCTTGGAACTTATACTAGTTATAACTTCAAAAAGATGTTGTGCAACAAACAAAACTTAATATATTTTACAAAAATTTTAAGTATTATAAAACATTTGTGTGATATAAGTCTTACAGAAACATTTGTATCTGTTATATATATATAACAAAAAAAATAGCACACCAGTTTTTATTTCCCATTTTTTAGAAATTGGTCACAAACCTGATTTTGACAATACAAAAATACTGGCTAATTAGGAAAGATATGATTTGAGAACCATGAGAGAGTGAATTGGAATATTAAAGAGACCTACTGGTTTAAATAGATCTGACAAAGCACAATGTATTCTATCTATGTGGAAATCTCTCATTTTATCTAATATTAACTTAAAATTAATAGTTGAAAAAACAGGGAAATAAACATTTTGATAAGCCTCATATTGTGAATACTGAACTACTTCAAGTTGAATCTCATTTCTCATCTCGCACACAGTCACATTATTGTTTGAGATCTAACGATTTTTCTTTCAAAAGTTAACCTTGGTAATGGAGGATGCTAGCCCGTTGAAATATCAGTATGTAATAGAAAATAATACATGGTGCAGCCCAAAAAGTAATAATTTATCAACATCATACAACTGTGAAAACATTAAATATAATATATATTATATTTAATGTTTTCATGGTTGTATGATGATGAAAACATTAAATATATATATATATATGTATACAGTACATTGAGATTAATACTGCAACACTGGTCTACTTTAAATGAAGTACTCTCAATCCAAAGTACAAGATAAAACTTTTTTTCTTTACAGTTATAAATTTAAATATTTTGCAAATGCCAGTTATAAAGCAATTTGATGACTGATTTAAAATCTTTATACTTTCTCTCCAGTGTGCTTAAAATTAATCTCTATATAGAAATTGAGATAAAGAGAAAAGATGACATATTTTCCTTCAAAAGCTTTTATCTTGTGCTTTAGATTGAGAGTCTTTCATTCATTTATTAATCTCAAAGTATTATATAATATTAACTGCTGGGAATTTTATATTTATATATAGGTGTGTAGAGAGAAAAAAAGTGATGGAATAATGAATTGTATGTTTGTACTTATCTCAACAATGTGGGATTCAACACATAAAATTTGGAAATTTTAATCAGATTTCAAACTGGAATAAATATTTTTTTCTCAAATATCTGTCTCTTAGTTAAGCCATCTATTTACATTATTATTGGTCAGAAATAAGTATGAATATCTCAAGTTTTAGCTAGAGGTTAAATAAAGATAGAAAAACATTAATAATCTATATTATCCAATTCTTTGCAAGGCCAATAAGTAATGTCTTATTCTTCATTTATTTATTGATAGGCAGAGAGATAGTTGTAGAGTATTTTGTTTTACTTCTGGCTTTCTGAAGAGTGTTTTCCATACATTTTACCTATATATAAGTTTATTCATTTAAAACAGTATGTTTGTCAAAAATAATGTAGTACAACTGTATTTAAAAGCTCTGAAAAAGACTTAGATAATCAGAATTATAAAATAACTAAACTGAATAAATATTTGTGAAGAAAACATAAAAGTAAAAACTAATAGAGATTTATACAAAGTAAGGTTTATTTTATGTCTATAGAGTATTTTTGATTTATGTAATGTAATGATAATGTCCTCCAAAAAATAATTTGATTATTTAAGCACTGAAGTTACAAATAAAATTAAAACTTGCCACTTAAACAAAATTAAGAACATCTAGGTTTTGAGTTTTTCACATCTTATCAAATAGAAAATGTAAGTAGGGCATTTACATAATGCACACTTTATTTAAATGTATTGCTCTCTGTGGTGAAATATGAGCACTATGATTCTAGCCATTAATGCTGAAAACAAGTTCTGCAAATTATACCAATAATAAAAATGGTATTGCTTTTTTTGGGTTAAACATTCAAAATATATATATATAAAGTCATCATTTAGCTAATGCTTTAAATGGAACAATTTTCTACAGATGTTTAGTTTGTATGGTTTAGTATTACATATTTTATATTATGTAAAACATTATATTTAAAATAAATATAGTTTTTGTATAATTGCATTGATCTCTTTTTTTGAATGCAATAGCAGAAACAAATATTCAAAAAAAATAGCAATTAATATTTTTATGAAAACATAAGAAATTTATAAAAACATAAAATTTGAAAGTGCTTTTATACATACATGCACATATAAAATATCCATTACTCTCCACAACATTATTAGATCTTTTCAAAAATGCTATCTTGTGAGTCAAGTCTGAATTTTAATGGTACAATAAGAGGTAACTTCTTGCCCCTATGCCATAAAGTTGATATATAAATTGAAATACAAGTCTTCTAAACATGGAGTATGAAATTTAAATAAGCAGTGATCTTAAATTGTTTATGAACAAACAAGTTTAATTTACATAACAAACAAAGACTAATTCGCTAGTCATTTTAAACTTTACAATCTCCTAGACATACATATGTAAGAAATAGATACAGTGTATGTTACTAGCTAAAATTTAAATATAAAATATCCCTTCGTGAATAAAAATGAAGTCTGCATTTCAATGGTACATACAAGAAGTAACCTTTTGTCCACATGCTGCACAGATGTTATATAAATTGAAATCCATGCATGAAATGTAAATTGGCAATGATTTTAAATTACTCATAAACAAACATTTATGTATACAAAAAAGATTAACACATTAATCAATTTAAACTTTGTTCATGCCATTAAAATTTAAACTTCATCTTTATTCACAAGATACCATTGCTGAAAAAACAATGTTGATGGGAGTGAAGAATATTTAATATTTGAATTTTCTGCTAGCAATATGCACTGGGTCTATTTCTTATATATTTACAGTTAGGGGACTGCAAGGTATAAAATGACTATTATATTAGGTTGTCTTTCTTATATATAAATTAAACATGATTGTTTATCATATTAAGATCACTGATAATTTAAATTTCATATTCCATGTGTGAATAAGTCTGGATTTCAGTTTATATAAAACTTTGTGGCATATAGACAAGAACTTGCCTCTTGTTCATGCTGTTAAAATTCAGACTACCTTTATTCACAAAATAATGTTGCTAAAAAAACATAACATTGGGAGGAGTGATGGAAATTTTTCATTTGAATTTTCAGTTAGTAATATGCAATAGGTCTATTGCACACATATAAGTATGTGGGCATGTTTGATAACCTATATAAATAAAAGATGTCATCAAGTAAAATGTCTCAAGTCTTCACCACTTGGTAATTCATAAGGCTAGTTAATGCAGTCTTTATCTTCATGATTACTCCATAAAGGGATTTTAGATAGGCCAATGTCTTGCAGTAAGCCATTTAAAGACTTACTATTATTCTATATTATATTCTCAGTAAAATATTCATCTCATTATACATAAATGTAGGTTTGTGGGTCTTTGAGAAAGAGTCTATATTATGAAGGGATATTAGAACATCATCTTTTTTGCAGTAGGTATTTAAAAACTTTTACCATCTTTCTATAATGTATTCTACATAAAATGTATATCATTATGTATAAATATAGGTGTCTGAAAAAGAGCACCATCTACAAACAGCTATTTAAAAAATCATTATAGTGGACTATTTAAAGGTGTTCATCATCATGATCATCAGCCATTATCAATCCACTGCAGGATGAAGTTCTCTCCAAGTTCAATCCATCTTCTCTGATCTTTATCTTCTCTTCTCCACATCACCCCTGCACATTTTCTTATTTCATCCACCCATCTTACGTATGGTCTCTTTCTGGGACTTTTACAATCTCTTGGAGTCCAGTTTAAGATTTCAATTGTTCGTCTATTATCATCTCTTCCAGAAATATGTGCAGCCCAACTCCATTTTAGTCTTTTAATTTTTTCAATGAAGTTAGTAACACCTGTTTGTTCTCTTACCCATATATTGTATTTTCAATCTCTTCTTGTTACTCCTAACATGCATCCCTCCATACTTCTTTCAGTGGTCTGAAGTCTCTGTATTGCTCTTCTATAAAGTGTCACAGTCTCAGATCCATAAATAAGAACTGGTAAAACTAATTTATTAAACACCTTTCTTTTCAAACACATAGGCACATTTCCTTTAAGTTTCAAATAATTTCTACCAAAAGCACTCCAACCAACATTAATTCTATGATTAAGTTCATCCATTATGTTTCCATCTGTATTAATAATCTGACCACCTGTTAACTTCTTCTAACTTATCATAATCAATCTTTGTTTTCATATTTTGAGAAATTCCATTGAACATTACTTTAGTCTTTTTAACACTTGATCTTTAGTCCTACTTTCATCTGATAACTCCTGTAACATTTCCTGCAGCTCTAAAACATTACTTGCAAAAACAACCACATCATCTGCAAAATATAATATATTCTATATAGGATATATAAGTCATTATATCTATAATTATTGATGTATGGTTGTGTGACAGAGTAATGCCATAACAGTATGCTAGAGAGGAGATTGTCTAGCACTGACCCATTAAAAAACTTTTATCATTTTTAGAATATATTCTGTCATTAGTTATATATGTTATGAATGTGTGAAAGAAATAGTTATAAATATGTAAATTTTACTTTTCCATTTTAAAGATTAATGAATGATCAACATTCCAAACTAGTAAAATTTCTATTTATGTGAAAAATGTTATGCAATGATTAATTTCACTTTTAATAAACATACATTTTTAAAGATATCACATAATACCAACTTTTTAAATAATTTAATGAAAGTTGCAGACATTCATTTACACTTATGGATAAAATAAACTTGGAGAATTCCCTGAAGATATTAACATGACTCCAGTTAAAAAGCAGTTCATCAAATAGAAAAACTAGAATTGTCTGAAAGAATTATCATTGTTTTTAAATAAATTAGTTATATTCTCAGAATGATTAAGTTTTTTTTTTTTAAAGTTTTTTTCACAAAAAAAACTTTAATTACCATATATATATTAAATCTATACATAATTGAAATAGTTTGGAATTTAAATTGCAATCAAACATTTATTTTATTTTTTAAAAGAACACATTTTATATTGCATATATATTATATAGTTCCCCTCTTTTCTTCCATAGCGTAAGCTTGTGGTTAAAACACCTGTAGAGGTCCCTACTATCGCATTTTTACAAGCATATTATCGAGGTTATGGCCTCAGTAAATATTATTATATACTTTGATTTTGCATTGAATGGTCTTGAGTAAATCTATATAGGTAAAATAAAATTAGTAATAAATATATATCCAGCATTGGGATGTGGTTAAAAGATTCCTTTGTATAAGGTAAATTTTAGAACCCCCCTCCCCATTCTAATAAATATAATTTGTAAATTAAAAGATGTTTTTCCCCAACATTTTTGCAAGAAAAACTTAAAAATATGATTTTAGTCTTTTAAGATATTTGCTAAACACCTTTAAAGTTTTATTCATTTATTTCTGTAAAAATAAACTCAGAGATGAAAACACATGCTAAAATAAAACAAATTAATTGTTATAAAGGATAATGTTTAAAACAATAATTAAATAATATCTTAAAACAAAAATATTTATTAAATTTGAAATTTTTGATTTTTTTTTTTCCAAAGTTTTGATTTTTTTTTTTGACAATCTTGAAAAATTGCTAGTAGAGATAGAAAATATCAGCAAATAAAATAATTTTCTAAATATCTAAATGTTAAAAGAACCATCCCATACACCTATAAAATTTTTGCCCTGCTTCCTTTTCTTCTCAAGTCAGTTCTAATATTACTTAAGTAATTCTAGTTTATTTACCTAGATAATAAAAAAAAATATTAACTGCAGCTCGAATATGATTTTTGGAATGCTTTGCCTCTGAACTTTATCCCACATAGAAAGAAGCAAAGAGAGGCCAGTTTGTCTTCATTATTCTTTTCAAAACAACATTTTGATCAATTTTAATTGACACATCAATAATTCATTAAAAATAGTTTGTTTGTTTGAAAATCCATTCAAAATCCCTCATGCATAAACATATTCATGTTTTTATTAGCAAAATTATATTCCTTCAATAATAAAATAATTACACAATTATTTAATTTTTATGTGTGTTATTTCATTATTAATAGCTATCATATATATGTATAGTCTGACATTTAAAATTTTCATACTTACATTGTTTACTGATAGAACTTTTATATTTCATTAGGATCTCCAAACTAGGTCAATTTTAATTAATATGGTTGATATAACTTTCATTCCGAAAGCACCAACTTGTTAAAAATAATTTTGTTTTAAAAATCAATTAGTTATCTTTAATTCAGAACCCCTCTCACATAACTTGTTTACATTTTCTATTAACAAAAAGGATTTCATTTGTTTTCATTCAATAATAAAATATTTACATTATTACATACTTTTATTTTTAATGCTTATGTATAACTAAGTTATATTTTATAGATTATACTTTATTATATAATTTAGCAACTAGAGATTTTGCCATGATTTATTTAAGAGAAAAAATTTCAAATTTTTATATTTAGAATGTTTATTCAATACATTTTAAGAAGCTATTAAAAGGTCTCCAATTTTATTTTATTGGATAACTATAAGAAACAAAAAAATAAACACTTTGTTTGTATCACTAGATACATTTTAGACATTTTTTCAGTAGTGCAATCATGTAAGTGTTTTATTATAATCAATACAATTACATTAAATAATATCATTAATATGAAATTTATTAAGAATTAAATATTTTGGCATGCAATAATACATTTTTAAAAATTGTTTTTTCTCATTGTTTTCCTTAGATTTGTATCATAGTGTGGATTACAGATCAATTATGAATTTTTAGCTAGAAAACAAACACAAGTCCACATCCAAGAAAAAGCTGTTTAGTAAAACATGTAAAAATATGAAAAATCTATTTAGTAAAACATGTAAAAAGATAATATGGCATAATAAATAAAAGAAAGATATTATTAAAATTTTCTCAGATAGTATTAGAATCAATCTTAGAATCTCACATTTGGGTCAGCCATTCTACCACTACCCTAAACTGAATAAACAATATAATCTCTGTAAAATATTATTGTTAAACATTTTATCACATGCAGAATTACTATAATTATAATTTAGCAAATTATCTACTACAAAGGTTGTTTAACATAAAAGATCTATATCCAATCTCCTTAGTTCCATTTAAAAAAAGCAAGTTTCAATATCCAATCTATCTAATATGTGACCAATCTCCATGGGCTTCATTGGTATTAAATCCTGGAAAAGGTTCAAAAAAATAAAATCAAACCATATCTCCTCCCTATATTATCACCAATGCAACATGAAAAAAAAGCTCCTCAACAAGCCAAGCTGCCCAAATTTTTATAACCATGGTAATAAATTTAGAGCAAATGTCAAATTGATATTGATGCTGCTTTTGACTCAGTTCCTATTGAAATTTTAGTTCAAACACTTGCAGATTTCAAAATACCTTACTCTCTCATATATATTAACCAACTCACTTCTTAGTCATGAAATTCATATTACAATTTAATGGTAGAATATCACCTTATTCTCTCCTCACTAATCCATACCTCAAGAATTTTCATGCAATTCTTTATTATTTATGTTCTACATTATCCCTCATATAAACAAAATACAACAAAAATTATAAGAAATTTCAAATTCTACACACTGGACTATATATGCCATACATGGATGACCTTACTGTTTTTCTTACCTCCAACAATAACTACCTACATTGGAAAAATACTTAATGAATATACCTTTAAATATAAACTCAAGATCAACATTAATAAAACATCAACTTGGTTTCTTTACAATGGCAAAACACATACACAAGTTTATCATGATAAACTAATTTTTTTGAATTTTCTTTCTACCTAGGGCCCTCTGTAATGAGATGAAAAGATCCAGAAAAAACTGAAAGATGATGCTGAAAGCACAACCAATTCTCTCCTCAAAACCTACCTCTCATTATATGTAAAAGTATACCTTTTCAATCAGCTTGTGACTACAAAAATAACTTATTACTCACCAATCATAAACTTCACAAAATCTTTCACTTTTTCCATTTACTTACTCCAAAGCAAGCTATTATGGTGCAGAAAACTAGTCTCCATCTCTGTAAAATGACTTAGTCTTCCACCAACCAGAAATTGATTAGGTCTTCACTCCATTAAAATTTTTCATAATCAAAAAAGTATTAATCTCCTGGCTGCACTGATAAGAAGTTTTCCAGCTCTCAAATGCATCCTTCAAATAACATCCACAGGCCAACCATCACCTTCACATGGATATTTGTCTTTGCTCATAAACCAACTCTAAATCATTTATGATCAGGTGTCTTTTTTGTTTGTTGGTAGATGCATCTATTGGAGCATTTATGGTCATTGGAACTCAAATTGTATGACTTTCTCTTAAGCCTAGATCTTCACATTCTACATACCTCCTATTTCCTTAAATACTGCAAGTTTTGCATCAAAATTGATGCTTTTTGTTCCTTGTGCCACAGGGAAGAAGAAACACAACAGCACTTTTTCCACAACTGTACAGCTCTGACAAATATCTGAGAAATTATGAGTAACACAAATAGACCAATTAACATCACACTTGACAATCTAATAGAAACACTCAATATAAAGGTTCAATACTGGCAGCACAGCAGCAACTTTTTATTTATATACTTTGTACACCAGATGTATTTTTTGCCTTGGAAACAACACCAGAAAGCACCCATCCACATTCTATAATAAGCTTGAGCAAATGAAGGCCAGAGATGGCAAAATTGTACACACATATATATTTGCTGCTATATTGTCACTATTAAAAAAACCTAAGACAGACCACAACCTCAAACAACCAAATGTCTTTTGCTATATCAAGAACATTTTTTTGTAACATATCTCATTTTCAACAATTTTTTTAACACCACATCTGTGTATTGAATAGTCTAAAGGATATATTTAATATAATCAAAAAGTATATTAAACTGATGAACTAAACCTTCAGACAATGAAAATAGGCAAATACACAGTTTACAGATTAGTATTTATCAGATACCTGCTTAACAATTTATTTGAACTGTACCTATAATATCTATCTGTTTGTTCTAAAGCTATGTAATTTTCAACCATGTACTTTTAACAATGTAACTTTTTATGAACAATAAAGTTTGATTTGAATAAGCTTCAGTCATTCAGGTAACTTTTTTTTACTTTCCTCAGTTGATATCCAAGAATAGTTCATACATCCATATCTGGACAATGCCAAACATTTAATAAGTGTCATTATTTTATTGACTAAAAATGTTTTTTATTATTATTTTATTACTACCTATACTGTGTCATTCATATTTCAAGAAGTTATTTTTCTAGTTTGTAGTCATATGATTTCATATATTTACTTCATATTATTTTTCCTATCATTTACATAGTATTAAGAAAAATGATGTCAAACATATTTTTTCTCTGTTTTATTATGTAAAGCATAAACTATTTTTTAAATGTACATCCATTTCTTCAAATAAAAATAACATCACATACAAGTATGTGCACACATATATATTCACACATAATATGTATTCATATAATTAAGACATTAACTAATAATTTTAGCAAATCATGAAAACTCTTACCATAAATTATATTGTTTAATTAAACATTTTGCTCATATCATTGTTCAACAGCAAAGGATATTGGAATAAATAATTAGAATTCTACTCTTTGAATTTTATTAAAAACTAATTTAAATAAAGTAGGAATATTTTATGAATCTAATATATTTTGTTAATAGTCGTTGTCCATACTTGCTTTCCTGATAAATATGTCATGTCAAATTTCAGTTTCATTTGTATCTGCTTTATGTCTGAATGATGATGTAAAATATTTAATTGAGTTTAATATACATAGCAATGGGAAATTTCTTCTCAAATAATATTACACTTATAAAATACATATTTAATATATATGTGACAACTTGTGCATTTTTAGGAATTATATCATTATTGTTTTTACTAGACATTCAGAATGTCTATATTTACCTGATAAATAATATTTAATGAATATCAATACTTTCTATTTAAATCATTGGTTCTTTCTTTATTTATTTTTTGCTTAAAAATTTAATTGTTTGTCTATATATTCTTTTCTTTTTAAAAAAAACCCACATTGATAATGAGAATGATTGCTAATACATTAAGGATTTTTTTATTACACTTTTAGACATCTAATGTAAGACAGATACTTTGCCAATGTTTTGTTATATATTTCCTTTCCTATTAAACATTTGATATCTTTGTCTACTTGATTTAGTGCAGTGAAAGAGCAGCAGATTCTGGAGCTAAAAGTTAATGGATCATGACTCCCGTTTAGTTATTTTCAGAGCTCAACCTTCTTATGAACTGCTGAGTAATAATCAAGTACTTATTATTATTAACCTGTTTTGATATGACTTTTTAAAATATGACATACAAACAACATAACTCCAAAAAGTTTTACTCAGTGTGGTTTTACCTTTTCTTTTTATTATCTTTTTTCTACGGTGTGAAGATCCAGATCCAGCAGCTTTTGTCTAAATTTTTTTTTTCCATGTGTCATAGCATCGGCCGGGACGCGAACCCACAACTGTCTGCAACCAACTACTTGCTTGCATGGCGGCTGCGATACCTCTCGGCTAACAACGCAAGACAGCTTTTGTCTAAATTGATTTCAATAATAAACTAAATAACAAGGTTGGACTTATAAAAATCTTTCTCCAAACCCTCTTATCAATTTATATTTGGTTCATTTATTTTTACTTAAAATTTTAATTGATTTTGTGATACAACCATCTTAATGAATTTCTGTATAAATCAGGGGTTGCTATGTAATATTTTTAATTGTAGGCTTAGAAATAATAATGTTTCTTTACTCAGTTTTAAAATATGTTTAATTAAGATTTATAAGGGAAAATGTCTTGTTGTAGTCTTATAAATAGATGGGTTTCTTTAACTCGGCTTTAAAATTTTAATTAGTTAATATTTATAAGGGGGATTAATGATGTGGAATTGATAAAAAATTTAAATTAATAAAAAAAATTATGACAAATAATATAGCTTCAGCCAGCTGTAATCACTATTTTCTTTCTTATTCTTATCCTCCAAAAATATCTGTTGACATTTTTAATTGTTGTAGAATTTAAATAAGTAAATATTTTACTCAAGTTTAAAATATTTAATTTTAATTTTTTAATATTGATCAAAGGAAGCACAGAACATTTATATGAAAGCATGTTCATGAATTTAAATTCAATACTTATTTGGCATCCACAGTTGGTAAATAATGTTAGCATCTTTTATAATCAGTTTTTTATTCAAGTTCTTTTATTAATTAAATAATACTTTCACATCTTTTATAAGCAGTTTTATATTCAAGTTTTTTTATTAATTAAATAATGCTTTCACATATTTTATAATCAGTTTTATATTCAAGTTCTTTTATTAATTAAATAATCCTTTCAATTAACATGTGATACAATCCGCTTCAATTTGTCTTTGTAATCTTATAATCATTTTACTTGTAGTCTTGCAAATAAAAAAAATGGTAATTTATAAAAGTCAAAGCATATTACTTCTTAAATTTCTTCAGTTTTAAGTATCTTCATATTTATTTCATAGTGCATGTTAGAGTTGATACTGCAGTAGGCAGCATAACTAGAAATAAAGATTGTTGGAGAAACTTTGTAAAATATAATATTGAATTACTATTTAAGAAAAGTTCAAAATCCTTATATTAAAATTTTTAAATAATTTTTAAAATATAGCAATTTTAAATTAAATAAATTTTTACTGTTGGCAATAATTTCATATTACAGTAATTCCAATAAGTATTTACTTTTTCTTTTAAATAAATATATATATATTTTTTGTATTACTAAAATAACTTTTTTTTTAATCTTTATTATACAAGTAATTTCAAGAATTTCTAAATAAGAAAATCAAGTTGTTTATTAAATAGCTCAGAATTTCATTAAAAAAACTTGAGAATTAAAAATAGTACAATCTGGTCATGATTTATTGACCCTGAGCTTCAAATTCTATAACTCTACTACTGTAAAAACCATGCATAGAATCTCCAAATACTTAAAGAAAAAAAAATTTGTAAAGAATAAATAACTAAAGAAAAATTACACCATAATTAAAATTGTTTGTTAATTATTATCAAATTTATGTGAGACTTAATAAATAAATAGAAAGTACTTTTATTTGGTAAATTTTTTTTTAAGAAGCATTTTAGAGTTTTGTTAAAAAAATAATAAAATTAATGTGTTTTACAAATCTGATTTAAAATACTAATTGTGTATATATTTACACTAGCTTAGATCCTCATATCAGTAAAATCAAAATAAATAAGATTAAGATGGTGTCAATGAAATTTTTATGTAAACAATTGGAAACTGATCTTACCATCATGAAGTTAATGATAAAGTTTGTCAATGTTTTTACTATTGTGTTCAAAATTGTTTTAATATTATGTTATGTGCTATGTCAAGAGTCTCCATTTTGTTGATGTTTTATAATTTTAGTAATATTTATCTTAAAATACAGTCTTATATTTTTTTTAGTTTGCTATATCTCTAACATATGATGCCTCAAAAACAATATAGGCATTGTGATATTAAAATATACTTTACAGTCAATTTATTATTGGTTTATATATAGTTTGACTATCTGTCTTGTGATTTTTAAATTCTCTCAATGTCACACTAGAATGTGTAAATGGTGTCTTATTTTGTGTTTTATCTTTAACCAAATGATTTTTTGGTAATTGTAGTCTAATGAGATATGAATGTGGCTTTAATGATCCTAAAAATATTTATTAGCTGATATAAACCCCACTCATTTACATTACCTAAGAAATAGTTACGTTGAAAAAATAATTATATTAATTGATCTGTTGGAAATCATGTATTGGCTCCATAAAACCTCTAGGTAACAGAAACATTTATCATAAATTGCAATTGAATATTTTTGTGAGAAAAAATGATTTTTTTTTATATGTAAAAACAGAAAATATCTGCTAAATATCCTTAAGACATTACTCACAGATTTGCCAATTGCCAAGTAGTGAAGATTTCATTGTTTTTTTTTTTAATTTTAATTTGTTCTCTGTAATAGATACATAGGTCCACATACACAAAATATATTTTCTGTATAACAATTTACAAGTGTTGGTTTGTGAATATGTGCATGTGTGTGTTTATAATACCAAAGGTTGAATAAAATAATATGAACATCAATTACATTTCTGTTCAACTAATAGATATCAGCCTTTGCTTCAAAAAACCTTTGAATTCTATGTGATGTACAATGATTGTTAGAGATTACCCTCAGAGGCATTGTAATATTTAAATGATGTGATTTAAAAGCCAGGAAAGACATGATGACTCTTATAAATCTAACTATTATTATCTTGCAGTTGAAAGTATCATTTGAATAGTGCATATTATAAATACTTTATATAAACCAGTAATGTTTTATTTTCTTTTTACAAAAATAAAGTAAATTTATAGAGATAAATCAATTAATTACTGTTTTATGGATAAATTTAAAACTACAGTTTTTATATAATTAAAAGAAAACATTAGACTTCCAATACCACTAATATTTTAAGTTTTCATATTGATTTTCAGATGGAATACATAATGGGTTCTAATTATTTTTCAAGTAATTGTGGATAATAGTATTGAGAATTAATATATAATGTTTATTTATAATTAAATATGACTATTTTAAAGTATTGTTCTAACAAAACAAAGTAAATCAAATAATACTATAATTTTAGTCGTGTCTATTTTCAGATAATAACAGTATGTAAACTTTTTTATTAAATACCCTTGGCTTTCTTTGATTATTTATTATTTTTATTTACTATTTGTGAAAAACATTTAACTCTTATACTGCAATGATAATGCACTTACTTTGTCATATACTGAGTTCAAATTTGAATCAGGTAAAACTTGACTTTTCCCCCATTTTTAATTATAATTACATTTTTATTTAGATGGCCTATATTTAATTCAATTAATGATCCAATATCTTTCATTAAATAAATAACTAATTACCCATAATTACAAGGTCAAAAAGAATAAAAAACTTTTCAAACCTCCCTTATTAAAAAAGAATGCTTTTTACTCTGCAATGCATTATTTAAAGAAAGTTTTATCATTGCTGTTTTAATAATGCAAAATGATTGGTGTGTTTTTTGATACTTAATATAAGCTGATTTATCGTGTTTTTATAAAGTGAAATAGAGAGTACCAATGGGCTCCTTGTTTTAATATCATTTCAGTATTGCAAACCTTCTATCACTGATAAATGTAAAAAAAAAAATATTGCATTTATGATTAATTTTTAATTCTAAAAAATATAATTTGACATCTACATAAACTAAGTTTTAATTATAAAATTAATTTTATAAACATGATTTTTAATTAATAGTAAATGCAATATTATTGATTAAAAATGCTTTTAAATTAAGAAAATGCTTACATATGTATTTTTTTTTTTATAAAATTGCCTTAAATCAAAAATATTTATTTTATACTTTTTTTGTTATTATAAAAAATTAAAATCATTATTCTAGACAAATAGTATGAATAATTAATTAATCATTTCAATATTAAATATAATTATAATAATATTTTTATTTATTTACGATTTATTTATTATATACATTGAAATACAGCACAGTTATATGATGCTTTCTATCAACAATGACTAGTGCAAAAAACATGTACAATAAATTTGTATATATTAATTTAAATAGACTGCATATACATCTACTTAAAATATTAATATATATATACAGATATGTATGAGTTAAACGTATATACGAATAAGACTTAATGTACAAATTTTTGTAAATGATAATATATAAAATAAACATTAGAAGAAAAAAAATCATATATTTATAGACAAATACTATTTTTATATGAAATATAACATTTAATGACATTTTTACAAGTCCAGTCATATAAAATCTTTTTTAAACAAAACTTTCCAATTTTGTCAATAGATATTTTAAACAAATCTAAATTATTATATCCTGTATGTATTGGCATTTTCATCACTCTTAATATTTACATATAGTTACTTCCATTTACATATCTGATCTACATATTCTATGAAAATCCTTACTGTTCTTGGAATCTCAAACAGAGATTGTGTTTTTAGACTTGATCAAAATATTATTCTCATATTTATTAGAAAATATTGTCTTAATGTTGTAGAGATTTCAACATATGCCTAACTTTATCAGCAATTCCTTTTATATAAAAAATGAATATTATAAGACAAATATTTGGCTCAAACTATTTGGGATTTGAAATCTGGCACATTGTTGTTGTTGTTTTTTGCAATAAATTATTATAACAATTTATTATTAAGATATATTTGATTTTCTACTTCAGAAATTTTATTTAAAAGAAGGAGGCTATTGTAAATAACAATTTATTTATAGAAAATATATAATTTGAATAATAATGAAATCATCATTATCATTATCTGTGCCTTTTTAAATAGAGATGTTAAACTATTATTATTCGCTTTGGACATAAAAATACAAGCTAAAGTGTTGTCCATTTGTTTCATTGCATAGAGAAATTAAATTGAGGGAGACTATTAATAAGTGTGAAGAAATCCTTTAGTTTTTGTCCCATTTGACTAAAACAAAAAACTGTGATGCAGAATCCAAAGTCCACTCTTTTATATTTATCCATAGATAAATTGGCACAAATGTTAGGATTAAATTCTATTACAATTCCAATCATTTATTTATAATGTTGTTTATGATAAATAAAAATTATTCAGCAGTGCTTAATCAGAGCAATAGTGTATTATTGTAAATTACAAGTTATAATGAAAGCTTCATCAATTGATGCATTACTAAATAACAAGATAACATTGAAATTGAGTAGAATATAATTCATAGCAAGTTTTAAATTATTAATAATAGAAACTGAGTGGAGTTATTTTATAAAGAACTTTGCAAATATAATACTCTATCTTACTCACTACATATCTTGATAAAACATGTTAAGTTGATTTCAGAGCATTAATAATAGGATGGAGTGAAAGCTTTTTGTATATATTTTTTTATAGATTAAAGAATATAAAGCATATAGACAATTTCATTCTTAGGATCATTTTAATTTTTATATCATATTTGTTTTTGTTTTTTTCAAAATAAGTGATATGATCTCTGTAGTCCAGGATTTTATTATTATAGATATCACGATGCATAATAACATTGACATTACCTTTCTTAATAGGAAGCATTAAGATAGGTATATCAATATTTTTAAGAGCTAATTTTTACTTTTTGTTAATATCATTTTTAAGAAAAGATGATTTACATAGAATGAAATAAATTTCATTTTTGTCAAAGTCATTTATTGATGAACCTATACATATTCAGAGCTGTTTTCAATGTTGTAAATAATTTTTGTTTCAAAATGAATGCGGCACAATGCTAATTCCAAATTAAAAGTATTGTTTTATATGGAAATGTAGCATTCTCATTTCCAAAGTGAATAGTAATTGTTTAATTATTTTTATAATAGAAAAACACACAATCTGATAAATAACTGAAAGCATCCTCTTCTTGCAGTTCAACTCAGACTAGTTTCCATTAGTTCAGTGTTGTTCATTCTTTTTTTAGATAAAACTTTTCTGCAGATCAAACACATTTTTGTTGTTATAGTAATGGGTTGTTATAATACTATTACTGTATGTAGAATAATTTTCTGGATACAAACCCCCAAAAAGGACAAAGAAAAAATACTTCAGTACAATATTAATTCTTTATATAAAGAAAATTGTAGACAAAATTAGATGTTTGTTGAAATACTATATCATTAATATATGTTGGACTATTTGCTTTATTGTAATTAAAATACCATCACTACAAACATTCAAATAAACAATAAAACAATATTTTTTACTAAGCACAAATTTAATATTATTTTAATCAAACTAGAGATATAAAACCTTTTGAGGCTCAAGGAATCTATGAGGTTCCTTGTGAAATGTGCCAGGTCACATATATAGAAATAAAAAACTACTTCATAATTACTAAGAAAGATAGAATGCAGTCAAACATCAGACATTTTATCTGCACCTTCTCTATATGTCTTAGACTCTGGCCATCACAGATTTTACAAACCAAAATGCTGTCTAGATTAAAGAATCATTATCAAGAGATATTTATAGAAACCATAGAAATTTAAAAAGATTTAATTGCAATAATGAATGAAATGAAACTGCCAAATTATTTATGGAAGAGTCACTTCACAACACTTAATAATAATCAGCAAATTTATATCACACTAATCATTTTTCACCACCATAAATTTAATTCTCATAGTTTAATTATTTTTTGCTGTTGATTAGATGAAATATGATCTATTATTATTTATTCTATTTTGCTTTATAAAATTATGCATCTTGTTTAATTATGATTATTAATTTATTTCATGTTTTACTATATATAAATTTGCACTGATCACTGAATAACATTTCTACCCAGTTGGAGACAAATATTATTTTGTCAAAATGTTAATGGATCTTTAGTATTTTAATATTTTACATGGATGAGCCTGAAAATTACAAATTATTCTATATCCTTTGATGGCAAAAATCTTTTCTTCAACACATATACAGTGAAAGAGATCAGTCTATTGTTTTTTTTATTATATTGATAAAATATGTGATTTTTGAGAGCAACTCAAGAATGCTGTGAATTAATTTGATTATGTGTGTAACAATTCCTAAGATATATATTTATTTATCAAAAAAATGTTTTTGTTTCATTATTTATTTTAACCTTGCATGAAGTCATTTATTTGTATTTATGTATTCATATTTTATTCATGTAGAGATTATTTTAAACAAGTTATATGTATATTTATTTTACCTCACAATGTTTATTTGATTTTTTAAAACATTCAGAACTATAAATATATGCTCAAAAAAACTATGATTATTTATTTTTTAATTAAATCAAATCTAATTATGACAGTTGTATATGAGTTAACTAAATTTAAATGCTGAATTCTCTATTATTTATAAAATATCAAATTATTTATATTTTATTATTCTCTGAAAATTCTAAAACACTAATTTTAAATATGTCTATGACTATACCAAAATTTATATCAAATCATTATTATTTAACCTATTTGAGAATCTCTATAACAACATTATATTAAGTTATAAACAAAAAGGTTAGCCAAAGAGAATAATACAAAATAAAATCACTTGCTTCAATTCTAAATTTTGAAATGATCAGAGATATTCCTATTAAAAATTTATAGTTGTTTTTTAAATAGCAGAATGTCTTGCTAGGAATCCAAGTAGAAAAGGATCTAATATATTTGATTCTTACAGCTCCTTCCTGCATATATTTAGTGACAATTTCCAACATACATCTATATACATATTTCATCATTAATTTTCTTGAAAAAATCTCATGTATAAACGCTTTTAGAATTCTAATTATAAAATATATTTCATGGAATTTAATTATGATAAACAGTGAAATAAGAAATTTATATCATTTCAAAATAAGTTCTTTAAATAATCACCATATCAGAATTACTTTGGTAAATTGTATATAACTTCAAAAACTAAATAAAATTTTCATTGAAATGACATCTCAGTCCAAATTCAATTTGTACGATAAGCTTCAATAATTATAGGATTTCAAATAAAGGAGTGATTGTTCAAGAACTCTTAAAAAAGGAACTTTATCATCAATAATAAAATTTTACTTATTATTTGTTTTTTTATGCATGCATATTTTTTTTTTTAGAATTTTTGGAGATAAAAGGTTTACTGACTAGGTAAAACCATTCTAACAATATCCTCTAATTATATATTTATGTGCTCACACCACACAATGCATGAATGTGTAAATGGTATGAAGTTAAATATTATTTATATTTTAATTAAAAGAATAAAATAAAGGTTTTACTATTGTATAAAATTTTTGATAGGGAGAGATTATTGTATCCTTTTGATTGTTCATTTCTATAAGGATTTTCTTTTAGATGCTGAAAAGCTTTAATACAACATTTATTTAACAAAACTTGTATAGTTATCTCCTGAATTAAATGTCACAAATTAATTAAAGTTGTTTCAAGATTAACCTCATCCATTTTTATTATTATTTACCATAGTGTTGTAAATAAAATTGAATGATTTTTCTCTTCTTATAAATTTGTGTGTTATTCATTTATCTCACATTTCTGAGCAGTCACATATATTTTTGTTATTATCATTCTAAATCCTGAAATGATCAATCATTTGGTATTATTTATTTTAATTATATCCAAATTAATAAAATACTCTTTGACTTCAGATATACTTAAATGTTGAAACTCATTTCTTAGTTAACTTGTATGAAAAATCCTACAGATTTTGTTGCTATCAATTTCATCTAATAAATTTAAAGTGAATAATTAAGAGTTTCAAATAATGAATTCACCTTTTTGAAGATCAGTTCCTGAATCTGAAAAACACTCCTATGTGTCTGGCATTTACCATCTATAATATATTTTAAAATATTTTTTTTCATGGATCAATTATGATGTAAATAAAGGAATGATTATGGATATCCTCAAGTAATAGCTAGAGGAATATGTCAACAATAATATTGCTAAGTAACTATCAGTTACTAATGACAACTCTTAAGATAAACTATTTGCTTTAGTAGTCCATAATATTTTTTTGTTCTGAGTTTACTTAAAAAGCAAAAGAAATTCTTTTCTTATTTCTAACTAAATATATTACTTGCATTTTGTATAAATACTTAGAAGAATTTCATATTATCTATTATATCTTATAAATATTTTATTTCCTCCAGAAATCAATGTATCTTAAATATTTTTTGGAATAATTATGAATTACACAAAGAAATGACTGGGGGCATTTCCATGTATTATCTTGAGAAATATGTTAGCAATGTTATAGCACTTAAGCTAACATATTCCTCTATAACAATATCCCCACTTATTCTTTGTTTCTACAAGATTATTTAGTACTCTTTGCACTTTGTGGTGAGATGAAATAATATTTATAGAATATAAAGTGAAGATGAGATTCTTCTAAGTCCTCGTACTTACAAAATGGGTTTAAATCTAGAGTTATAACTAAGAGTGAATTGTTTTGTTTCTAAGTAAACATAAAAAGCTATTATGGACTATTAGAATATATAATTTATCTTAAAGGTAATCAATAGTAATTATAACTTCCTACCAATACCACTCCTAATATATTTCTCTATTTATTACATGAAAATATTTCCATTCATATATATGTAGCCTTATATATTCCCTGAAAAGATTAATAGTTCTCCAGAATGATTCGTAAAAAAAAAATAAAGAAGCTAATATTCACTAAATTAGACAAGTACTTGATATTGGCAGTTTTAGAAAATTTCAGTTTCATTTCAGCCTCTAATTTAAATAGTTAAATACCCATTTAGTAACTAATAATTAGATATTTATTAAAGATAAATATAATTAAAATGCAATAATTTTAACTTTAAATTGTGTACTTCAAATTAAATTTCAAAAGAACTTTCATTATCTATCCACTTATTGATTGAATTTGCTGTCCTTGATATTTGCAAATGATTTCACCAAACTCCACAGCACAAAAATGTCATTATTTTTTTTTTATTCTGTTTTTCCACTGGCTAACTTTCACAATCATTAAAAATTATAGAAAGTAATTACTTTTAATATTTTTATATTTTTATTTTTAAAATACTTATAGAGACCTGACTCATATCTTTGATCAAGATTAGTTTATGATAAATATTATATTCTTCTGGATATTTTAATTTTAATGAATCAATAAAAGAATTAAAAATGTCAAAACATTATAATTCCTTTACCCTAAATTTTAAAATCATTTGCTGTCAATTTTTTTTTATGTTCAGGCTTGACTTTATCTTTTCATCGTTCTTTATACTTCAGTTATTTGATATTTTTGCAGTGTTTTTGTTCATCCTGAATCTATATTTATTCACTCTGGCCTTTTTTGTTACAAATTTAGAATACAGATGATTTAATAGGCAACACATGTCTAATTTGTTTTCAATAAAATTACATATATTTATATGTTTTACTATAGTAACATAGTTTTTTAATCCTTTTGTTATTTTCTAAACATTTCCTTAATTGTAGTAAATGTTCTAGCTCTGTGATGAAATAATTCAACTCATTGTTTGCTTATTTAAATTCTAATGAGTTTCTGCATTTTCATGCAAAAAGAATAGGCTTTTGAATTTATTATGGCTTGCATTTGCATAATCTGAATATCAAACTTTTTTTAAAAAAATTTTAAGTTAAAAGGCAATCAAAAGAACTTAATCATAACAGCACTCCCATAAACATCTTAATTAAAAAAATTATTATAAATTCGAGAGTAAAGGTTTTTTATAATTAATACAATTCTTTTTATTGTTTGATATTAGAATTATTTTGTAAAAAAATCATAGATTGTTATTAACTAAAACACAGGGTTATTATATATCTGTGCCTAAATATATGTAATATATAGGGTATACGAGCACAGACTTTCACACGACCCACCACTCTCCACTCTATCTAATAACACTGATACACTAAAACACATATATGTTGAAAAGATAAATAATCACCAATATACGTATTTCATGCTAAACCAGCAATCATCAGTTGGTCCAGATTACCATCTCTACACATACATACTATAAGTGCTCACATATATGTATTAAGATAGCCAAACCTCATACTTTAATGGACAGGCTTCAATCTATTCCACACTCCAACTCTTCAACTGTCCATCCAATTGAAAATCTGATAATGGAATGCTCAAAGGCCACCCTGAGGCCAAGATTTTTGTCACACCCATGTTGACCTAAGGTCAATCTGACCCTTCATGTACAGGACAATCCATTTAATACATATACAAGGGATGGGCAGACATCTCTACTATGTAATAACTGGTTTAGTATGAAAAACGTATATTGGTGATTATTTATTTTTTTAGCATATATGTGTTCAAGTGTATCAGTGTTATGAGATAGTGTGGAGAGTGGTGGGTCATGTGAAAGTCTTTGCTCATATACTCTAGATATAGATTGTTATTTTAAAATGCTAACAAATTCCATTGTTTTGATGTATTTGAAACAAGTATCTGAAGATAATTCACCACAAATGATTGAAGCATCAAATAATAATAATGCTTGCAATTACTAACTCTATCACATCACTTTAACTTACACACTGTTCTTTTTTTTTTCATATGTCATAGCATCGGCCGGGACGCGAACCCACAACCGTCTGCAACCAACTACTTGCTTGCATGGTGGCTGAAATACCTCTCGGCTAACAACGCAAGACACTGTTCTTTAAGCATTCTCATATGGCATCTATCATTATATACTAAAGCTTATAATAAGTGGTAAAGCGATGGTGAAAAAGTATGCTGCTGGCATTTGCAATTAAAACTTTTTAATTAATTGGCAAAATTTAAAAAAATGTATTATTTAGAAAACCAATAACTTATTTCTACATTTATTTGAAATTAATAACTTTATTTAAAGAAAATTTAAAATAATAAATTATTTTCTTTACATTAGATGAGTCATCTCTTTTACATACTCACTACATGTTAAATTATGTGCAATTGTAGAATGGTAGATACAAAAATTAAAGTTCCTAATTAACTCATGTAAGAAAAGTAAAAAAAAAAAAACTATTTGTTTGCTGCTTAATCTGTGCCTTTATTGCTAATCACTACACAGCCTCCCAAACAACTTTGCATTAGATTATATAACACTGTGTTTTATTGGAACCTCCTATCACAATGTTAAAATAAACTTTCAAAATTATATATTACATAAATAGTTGAGGAAATTTTCTTAATGATTTGGAGATGTTATATGAAAGCATTTGTTTCTAAAATAAGTTTTATCTTTATATATTTTTTTCTTATTATTTATCAATGATAAAATCCACATGGGTTATTTTTCTAATTGTTCTGCCATATTTTATCTCATTTTTCTTTTAATGATAGATCTTTGATAAACGTGTGGAAACTGATTTTTTTCTAAATCCAACTTTTTAGTTTTGCTTCATTTGAGATAAAATGTAAGGCATCATTTGTTTTTGTTTTTTTGCTTTCAACTTAGTTTAAAAAGATTTAGACTAAAATTATATATACACAATTTATATATCAAGTCCAGTTTATTTTTAAACATTTAAACTGGAGTTATAAATCTGAAGAATGGGAAGTTTTATATATATAACGATTGCTACAAGAATCATGGATCATGATTTTAATGCCAATTTTTTACGACCAGTAAATATAAAATCTCATATATTATTGTGTATATAAAAATATTATTTATTGATTAATTATATATATATTGAAATTATTTTGATTATTGCATTATTTTTAAATCAACAAGTACACAAATAAATTTTACATTTTTTTTATCATTATAATTATTTGAGTGAATTTTAAATTGTAAACGTTCCTAAACCAAAATGATTAAAACCATGGATTTTAGAATAGTAGAATTAGGAAATATTAGATTCAAACAAAATCATTCAAACAATTTTAATGGTAAAAAGAAAAAAAAAAGCTTAAGTATTTGTTGAATTTGTTGTTTTAAAAATATTAATTGAACATAATAAAATGTTAAGTATCAGAGTAATTTAATTATAATTTATTAACATAATTTATTAAATATATTTTATTTACAAAAATTGCCTAAAAATGATTAATTAAAAAAAATGAATAAAATTAATCATAAGAAACTAAATATAATACTACTACTATTTCATAATGACTGGATATATAAAACTAGAGGTGTGGTTCATTGATAATGTAGTCTCATTAATAAGCAAAATATATACTAATGTTCAATTGTGAGTGTAAATAATTTCATATTTTCAGTTTTATTTTGAATACAATGTTTTCCTTTGACAAGATAGCTAACAGCAAAAATGCCTAAAAAGTTACATTTGATGATTTCAATATTTTCTCCATGCTTGAAACAGTATTAATATTTCTTTGAATTTATTGTGTTTAGTTGTTGGAATTATCATAATTTTTTTTAATTAACCAGACTTTATTAGATTAATTTAAATATATTTTATTAACATAATTTTTAATATTTGGATACAAATATAATATACATTTGAACACAGGCTTTTAAGCTCCCTTTAGCAATCTACTCCATCTTATATAAGTGATATATATGACAACATACATGTGAAAAAGATAAATGATCTCCAATAAATGTATTTTGTGCAGAACCAGCTTTTATCAATTGGTCCAGATCATCATCTCCCATATATATATAAACAAATCATATATAATGTGACATTACTTTTATAAGCTTGTATTTACAAAAATATAATATAGACAGCGTACCAATAGCTCAAACAAGCTCTTAAGTGTGGTAAGAGAAAATATTTAAAATCTCTATCTGAAATACTCTTATCCCAGACCAATTGGTTTTAAGCTTATGGCTCTCTGTATTATATATATATAATTAGTCTCAGTTTATATTAAGATTGCAAATCTTCAAACTTTAATGGGCAGGATTCCATTCCCTCTACCCACCAACTCATCAGCCCTTCCCTCTTCTATACATTTAAATGGATATATTAAGATCTTATACATGAGAGGTTAGAATGACTTGAAGTCAACATGGATATGACAATAATATTTCCATCAAAAAGTTTTTCTGAGCATTCTATCATCAGATTTTCAATAATATGATTATCTGAAGTGTTGGAGAATAAACAAGAGTATCCATTAATGTTTGAAGATTTGCTATCTTAATATAAACTGAGCACTGGTTATATATATGTGTGTGAATGATGATGATCTGGACAAACTGATGAGTGCTGGTTCAGCATTAAATACATATATTGGACATCATTTATTTTTTTCACATGTATGTGGTCATGTGTATCAGTTATATAAGATGGAGTGGATAGATGAAATGAGATTTAAAGTCTATGTTCAAATGCCCCTCTAATAATATATCTTTTAAATGCAAAAAAAAAAGATTAATTAAACATTTTAAACTTATTGCTTGATTTAATTGACTATGAAAAAATTATGCCTCTCATAAAAGACAAAACACCTAAAATAATTTAAATTATGCACTTTTTAATATTTTTTCACAAATTTTAATTTTTGGATTGTGCAAAATTGATCAGATATTAGAAAATTTTCTTGTTGCTTAGTGTTGACAATTTTTGGCATAAATTTAAAATAAAATTGCCAACTGTTTGTTTTTATATTTCATTTGTAGTTGAACATCAATAATGGATAAACTGCCCTGATTTTATTCAACATTTTCATAAATGAATATATCTCTACATAAATTGTAGTCTGTGCATATGTTTACTGCATTATACAGTAAATGTAAAAATGGTCAGATACTTGAAAATTATTTAATTTGTTTTTTTTATTGTCAGTTGTTTTGAGAAACATTTAATGTAAAATAGCAAACTTTTTTTTATATATTTTATACATAATTGAGTAAGACCCTTTCATTTGAATTTTTTTTTTAAACAATTGATCTTCATAAATAAAGGTGCTGAAAACATTGCAACTCATGTATGTATTTTTGACTTGCCATGATGACTGTTCACTCTATACGTGATTAAAAATTAGAAGTTTTCAAATTCTTGGCTTTGAGAGTAACAGTATTCAACCTATATTAAAAATAAAACATCTTTCTATAACATGAATATTTTTTAGGAACAAATTATTTTAGAGATATTTTTATTTCACAATAATATGTAACAATATTCAAACTATAATAAAAATATAATATATTATAAAAAACATCATTACATATTTTTTTTAAAATACAAATTATTTCAGAAATATATTTATTATATAATAAATCACAACAATTTTAAAATGCACTTTCACTCTTATTTAAAAATGTAAATCTATCCAGATTTATTTTTTTAGTTAAAAAAAAACTCATCAACAATATTAATTACCATCATTCAATCTTTTGGTTCTGCCTAATACTCAAGGAATATCAAAAAAATTTCACATCATCATTCTTTATTTTAAAAAAATGTGCATTAAAATAAAATAAAAAATAGGCAAATAAAAATATTTTAGTTTTTTGGTAACCATAATATAATTATTATAATAAAAGTTAAATATTTAATTTATTTAGAAAGAAAATATTTATTTTTATTACTAGAATTTACAAATTTATTACATAAAAATCTATATAAAAATGGTCATAATATTGTAAAAAACTTTTTAATTAAACTTAATGAGAACCTTGAGAATGTTTGCAAACTGTTAATTTGTTTTAATGATAAATTAAGCTCAAATATTAATGTTGTTTTCTATTTGTTTTTTAAATATAACATTAATGAAAATCCTTTTTCACATAAATAGTGGTGCAAAATGGCATCAAAAATTGAATAACATTATTTTGGATTTTTTTTAAATTGTCCTTTCTCTGATATTTTAAAAATCTTCCATATAATTTTAATTTTTTTTACCAGTTTTACATTATTTGAATAAATTATTTAAATATAAATTTTCAATAATAGTTTAACCTTCTCATTCCATTTATATATCCATCACATATCACAGCGAATACCATAAGTAAGTTGAGAATTTCTAATATTAGTTATGATAATTGAAGCTTGTATTTTTTTTTTTTTGAAACAGTATACTTTTTAAATATTTTTAAAGCAAAAATGGGTTCAAAAATTATTTTTAATTACATTTGGATTTAATTTTCTTTAATGAACTTAGTGTATTATAAATATCTTTAAATTTCAAACTTTAAGTATTAAAAGCTTAATTCTAGCAAAATCTCATAAGTAATCTTTTCTACAAATGAGTGCTATAATTTACTTAAAAAAATTCTTTAAACATTCTTAACATATTGAACTCCATTGCATTTATAGTGCATCTTTAAAAAGCAAATGTTTCTATTTTTTCTACATTTACAAACATTTTCATTTGAATGCAAAAAAAAAAACTTTCTTTTCCTTTAGTAAAAAAAATGTTTTGAAAATGTTTAACATTGAAAATATTAATATTTAAATATTAAGCATAAAATGTTTTATATTAAAACATTTTAAAATATTTTGAATATAAAAAACATTTATTAGAAAGTATATTAATATTTGCATTAAAATATATTGCTTTCATTTATATTTATAACCAATGAGAAAACAAGATGCAATATTTTACCAAGTTATTTAGCATAATTGTACATCACTAATACAGTAGATAATATGTAAAAAAAAACTATTTTACAGATGAAAATATATTGCTTCTATGTATAGTAATAAGCCAATAAACATCACGACAACCTCCTCTTATGCTTGGGTAAAACTGTTGTTAAAACAGGCAAAACTCACTATATATATTGTCCCACATAGCAAGCTAGAGTAATCAATGGATGCCAGAAGGCTTGTGCATAAAATCTCCATATAGTGCCTACTTATCCAATATCCCCAGACTAGTTTCTGGCTTGTGGCATTAGATCCTAAGATCTAGGTGCAGTGCTCTCAGATCCAAGGCTCCTCACAAAAAGATGAAGGCCACAAGCCAGAAACTAGCTGGGGATATTGGATGAGTAGGCACTAGTTGGGGATTTTATGCTTAAGCCTTCTGGCATCCATTGATTACTCTAGCTTGCTGTGTGTGGCAATATATATAGTGAATTGCCTGTTTTAATGTATTGTAATAACCACACTATACATGTTAAAATAATTTATGTCAAGCGTTGTTAGCCAAGAGGTCATCGAAGCCACCTTGCAAGCAAGTAGTTGGTTGCAGACGGTTGTGGGTTCGTGTTCCGGCCGATGCTATGACATATGAAAAAAAAAAAAATGTTAAAATAATTTATATTAATAATTTATATTAATTGAACCACTGACATTGAACATCTGGAAATAGACTGGCACATATATATTTATGCATATATATTTAAATAAGCTTTGAAAATATTTTCTTTAATATAATGATGATGACCACTTCACAACCACTATTTCCATTAGCAGGTTCGATTCCATAGGACATAAGTTTTTCTCAATGAAATGTTCATGGAATAAATATCTAGATCATACAATATTACATATAAATAAGTTAAACTTTTATTTTAATCAATAACAACAATAGTTCATTACAAAATATTGTAATTGTCAGAAATATATATTCATTTTTCCCAATAAAGCAATTTATCAAATCTCTTTTTTCTCTTCTTTGTTTTTGTTTTTAATTCATATGCTTAATAGAAAACAATAGTTATTTATAAAGTTTCCAAGGTTTATTTTGTTTAATTTTAAAACATTATTCTTTCAATTATTTTTTAATTTATCATCAAGCACATTTGAATCCTGGCCTTTAATATATCCTGAATTAGCTTTATGGTCTATCTCACAAATATATTTCATTCATTTACATCATAAATTTAATAGCATAACTACATAGACATATCTAATATAGGATACTTTTAACCAATACACCTTTCTTACAAAGATAATTATGGGAAGTGACCAGTTTAGTTTTGAATTCTGACATAAAAATAATACAATAATTACGAATTTTACCACTTCCTTTATTTTGCTGTAATATCTTATATAAATTCAATTTATTTATTTATTTATTTTTTCATATGTCAAATGTGTTGTCCGGGAAGTGAACCTGGGCCAGTTGCTTGGAAGGCAGCTATGCTAGCCACTACTTTGAACATTTTTTAGCAAAAAAAATTTATTGTACATATATTCATACATTATGTTTTGACTGCCCTGCAGTTTTCTTCAGAACTATGATATAGTGAACAAAATAAAATACACAATTTTATAAATAATACCATAAAAACATAAATAATAAAATTAATAAAAAATCATACAATATAACAAAACATAATAAAACTGATATAAATATAAGCTATATATTTAATAATATATTTAAAACATTTAAAATATAGAAAATATGCAATATTTAGTTTAAAATATTAAATATTATCAAAAGTCATTAAATTATTATGCCAGTTGTTAAAACATAGGCACCTAAGGACATGAATGCACTCATAACAACTATAATCAGATAACAAAAGTGATTTATATTAAAGATTGAAAGATTTTTAATCATACAATTATTTAAAACAGTATTTATTAGACACAGAAATTCTGCAATTCTTTTGACTAAATAGCATTAATAATATAAACACTTAAGAAATAACAAGTCTCATTAATGAATTTAAAGTAATATCAATTCTAGCCTTCAAGATTTCTGACATTCAACTATTGGAAACTTAAAGAAAAACTTAACTCATAGGATCATGGTTTCACAAACCCACATTTCTAAAAGTTATGATAGCACTAAATCTCGTAACTTAACATATTCAAAAATAACTAGATATATTTATATGTATGCAAATATTATTTGGTGCACATGAAATTGAATTTCAACCATGTAAATATTTAGATTTTTTAAAATAGTTGGCTTAAATACAACCTAATTAATAATTCAATATTGCCTTACAAAACAATGTTGAGAAACTATTCAAATTCTCACCATCCAATAAATGGTAAGCCTGGTGATTATTGATTTTTTTCTTTAATGTTCTTTTATGTGAAGGTGAAAAAATAAAAAGCAATAAACTTTTAAGGATTGCTTTACCTGTTTTAACCTATGCATATATATATATGTGTTTGTATTTGTGAATAAATCATCCCTCTGTTATTATGGTAGCATAAGTTTAACAGCAAATTGTTTCAACTAATCAGAATTTTTTTAAAAGTGAAATTGCTTTGTTGTTATTTTTAAAACATGTTATATATATTTTTCCATAATTATTTATAAAAGCTTTATAAAAATTTATAACATTGTTATCAGAAACAAAACTCATGTAAATCATCTTTTATTGCAATCATAAGCTCTTTCTGTCTCCTTTTTGTGAACTTCAGACTAAATGAAATAATTAATACTAAATTGCATACTAAACATTTGGTTTTTGTCAATTGATTATCTCTGATTCACAAAATGTTGCTGAGTCAGTTATATTATCTAGGCAATAAAAAAGATGAGGTAATAATAATAATTAAGTATATAAACAGAAATGTATAGTGAATTCAAATCTTTTATTCATAAAAATGTCTATTTTACAATGCACGCACCACATATGTATGTAATATCAGACAAAATAATAATAATAAAATGAACACTGAAATTAACTCTACAATTGTCAATATAATGATAAATAAATTAAAGCTGTGGTGATCTTATAGCATGACAGCCATCTTTAAAACTAGTTTATAGTTAGAAAATGTCAGTCATGTCATAAGCTGGCTATAGCTTTATCTGTTTATTGTATATTGAAAATAGTAATATTATATTACCTCCAGTATTTTATTTTAAAATATATATCAAAGTAAAAATTATAACAGATAAAAATGTAAATTTATATTTCAGATTCATTTGTACACTGCCTGTTGTTAACATAGTTATTGTACGAATGTTTGACTATGTTTCATTATCCAATCACAGATATTAAAGAAATTCTCAATTTTCTGGTTTTCAGACATCTCTGCAATACTTCTGCACCACTATGTAGAAGCTGGTGGAGATCAGATAAAATGTTGGTACAAAACTAATAACATATAAATAGATAAATCTGAAATATAAGTTATTGTTCTCATATATATATAAACTCAGAAAACAAATTATTTTCATTATTTACTTTAAGGTAGAAACACTTTCTAATCATACAAATATGAAGGATTTTTTTTTCTAATCTTTTTGTTATCTATAATTGAAATACTGATCTTAATTTATAATGTACATAAATATATGTGTATGCATTTATTAAAAGAAAATAAAAAGTGAAACTAATAAACATGTAATAATTATTAAATAAAAATGTATGTATTTCAATTAAATTCAAGTTTTTGTACAAATACTAAATTTATAATAGTTAAACCAAAAATAAGATATAAATTATCAATATTATTCATCTTGTAGAAAAAACTATTGGAAATCAATCAAAATATATATTTGTATCTTCTTCCAATTTTTTTCTTTTTATTATATATATAAAATAACTATGTATTTAATCTGCAAATAACAAAACATACATATGATAATGATGGATTAAAAGTAATTCTGAAAAATTTAACCAAGAATACTCGGGAATTTTAATCATTAAACATCAGTTATTTATTTTTAATAATAATTGATTACCTTGAAACTGGTGTATTGCACTGAAAACAAATGCTATTATTAATATGTTTCATACATTTATGTGGTGAGTTTTGTTAGATGTATATAATTAGTTGATAATGATTATGATGCATGTAAATAAAAGTACTTCTATATAAGTCATACATTATTATTTATTTGTAAAATTATTATTTAAAAAAAGTACAAATATATGTGGGTATATTTTGCTGTGCATAGAATATGCTTATAGTTGAAAAGAGTGTTTCCTATTTGATATTGTAAATAACAAAGCAAATGAATGTCCTAATATCTACATGATAGTAAAAGAACATGAATCGATATGCCAAAATGCATTAGACAGTAAGTGTAGTTTAATATATGTTTACCACTGAGTTTATGATAAAAAACATCATGTTTTTTTGTTATAATTATTAATTGAAATATCAACTGAGACTTCTTGGAGATACTTTCCATCATAACATAAAAATTTAATTTATGGTCCTTATTCCCAGGAGATGATAAAGTCACCAGTCAAAGCAGTAATTGGCAGCTGAAGACTGAGACAGCCATTTAACAATAGGGTTTTATATAACTACAAATAACATTTAATGGAAGAAGGTTTGATAAATTGAGAGAACTGCCTAAGATTGAATGGAGTAATGTTGAATTTTAAAAATTTTAAGAAAGAGGTGAAGATACAATTGATTAAAACAGTGTGTGTGTACTTTAGTACAAAGGCACAAATATTGCAAGTACAAGTAATGAGATTCATTAAAAAGAAAAAATGGCATTGTGAAGATTATTGGAAATATCAGATGGAAGATACCAAATGCAGATAATTCAAATTTATGTCAACAAATGCTCATTATGATGAAGAAGCTGAGAATTTTTATGTGGAAAAGCAAAGTGCTTTTGTTTAACAAACATTTTTCAAACATTATAAGACTCTTTAATTCTAAATTTGATAGACAGTTTAAACATAAATGTATTGTGTTAAAATTGATTATGCTGATGAAAATGAAAGAAGAGATATATTGGTAGAATTGTAGAAAAAAGAAAATTGTATTCTTTTCTTGGAAAAAAAATGTCAAATGCAAATAGGAATAAAAGAATCCAAATGAAGATATAGCAGAATTGAATTTTATATTGGTTAATAGAAAATATATATTTCAATCTTGCAATGTTCTTAATGAATTCCATGCAGGAAGGGATCTTCAATGAGTGAAATGTAAGATCTATAATAGTACAAAACTATAGGCATGAAAACTATTAAGAAAAATACAATTAACAGTTAATATTTTCAACTTTTAGAAATAAACTGTGAATGTGGTTCAGACTTCATTAAAATTAGTAAGAGGATAACTGATATTCTATTGAGGACTATAAGAAAGATAATCTGACACTTAATATCAACAGTCCTATAAGAATAGATGCTGTCATTCTATTTTTTTACTTAATTTAGCTCATTGGGAATTACAGTTACTTCCATTTCAATTTTATATCATTAATATGATTATATATATAATATAAATAAAATGTCCATTAATTAAAAAAAAATTGTAATTATAAAAAAAAAAAAAATTTAACAGTAATAAACTATTATAAACAATTCTTAAATCCACAGAAGTACTTTTGGTTAATTTCTTAAACCTGTATCAACTGCCATTAAATTAAAAATACAAAAAAAAAATAAAATAAAGCGGAAGCAAATGTCATCAATTCAAATCCTACAAATCTCATATTTTATTGTCAGTAGCTTGTCTATTTATTAAATGCATTTTATTCCTATTTATAAAAATTGTCTCCTTAATTTTTCTTTTATTATGGTTTCTCTCTTCATGAAGAATTTTCAAAATCAAATTTAAATTTATATTTACATGTTTTTTGATGATCAAAGAAAACTGAAGGAGACATTAAATCACCATTATTTTTATTTGCTTATATAACGTTTGCTTCCGCTTTGTTTTTTTTTTTTAATTTAATGGTAGTTGAGGCAGGTTTAAGAAATTAACTGAAAGTACTTATGCAGATTTAAAGATTGTTTATAATAGCTTATTACTGTTAAATTTATTATTTTTATGATAATATATATTTACATGACCAGAAAAATAATAAATTAATCAGTTTTATTTGGATGTTGCCTAAAATATTTTAAATAACATTTACTGCAATTACCAATATTAAGATTATCATATTTAATTATACATTCATAATTACTGCAAAAGATCAGATTTTTAATGTTTATTTGGATGCAAGGTATCAAAATTTTAGAATTACATATTATAACACCCACCGATATATATATAAAACCGCCATTGTTGGCTTTAACCCGAAGCTTCGAATAAAGATATTTATGAGCATGGTTTGATCCCATCTCACGCGCCAATCTTACCCGTAGATAAGAATTATCTCCTCGAAAACGTACTTAAGGGTTCTGGTATGTATATCTGATATGGTAGCACACCGAGCCAGCTCAATCTCATGGTTTGGGAACGATAGTCTAACTAGAGAACAAAGCTACAACCAAACTAACGATGTTTACATGTCTATTATTATATGCGATAGCTTATTGGATAAAATCCATTACTCTAACCCGGATCTTATCAGGGTTTATTCTATTCAACCATACCCATTACCAATAAATCCAGTTATACCTGCATATAAATATTACTATTCAAGTACACAGCCCATTTATTCTGATCCACACACATATATATATCATTCATACACGCATCAAAATAGTGCAAACATATATATACCAGAGCTGTTTATTTAATGTTGTCATATATTTAATTTTAAAGAGACTTAATATAGTAATCAACATTGAGGTAACACTAGTTTCTTTATTAAGATACATTCACTGAACACATATTTTGTGCCACGTCACTTTACCTTAGTTCACACGATCAAAGACAAGTCCGCATTTATACCTTGCCAAGAAAACTGGTCTGGTAGATATAACGGATGGCAAACAGTTCCAATAGGGTATATCGGTTCACATATTCCAGAGGTGGAGTAGTTGATTCACTCTCTTTGCAAAAGGTCCAAATCTTCAAAGATCTTTCATCACCATTTCTTCGATGAAACAAAATTCCTTTATTTTATTAACGCAGTTCGTAAGTCCGCTTCAGGTGAGTTTCACGCCGAGTGTCCACTGGGCCGATTAACGAAACCCGCACAATAGAATTACCCCGACATTCTTGGAAAGAAAAAAAATATTAAAACTTCTTAAGAAATATTTTATACGTCCTCCTAATCTGGAGTTCAAGCCGCGTCTCTCTTTTCTTTCTTTTTTCACATCTCCTCTCGAGCGCAACAAAAAGTTCTTTTGTTTTCACCTTTAACTTTTCAAAATTCTCTCTGTGTATCCGTACGCCACTGACCAGTTCTTCCATTGTTCTTCAAAAAATACCCACCTGACCAGTTTTCAGACTTCCTGACGCCAGTTATTAACTAAACTGCCTACAGCAATTAACTCATTTCTATTTCGGTCCTCATATGTTCAAGAGATTACTCAACAAAAGAAAACACGTGTTACCAACAATATTAATAAAACCCAAAAAAAAAACTTACGGATAAAATATCTACGAATAATCAATTACGCTTTATACAGCTCTACATATATAATTGATTGTAACCATCACCGATCCTACATGCGTATATTGTACACTCGCACATACACTATATTTACATATACCTACACACATAACTTTCGCACTCCTTGTAACAGGGTTCGAATGACCATTTACATATATATATTTTTTTGTTTTTGTTTATACATAGTCGCTCCACGTTAACACTAGCAATTAGTAATATATCACATACGCGCGTATTCGAACCCGTTTGTTACAATATATAATAATTTTTAAAAACGTTGTTTAAATTTTTTAGCTGTGTGTTGTGTGTAAAGGCAATTATTTTGAATCCTTTCTTTATCACTCCTCCCCCAAACTAGATAACAATCAAGGTAATATTTTAATTTTTTTAAATAGTTGAAGATTAGCAAGCAGGCTTAGAGTTTTTCATTAAATAATTGTTTCATACTTACTTATTTAAACTAGACATTAATCTATAGGGCTGAATACAAAAACCAAATTCCTTAGCAGCTATATGTTAAAATAAAGAAAAATTCTAAATCATCACTATATGTCTGCTGAGTTTGGTTATCCATATTCCATTGAGGAATATAGAGTTTTGTATTTGTCTATTTTAAATATTTATTATATATAGACAAATAAATATTTATTATATATAGACATAATAAAACTATTAAGCAGTAATGGTAAATATTTCTAATAACATTTATCTATATAATTGTAGTCATATCTTTCATCATATTAGATTTACTTAAATGATTCATAATTAAAATCATTCAGAGAAAATGCAGATCTTGAAGATTCAATGTTCCTTCAATGTTTGACCATATCCATTCACTTTCTTTTTCATTATTGTAAATTCACAAGATTCATATTTTCTTCTGCAACATCTTCTATCTTATTGTTATGTATTAAATTACTTTTATCATAACTGTCAGTATCAGAGTACTATGTTTTGAATGATATTTTTCTTCACTTTTCCTCTGTTGCTAGCCTACAGAATGGCTGTGCTATATAAAGATTGAATAAAAAAAATAAAAAATTGTAAGTAATGAATTCAAAATACTGCTCTAAATCAATTAGGCTAATTTATCAAAACCAGCATAATCAGTTAATCAATTTCCATGAATATGATTTTCTTATTTGTGTGTATATATATAATTATTGTGTGAGCTTAAAATTAGGCACTCAAACATATGTTTGATAACACGTTTAATTTATTCTATAAAGTTTAAAATGATAATGTAAACATCTGAATAAGTAAGAGGCATATATATATAATTTTATTTTTAATATAATTAAAGAAAAATACAATTTTGCTTTAGAAAGAACAAAATGTGCTTTGACTGTTAATTAAAAAAGTTTTCTTGTAAGATAAATATTAAATTGGTTTCAAAATCTATAATACTGAATTATGCCAAAAAGCTTGAAAAACATAATAAAAAAATTGACATTTTAAAATAATAAGTAAATGAAAGATTCTAATAAAAAAAGGCACTCAAATCTTTTAGCAAAGATATTTTCTAATTATAAAGTAATGTTAATTATATGGAAGATTCCAGAACTTTCAATGTTTATAAAATTAAAACTTCCCAATGTTGGAAAAGATATTAAAATTTATTATTCATTTTTATTCTAGATTCCCTCTTTTAACATTGTGTCAATTAACCATTATCAGGAGAAAAGTCAATCTTGTCTGATAAATTAAAGACATAGTAGCAATGAGGAACAATTTAAAATTCCAAAGCCTTGTCAACAAGATGTCTGAGTAATAATATTTTTTAAAAAAATATTTCAACCAGGCATACCACTGTACTAATAAGAGTCTCATGAATGTAAATATCTTTATGAAACATTTTTAAATCTATTGTACTAAGTGAAACAAAGTAATTTAAAGAAGTGTTTCACATAAAAGTCTGATAAAAATAAATCACAATGCATTAATAAAATGTTATAGCCATACCACAACTAATTCCTGTATTCTAAGATAGCAAAATGTATTATTAAAATACAGCATGTAAATTGTGAAATGTTAATTATCAAGAAGTGATAAATTTCAGTATCAACCAAATAATGATTCTCTCACACACATATTAGTTCTTTTGTAAAGCTTTTAGATATTCTGTTATGTATGTAGATAATGAAAGTCTACACCATGTGTTAATTTAAGGGAAAAAATTTTTTATTAATAGCTTATATTTATAAAGGAAATATTTAGTAATATATATAAACTATAAGTGTCTTGTTAATTTAAAGTACAATATTGATTTACATTTTTATTTGCTATTCCAACACAAAGAATTAAAAATAGAGCTATTTTTTATATATTAAATGCTTTTATTTACCCTGCCCTAAAAAAAAAAAAAACATATTTTTTTCTTCAACCACAATTGGGATTTTTAGATTTAATGCTTTTATTTCAGAGTTAAATCTAAAAACCTCATTTGTGGTTGAAGAAACAATTTTTTTTTTTGATTTTTAGTTCATGATAAGTAAAAGCATTTAATATAAAAAAATTATCTCTTTTTATTTAAGTTGCAATCTCTGTTTATTTGTTTATAAACCTCTGTAATCACTTTTATTATTTAAGTTAGAATAAAATTTTAAAATCAATATTGAATAGATTTACATTCAATATAATTTGTTGAAATTTGATACATTTCTTCTAAATCACTGCCAAGCCATTTTAATATTCTAGATAGATAACTTAGTCTCTTAGATCTGAACTACTGGGTGAGGAAATGTTGATTTCAAATTTGTTTTCAGAATTTCAATATATTTTAAGTAAACTCTGCAAGAGGTCAGTAGAGATTTTTTTGGTTCCAATTGAAAGCTTGGATAAAGTTATAATGACATTTTAAAATTGAAGTTTAATAGATTTAAATTCAGTATAATTTTTTAAATTTTGGTATTTTTTTTTCTAAATCATTATCAAAATGATGAAGTGTAGTAATATTTTTGGTAGGTGACCTAATTTCTTAGATATGGAACATGGACAGGAAAATTTTATCAAATTTAAAAGTTATTTTTAAAACTTCAATATGTTTTAAGTAATGAGTGTGTTGTTTTTTTATTTCAATTTTAAGCTTGATTTAAATTACAATAAAGTTTGTTCACAATATAGTTATTTTGTTTTTTAAAAAAAATTTGAAATAAAAAGAAAAATGTGAAACAATTTTCAACAGAAAGGATGTCTTCATATTTTAAATTATTTAATGTTTTATCACACACATATATAAATATGTACACATATTAGATATATATTTGTAGTAGAAATAATTAGTGATATATGTAAATTATAAGTGTCAAGACAATTTAAAATAAAACTTCATTTTATATTTTTATTTACTATGCCAATATTAAAAGTTAAATGAAGATAATTTATTTTTATATTAAATGCTTTTAGTTACATTGCACTGAAAAGCACAAATATAATTGTTTATTCAATCACAATTGGATTTTTTAGATTTAACTTGAAATAAAAACATGGGAGGGGGGTTGTCTTAATTAATTTTTGGACCTCCCCCCTTCCAATGCTTTTATTTCAAGTTAAATCTAAAAATCCCAATTGTGGTTGAAGAAACAATTATGTTTTTGCTTTTTAGTGCATGGTAAATAAAAGCATTTAATATTAAAAAAAATACCTCTATTATTCTACTTAAATAGATTTCCCCTATAAAATAATGTTGTCAATTATAGATTATTAATTTTAACTTTAGAGGTTTTTACTTCTAATCAGTAAATAAAATATTTATTATTTAATGATTTTTTTTAAAGATGTCCAGTATTTATTACTTAAAAATGTAATACTTCTTAAAATATTAGTGCTTGAACCTTAAAAAGTTGATGTAAAACTTATATTTCAAGCATTTATAATATTAAAATTTACAACTAAGATTTTTTTCATCTATAATTTTTAATATAATTAAAAATTCCCATTGGGAAATAAGCAGATTACTAAATCTTATTTTAAATATCATTTATATTTTAAATAAAAAATTAATATCTAAGGCATTTTGTATTTACTTTAAAAAGTTTCTTATTTAAAATGCTCTGTTCAAAGAAGAGAAAGAAAATGTGTATTAAACATAAGATGTAAAGATAATTTTCATCTTACTTAAAACACAGTTTGCCTTGCAACAACAAAATGACAGGGAGAACTAAAAAAAAAAAATCAAATTCTAGTCAGAGAATATTTTCACAATTCTTTCTTGCTCTTGCCTTGCAATGAATGAATAAAATTAGAAGAAAAAAAGAGTATTGCTTATCTGCAAGAATAACACTGTTAATATATTGTTAAAATGTTGAGACAACTCTCATATATCAATTTAATATAAATATTAGTAATTCACTATATATTGTCATTTATATAAGTATGAGTAAGCACTGAACACAAAGAGGTATAGTGGGTTTGCTTTTGACATTTATTAGACTAATTCCATGAATGACAGGTAGATCTTTGGATAAGAAAGTTAACTGAATATTGCTAATGTGCTATGTCTGGATCCTGCTGCCTTGTAAAATAACATCGTGGCTCATCAAGTATAGATACAGTTCCTGTTATAATGTATGTTTTGTATCATCACAACATCTTTTTTACTTACTAACTTTTGCCTCAAGTTAAGGTCATCATCATCATCAATCATTATCAATCCACTGCAGTATGGTCTTTCCAAGTTCAATCCATCTTCTCCAATCTTTAGCTTCTCTTCTCCACATCACCCCTGCACACATTCTTATTTCATCCATCCACCTCACATGTGGTCTCTTTCTGGGTCTTTTACAATCTCTTGGACTCCAGTTTAAGATTTCAAATGTCCATCTATTATCATTTCTTCTAGCAATATGTCCAGCCCAACTCCACTTCAATCTTTTAATTTTTTCAATGAGGTCAGTAACACCTGTTTGTTCTCTTACCCATACATTGCATTTTTGATCTCTTCTTGTTACTCCCAACATGCATCTCTCCATACTTCTCTGAGTTAATATAGGGCATAGTAAATATAAGACTAATATTTTTAGTCATTTTTATGCACAAGCCATTGACATTGACAGGAGTCAAATTTAATAGGCTAGAAGCTTTTAATTCTAATCTTTGTGTAGAGAATTCAATAGGAAATTGCTTAAGAAGTGCATTGTAACAGGTAATAAACTTAGCAATAATTGAATATTTAAGCAACCATATGTAGATATTTATCTTATTAACACAGAAATGGAGAAGCCTTGGAAAAATCTAAAAATAATCCATATCATATATTCTGCTTAATTACTATACTTGACATTTGAGCCAATGACTGTAATGTTAATAGAAGTAAATAAGATAGTAATAATAAGTAAATATTTTTTTCATATATATATATAAATTATTGCAAATTTTATTTGATAACTTTTTCAAAAATTAAATCGATAACACTATTTTTAGCCAAATAGTTATTACAAATTAAAATTAATATATCTTCTCTTGGAGCAAATCATCTTCCACAGAAGTTTATTTGAATGAATATCTTAAACTAAGAGACTTTAGAATGGTGGATTTTCTGATGAGTTTAGTTTGCTGATTACATTCTTGTAATTTTTAATTTCATCAATAAACTTGGTATGTGCATTTTTATAAATGCTTATGTTTTATCATTAAATTCAAATATTTCTGAGAAAGATTTTATTTCTTACTGAATATTATTTTACAGTGCCAAATGAAAAGGGCTTTTTTTCTTCAAGATTTTAATGCACATTCACTCAAAATTATAGGAAATATTGGTATTAGTGTTATCTACTCAAATGGTCAGCTGATATTGGATTTTTGCAACATGGAGTTATCATTTTAAGTAATATATTCAGACAGAAGAATCATTGTAAAAGTTGGATTTACTTACACTTAAAATAATAATATGAATATATTAAACAGTAGATAAAAGTCAGAATTTAAATATTTCATATCTACATGAGCAAATGATGATTATTGGGCTAGTATGCACAATGATAAAAAAAAACTAATTGAATAAAAAAAAGATTCTATCTCAATAATTTTATATGAAATTTTGTATTCATTCCATAAAAACATTTAATATATATGATAAATTTTAATATCTATTAAACACTATAACCTTCAATTTGAACTATGTTATCAAAGCAAGGAATTCACTTAAGAAATAATGTTGTTGATAAAAGTAAGTTTATTCACAATTTTACTAAAAGAATGAACCCTAATTAGGTATTTATCAGTGATTTGATTAAACAAGACATTTTGTGCTTGATAAATGTTAAATTAAATGTTAAGTTTCCTAAACAATATGAACTATTTTTTTTCTCATGTGTCATAGCATCAGCTGGTAAGCGAACCCGCTAATCCAGGACAACTGCTTGTAAAGCAGCTGTCGCTGACCTCTCAACCACCAATGCTTGACCCAATATGAACTATTAAAAGTTGAAGTTCAAGAACAAATCAGTAGTGTTAAAATGAATGATAAGCTAAAACTGCTGCTGTATTAGAAAAATTAAGATGGTAAGAAAATTTAATTTTTTGAAAGATATGGATAATCTTAGATAAAAAGATGTTTTGAACAGATGAGACTATTTTTGATAATCTTCTGAGTACTGGCATAATAAGTTAGATATCTTGTAATGATATATCTTTCTATTTATTTATTTAGATTTAGACAAAATATGCAGCTTACTGAAGTTTTAAATATCTTCTTGAAATATTAAAAATGATAAAAAAATGTTGTATTTTTTCAAAAAAAACTAATAATGCCTTTTTAATATTATCAATATTATTAATATTATTTAGAACAGAGACAAGCAACTGGATACTCCAAAGCCTCATGCATCTCTTTATTGGGAAAAGTGCAGCTCACTTATTTTTGATAAAAAAAATTATATAAGTTTTATTAGAAATTTAATATATATATATATTTTCACCCACAAAAATATTATATGCCAGCTTACGGGTTGTTTGAATCTTGACTATGCATAGTTAATGTTATTAAATTTATAAATATGAATGATATCAATTATTGCAGCTCCCTCATTTTTTATTTTTCTATGTTTGATTGTCAAAATGGTCCACTGTCCCAAAAATGTTCCCAACTCCTAATTTAGAACAATGGTTTGAAATTATATTAAGATCTGATTGAGTTTAAAAAATATTTTATTTGTGTAACTTAGCTAACTATTGCTATACTGTTCAAATATTGTGCTTGAATTTTTATAAAGTTATATTAACCTAATAGTTATTATTATAACAATTCTTATTTATTTATTATTTTATAAAAGGAACAAACAATATAGTCATGTCCATTTTATTTTTATAAATAAAAAATAAACTTTATTATAAGGATATTTTTTTATTTTAAAAACTAGGAATTATAAAATAATATTCAAAAATAAGAATAATTTTTCCAAACAATAATTTAAATCATGTAATTAATATTATTACATATGAACATAAACAATGAAGATTATCATATATCTATTTAGAAAGTATTATAGATGTATTTGGATTTTATACCTATACCAGACTGCATCTGGGATATGGAAAGCCTGGTGTGTTTTTTAATTGGTTGCTTTAACTATTTTTTGAGATTTAATGTAAATTAAACAAAAGATGTTAATATTATATATTAAACGTGAGAAATATAGCCACATTGAAATGTCAATATTTTGACTTAAATTATAAGCTAACAAAAACTAAATGTAAATACGGTACTAAAGAATCTTTGTCTCTTCTTATCATACATCACATTTTAAACATGAATTTATACACTATAATCACATTTCCTTTGCAATTTAAATACTATACCCCCCATAGTTCAAAGTCTTTGCACTGCATTTTTCTGATTGATTTTTATTAATTCTTTGGCATAAATGTATTAATAAGCTAACCAAAGTTAAATGTAAATACATTACTATACAATCTAATTCTTCTTCTCACTAATTTCAAACATGAATTTATGTACTGTAATCACATTATCTTCATGATTTAAATACTATACCCCTGTAATTAAAAGAACATGTTTTTTTAATGGCAGAGAACATCATTACTATGGAATTATTTGTGTTAATTTTTTTTTATAAATTAAATGAAACATTTTAATATTATAATAATAAATTTCCAAATTTTAATAAAGCTAAATTAAAACTTAGATGTTTAAATATATCTATTATATTTTCTAACTTCATGGCTTCAAATATATATTTACTGGAACACCCTCTGATTAAAAAAAATATTTATTTTCAATAGTTGGCCAATCATAAGTTATTTTTAATTTTATTTAAGTTATACTGATTATTAATATTGGAACCTGTCCTTGATTGGTTGCTCTAATTTTTTTAAAGATTTAATGGAAAGTAAAGAAAACATTTTAATATTATATAAATAAATTTCCAAATTTTAATAAAGCTAATCAAATTTACTTCTTTAAATATCTGTTGTATTTTATAGCTTCAAATATATATTTGCTGGGGTGTCCTCTGAATTAATAATTACCATTTATTAATTGGTAAGTATGTCATTCATCTGAAGTATATTAGAAGATTAACAGACTGTGAAAGCATGGAGTACTTTAATGTTGAATTGTGAATCAAGTCATATGGCTGATTCTGCTGCTGGCTGGGACAGAATACAAAAATGTAAGTTTGTAATATTTTTTATTAAATATCATTTTTGTAATATTTTTTATTGGTTGCTTTAATTACATTTTTTTAAAGATTTAATAGATTTCTAACTATAAAATCTTTCCATTGACTCATTGTAAATTGAAAGATTTCTCTAGTATTAATATGTAATAATAAATGTGAACTTAATCAGTGAAGTATTGAATAGCTTCACACACTCAGATCTGACCAATTCAGCTTCACCTATTTATGTAGAAAGTAGGTTGAAGTAAAGAAGAGTTCCCCTCTTTTCTTCCAAAATATAAGCTTGTGGTTAAGTCCTGTAGAGATCCCTACTATCACATTTTTATACATATTCTTGAGGTTACAGCCTTAGTAAATATTACTTAAGGATTTAATGTAAATATGCTTTTTTATTAAACATTGCTAATTTATAAAAGTTAATTAACATTGTTAAGTATGTAATTCACCTAAACTATTTGATAGACCATAAAAGCATGAAGCACCTTAATGTTGAATTATGAATCTATGTTTATGGGTGTTTCTGCAGCTGGATGGGAACCTTTATCATGAAATATATACTATATTTTTATAGTTAAGAGTACTCATATGATTTTTTTCCCAGCATATTTTATTTAGTGGTGGAATTACTTCCTTCACATAAACTAGTTGTTGTGAGTTCAATGGTCAAACATTCACCAATCAGATAACAGAGAAACTACAGGTTTTATATATAAGATTCAAGAAATGTAATATTTTCTATCCTAATAAAGAATATTAAAAGTCATTGAAAAATGAGTACTGTCAATGTAAGCTTGCTAAAACATAAGCACTTGTAAAAGTAATAATATTGTGCAATATTCAACAATAATTATAAAACAATAGTGTTTTATATTTGGATTGAAAATATAGGTCTTGTTTTAATTGTGGAGACCTAACTGATTGAAAATATTTCTTTAAAATCCATTAACATGATATGTTTGTCAAGCATTGTTAGCCGAGAGGTCATCACAGTTGCCTTGCAAGCAAGTAGTTGGTTGCAGACGATTATGGATTTGCATTCTGGACGATGCTATGACATGAAAAAAAAACATGATATGATTTTTATAATATATTTCAAAAATTAGAAACAAATTATTAATAATCAATAAAATACTGATAATTTTACTATTTAAACAATTTTATATTGTATGCGCATATAAAAATGTTAAATTTTAAATAAAAAATTTAAGAAATACTATGCTTTCAGAAATAATGAATATTATTTCTTAGCAGATGATATCTATGATATTCTAAAAGCAATCACTGATTTTAATTATTTATATAAAATTTACACAAATCAAATATAAGAGAGTAATATTTCCTTAAATTTCAAATTTTATTTTTTGGGAATTATCTACTTTTCATGATTTCTGCAAAATGTTTGTCACATATTTATGACATGATGTCATTAATTATGTCTTTCAATATGATGTGTGAAAATTAGAGGTATAAATTAGCAATTAAATTGCCCATTCCATGACAACCACACAAAGAGGAATACAGTAAAATAAATCTAACTACTAAGTAGTACAGGATGTTTCTTTTTTCTTTTACTTTATCTTTAGCTAAGAACATGGAAATATCTTTTTTATATATAAATGTAATCAACTTTATTTTTTGAGAGTTCATAGAAAGTTTGTTCCACTGAGGTGCCAGAATTGGAATTAATCTGAGGACTTTATATATCATAAATTGATATATATATATCATATGTCAAATGTGTTGACTGGGAAGCAAACTGGGCCAGTTGCTTGGAAGGCAGCTATGCTAACTACTAGGCCACCAATGCTCAATAATCATAAATTGATATTTTATTATCACATTAAACATGCAGCGCAAAAACAAATAGGCCAAAGTTTCCAGTCAATCACCCATTCAAGCACCAACTTAACCAAATATAGATTAACTCCAGTACAGGCTAGAATGTTACGTAAGTTTAAAAACCTAAGTTATACTTCATGCTGTTTTAAATCTCAGATCACATTCACATCAGGCAGATATTTCAACCAATAAATCACAGATCTTTTCTTATAATGTGTATAGATAATATATATATAATAATTCAAACAAATATATTTAACACAGTATTCAAAATTAAATAATATATTCTTTACCAGAAGTACTTTCAATTGTTTCACTGACAATCTTTATCAACTGTTAATACAAACATACATATATATATACACACACACACAAAGTTCGTAACAAATGGATAGAAATTCAACAAATATTAATATCTAGAAATATATACAAGTGTATATAATAAAAATATAAATAATATATAATAAATTTTGAAAATAAAATAAAAATATTGATCCATGAATTAATAAAACATATAATAGAAGTAATTTTAATTATATAATCATAATTATTATCAATTTAAATATAACTAAAAAAAATTTTGTGATGTCCAAATTTGATATAGTTTGAGTTTGACATCTATCAGTTTAACAGATTATATCTTAATATTTATTATTATTATAAATATTATAAAAAGTTTTATAAAATTAAATTTTTAAAAATTTAAGTTCATCAGGAACAAAGTTGTTTTTAAAGAAGTGAAAATACCATTAGGCAATTTATGGCTTTTCATTACAAACTCTTTCCTTGTCAAAACACATATTATTATATTTAGCTTTTTTTAATACTTTAAATAATTAAATTTAAATGAATTTTGTGTTTTCTATTTACATAAAATTGCTGTTAAAAATACTTTAAAAAGCTTTTAAGTTAAGGTAATGTAATAAAGAGCAATAATGAAAAAAAAATTGCAAGTCAACTTTATTAACAAAATTATCATTAACAAAAATGTACTACAAATTTTACATCTTGAAAAATTTACATAAAATTATTATTTAAAATCCAATTCCTCAACATCATCAAGATGCAAGAAAGTTTATTAAATTGTATAAATGCTAATAAATAATAATAATGGCTTCTAATTTGCATTAAAAAATTAATAAGTAAATGACATTTTTTTACAAACGCTTATGGTTTATTTAATTAAATAAAACAATCAACCTTAAGTACCATAATAAAAGTCACTAGTGACAAAATAAATAAACAATAAGAGGTTTAATTAATAATTTTTATTAGTCAGTCATTAGACCAGAGATTATCCAATAATGAATACTATTTCTGTAGTGTAATTTTTACTACATCACTCTCATGTAAGGTCTGAACTAATTTCTATCCACTTTTAACACTTTATGGAGAGATGTAATCATACACATTTGACCAAAGATGTGAAAGAGATCTATGATCACTAAGATGCACATTTCATGCTAAACCAGAACTCATCAGTTGACCAAGACCACAATCTCAATGTGAATAAATTGAAAAGAACTGTTGTGACCTTCCTGTCATTGTCAAGTTCTAATATTAAATTTATTTCTAAATAATAAATATTTTTACTATAATTTATGTGTCTTAGTATAGGCTACTGTAATTTTAAATAACATATTTTTAGTAAAGGACAAAACTGTGATAATTGAAATTACATTTGTATGGGAATTTATGTATGCATGTCAAGATCTTTTCTCAAAAGCGGGTAGAATAACATTTCAATACTGCATAATGACATTATTATAATGCTTGATCATCATTATTAATATTAATATATTTAATGTATTTTTATTATTTGCTATTTTTAAGACTAACTGATTCCATCTTTTTATAGATATAATAACTAGTTACAGTTTTTTAAATCCATATAGGGTTTTTTTCTCTATATCAAAGTGTTGTCTGAACTCAGGCCAGCTGCTTGGAAGGCATCTGTGCTAACCATTAGGCCACCAACACTTGAAGAAATCCATATAGTTATTACCAGAAAAATTTAAACAAGATTGTTATTATTTTCTATGGACTGCAAAACAGAAATTAAATTTAAATAATAGAAATTGATATTGCTAATAAGAGTTTTAAAAATATATATTATTCCAGAGAAATGTTTTATATTTTACTGTACATAAATTGCAGATAATCCAAATTTCTATTAACATTAATCATTATTGTTTAATATCTTTATATTTAATGTGCATATGAGCATAGTAGAAGATAATGGATATTTGGAGTTAGTCTTACTATAGATTATGGAGTTTTATACAATGTTTGTGTGAATTGATAAGGCAAAAAATATTTTGCTTTTGGAATATTTTGGCACAGCATGCAATCAGTATAGTCTTTTATATGGATATTATTATTATTATTATTATTATTATTATTATTATTATTATCATCATCATCATCATCATCAACATCATCTGAGTGTGTGAAATGAGGAGAATAGAGGAATGCATCTGTTTGATGAAACAAAAACAATACATGATTGAATGTTTGTAATTTAAATGAATAAAAGTTTGATGGGAATTGCTTCAAAAAATACTTTATGGTTTGACTGACAAAGAAAAAGGGTAGGAAAATATTATAGAAGTCCCCAATACACATTAGAGTTATTGAAGATGATACAAATATATTTTAAATAAAAGCTATTTACATTGAATGTTTAGGAAATATATATATATATAATATCTATTATTAAAATATATTTAATCAATTAATGGAATGACATAATTTTTAATGCTGATATATACATCAAACCTAATATACAGAGTTTAATAGTAATTGGTAGTTTGACGTTGATGGTAAAAAGTCATGTAATGAAAAATATAGCCTTAATATAGAAGACAAATGCTTTTGTGGTGTAGACTTTTAAAATATAAGATATAAAATTTGTGCATTCTTGTATTTTTAACATTTATCATTTTGTGAAAAAAACATTTTTGGAGATTTTTCATAAAACATTTGCAGTTAAGTAGAAAAGTTTGTGATCTTAGATTTTCTTTTAAAGAATAATGCATTAATGTCTAGAATGACATTTGTTAGATTTATTGTGGTAATAAATTTTAAATGCACTAAAATGTCTTGCTGTTGTATGGTAATAGGTCATATTTGTAAAATATTAATTAAACAATATTTTTCAGAATAATTCCATGAATAATTCTAACTTTGTGTTAATAGAAAATACTATGATTATTTTCATTTTCTGTTAAATTGAGTGAAACTTATTTTGTATTGGTTTATTGGTTGGTATTTAATGTTCTTTGTTGTTTAACATAGAGTTAAAATGATACATTTGATAATTAAACATTCTTTGACTGAAACTGATGCTCAAACATTAAATGACTTCCTTAGAAACTAACTAAATGGTTATTTATTATGAATGTATATATTTCTGTCCTCAGATATAATAGATCAATAACATTAATCAATAACTTTCCATCCATAAATTAATTAGCAAACAGTTTTTGTGTGTATATATGTTAGTGTTATCATATGATTTTATAATTTTATTATCTACTAATTTTGTTCTGTCTTTAAGCACTAAACACATATTGAATACATACATATGAATGTATATTTACATATGGTGTGAAGCAAATAATAATATTTTTATTATTATTTTAATTATTATTTGCCTTACATTTCCACAGCAAATTAAATATATATATTTAATGTAATTAGATAGGATTTGAACTCAGACTTTCAAACATCCTACAACTATCCACTCTACAAGCAATACACATGACCACATACATAAACATATGAAGATATTTTCGTATATGTATGTGGTTAAGTGTAATGGTTGTACAAGATAAAGTTGGTAACTGTAGGGAGCTTGAAAGCTTGAGTTCAATTCCTGTCTAATTACATTAAATTTAGTATAGAAAATATACATATATTTAAATGTTATAATATATTTAATAGATATCTGCAAACTGTTTTTTATAGTTTATTATGTAATCAAGCTAGTAAAAATGTTAAGGAAGTAGCAAAAACATAAACAACCCCCAATAATCTCTTACTGGTCATATTATCATATTACTTAGTCATTAGATTTGCTATTGGATCAAACTTGTATGCTAAAGTGGGCCAAAAACAGGTGTATAGTATTGAATAACAACTATTTCCAAAAATATCTTTCATAAATGTTGTAATATTTTTGGAACTTGTTTTTAATCAATACTAGTACTTATTTTTGAATAACCCTGTATTATAAAATCATCAGAAATAAAGAGATATTTTAATTACTATATACAATTTTATCAAGAAGAATACAATTTTATCCAGAAGAAAGAAGTTAGGAAATAAAAAGAGATGTGATATTTGTGTATAAAAATTTACATATTTTTAATGTAAATAGTTTTCAATTTAACATGTATACAGTGTATGTTTGTATATATGGAACACTTTGCCTAGTATTTTAATATGAACATAATGAGTATTATATAATGTATAAATGATAAAAGTCACATACTTTTAATTTTTATCAAATTTTAATTATCAAACATAAAAACATGAACTAATAATTTGCAATCATAAACTTATAGACTAAGTGCCATTTAATTACTATAATTTTTTTTATGTGTCAAAGCATCGGCAGTGAAGCGAACCTGCAAACCCAGGACAACTGCTTGTCAGGCAGCTGTGCTGATCACTCGACCACCAACGCTTGATTTGAAAGTCAGATTCAAAAGAATCATTTTAAACAAAATTTGGAAGCAGTGCCACTTTTTCCCAATAATGCTACTTTTACCTTATTTTAATATTCTTTAGATAGTAAAAGAATTAAGCACCAATACTTTAAATGTATGAAAGTTTAATATCAGTAGCAATTATTTGAAATTATTTATTAAGCCCAGCTTACAATTTCAAATAATAAACCAAATGAAATTCTAATAATTTTATTAATGATGTAAATAAATCACTAATTAATGCATAATGTTGATAATATATGTACTTATTCATGATTAAATAAGTCCAAATACCTTGTTATAATTCACACATCAGCTTTTCTAAGGAAGCATTTTAACAAACAACATTTATTTTTTAATATTAATGTTAATTCATTTGTCGGATAAAAACATCTTTTTTATCTGATTTCAGATTCTTAAATAGTGAATGAACTAAACATAAATGTTTCAAAAATGTGAAATTTTCTATTCAATATCAAAAAATGAACATTGCAACCAGTTTACCTAAAGGACACCCCAGTTCCAATATATAGCAATAGCTATGAATTTAAAGTCAAGCTAAACAAAAACATTGATCCAACCATTATACCTACTCAGATTACAGACCAAGAGGCAACACTTTGCCTATACATAAAAGTGTTAAAGCCACAATATTTCTCTTGTCACCAGTGTGGTCATCTAGCAATTAACTACACAACCACTCGATGCTTACAATGTAACCAGGTGGGTAATCATAATAAATGCATTCATAATAAAAACCAAGACAAGAGTGACAGAACATTTCTAATGCACACATAATCTCTCCAACAAATTAAGATGCTTCACCAATTGAACTATCCATTATGCAGACAAATCAAGCCTTCAGAACACACCTAATAACATCAGCAGCAAAACTGCTCAGGTTGATGATAATCAAACTCTCACCTCATCAGCCAAAACATGTAAACAGTTAGATTCAATTTGTATAGGTAAGGTACCACACTCAATTATTCACAATGACAATATTAGTCAATTTTCACCTATAATAAACAAAACCAGCCTAGATATCATGGATACACTGACACCACCATTACGAATAATTGAAAGTTGTGACACAGACTATACTTCCAAAAGAAAACCTGGGTGACCACAAAAAAATCATGGTAATAAAAAAATAAAAATACTTGATACTGAAATTAACCTACATTCTCCACTAATAACAGCATTCATAACTCAGAATACTGTAGCACCCACTTAACAGACACTCAACAAACACAGAAAGCTCTATCTGAGCCCAAAAATCTTCATCTTTCACTTACCAAAGTCTCAAACTCAACTGATGAATCAAAAACAAACTCTGCCTTGATATATATATATATATATTAGTATACCAACAGATATCAAACCTTCTCTGCTTAAAAAAATAATGGAAACAAAACCTCTTAAATATTTTGATGCCCTAAATACCAGCCCTGAAAATTTAAATTTTGACTTGTAGCTGGCTATTTTTGTTCATACAATCCTTTTTCAAAATTTTATAAACAAGGCAATAAATGAAATCTCAATCCAGTCAATATAAAACAATTAATCTTCAAACATATACTTTAACTTTTTTTCTACTCATTTACTTATTTTCTGACTTTACGAATCTCCAATTCTATTCTTTTTATCAATTAGCAAAAACAATTACATAATTTCATAGTGTATTTAATTATTTTCAAAATATATATTAAAAATAATACATATATATTTCCTACTCTTTCAACATAAAAATAAAGATAGGAGCTTTCAATTTAAAAGTTTAAACTCAATTCAAAAAAACTTCCAGCTAAGTAAATGGATTAAATTTACACATTCCTGAATCTGCGGGGAAACAAAAATATATAGTGGTTCTCAGATTGACCTCACAACCTATTTAAGGATCTAATGATTTTTCCACATATTCACAAGATTCATCATCACCTTCAGAAGGTACTGACCTGGTCATCACAAAAAGTTGACAATTTTCATCCTTTAAAATTATATATATATCAACTCAAACCTACTTACAGTCACTTTTCACCACCATATTGTTGCATTCAGCATAATTTTTGTTTACGTACTTCCTGTACCAGCTGTCATCTCAAGATTACTGCTTACCATCAACTCACTACTATCATCAACCTCTTACCCAGTTCTAATGGGTGACTTTAACATGATCTATCATACTTTTGTTTCAAAGTGGCTACATTAATTTGCAAGATTACTAATGAGTGCTGAAGGTTTTTTACCACCCAACTCCATCTCTTTCTACAACAATCATTACACCTCACTTATTAATCTGTGCTTTTATTCACCCATGCTTCATCACTTAATTAAGTTAAGACTTAACCCCTTACTCTTCTCTGATCACCCTAGTCAAATGCTTGAACTCAATCTAAGTACAATGCAAACATCAACATTTCAATTTCATAAAACAATAAAAATAATTCTTCCTGTGCACACTTCATAATTTTTGTACTCTGAAACATATATTATTCAAGATTAGCACTGTGCAACTTTATCCTGTTCAAAGGTACATTTCCTTTATCAACACTCTGTCATTTAATATAAATCATATTACCCGAACCACACCACCACCCTCAAGACTCCCTAACTTTGGCTGATGAGCTACTAAAAAAAATCACCATGTGTAAATCTGCTCCAGATTCCTATGCACATGTAATGACACCTGCAACAATCTAAAAGAGTACCTTGCCACAAAAATGAAAAAAAAAATCTGTCTAAGAAAACAACATACATGAACATGAGGGTACCTTAGATGGGTTCTGGGGTATTCTTCCACTATCAGAGTTCCACAAGCACTTGAAATCAAGGTTGATAACAAATCTGGACATATGATAGAACCAATTACAAATATTTCAAACAACAACTGCAGTCACCTTGTGCTTCATACCACCTGAAGATAAATTTGGCCAACCAGAGTTAGATAAACCTTTCCATGCTACTGACATCTTGCTAAAGCTAACCACAATACCAAATTCTTGTCATTCAGAACCACATGAAATCCCTAAATTTATATTTTCACATCTCAATCAGTTTACCTTCACATCTCTGTGATTTAGCAAATTATCCATCACGGAGGCTGTTTAAAATGAAATTTCTATATCCAATCTCCATAGATCCATTCAACAAAAAGTAAACTTCAATATCCAATATATCTAATCTGCAACCAATCTCCATGAGCTCCCTTGATATTAAAAACCTGGAAAAGATTCTAAAAGATAAAATTGAGCCATATCTCCTCACTCTATTATCACCAATGCAACATGAAAAAAAGGTTCCTCAACAGACCAAGCTGACCTCATTTTCAAAACCATTATAAATTCAGTTAGAGAGCAGAAAAAATATGCTCCATTGACTGTTCAAATTGACATTGAGCTGCTTTTGATTCAGTCCTTATTGAAATTTTAATTCAGACCCTTGCAGACACCAAAATATCTTGCTCTCATATCTACTAACCAACCTACTCCTTAGTCATGAAATCGTTATTACAATTAATGGTAGAACAACACCTTCATTTTCTTCCCAACAATCCATATCTTAAGGATCTCCACTCATTTCTTTATTACATACATTTTAGATTAAGCCTCCCATAAACAAAATACAACAAAAATTTACAAGGAATCCAAATTTCACACTGGACTATATATACCATGTATTGCATACATGGATGATCTTATTGTATTTATTACATCCAAAAAACACCTACCTACTCTGGAAAAAATACTTAATGAATACACCCTCAAATATAAAGTCAAAATCAATATTAATAAAACATCAGTTTGGTTTCTTTACACTGGCAAGATAAATACACAAGTTTACCATGGTAAACCAACTAATTTCCTTGGGTTTTCTTTCTACCTAGGGCCCTCCACAATGAGACAAAAATTCCAGAAAAAACTGAAAGATGATATGAACATAACCACTTCTCTCTCCAAAACCTACCTCTCATTATATGAAAAAGTATGCCTTTTCAATATAACCTTGTAACTACAAAAATAGCCTATTACTCACCAATCATAAATTTCACTAAATCTTTCACTTCATCCATTTTACTCACTCTGTAGTAAGCTATTATGGTGCACAAAAGTAGACTCCATCTCTGTAAAACTACTTCCTGTTCCACCAACATAAAATGGATTAGGTCTTCACTCCATTCAATTTTTTTACAAACAAAAAAGTATTAATCTTCTGGCTGCACTGATAAGAAAGTTTTTCAGCTCTTTAATGCATCATTCAAATAACACCCACAGACCAACCATCACCTTCACATGGATATTTGTCTTGGCTCGTAAACCAACATCAAAGCATTTATGATCAGGTATCTTTTTTGGGTGTTGGTAGATACACCTATTGGAGCATTATAATATGCTGTATCCAGACATCACTACTGATTCTCATTCACCAATACATAAATATAAACAACAGTTGTTTGATGCAGTGATTAAGAAAATGGTCATTGGAACCCAAATTTTTTGTCTTTCTTTTAAAGCTAAATATTCACACTTTACTTACCTCCTATTTCCTTAAATACTGCAGGCTTTACAACAAAATTGATGTTTTTTCTCCTTGTACCACAGGGAAGAAGAAATGCAACAGCACCTATTTTACATCTGCACAGCTCTGACAAGTACTTAAGAAATTATGATTAACACATACAGACAAAATAACATCACACTTTATAACCTAATACAGATACTCAGTAAAGACTCAATACTGGCAGCTTGTGCAGCAACTTTTTGTTTATATACTTTGTGGTGCACCAGATGTAGTTTTTGCCTTGGACACACCTTGGACACACCCAGCCACATTATCTAATAAGCTTGAACAAATTTTTAAAAATCTGAATTGTGAAGTAAAATATTGAGAATCAATCTGGGAAAAGTTTACATAATCTTAATATTATGTCATTAATAGCTTTGTTATTTGTAATTGGAAGCTGGATTGCACAATAATTATAAAAGTCACTGCCATTATAAAAGTTCACTTTTAAAGTACTGCTGCTTAGTTCATTTATCAATTAAGGCACTGTAGTTTGAATAAAAATGACCAATTTTTATCTGACCAATGAGTTGACATTAATATGAAATATGGGTAATGTTTGCAAGTTAATTAAAACAATTTTTAGAAATCTGACTTGTGAATTATAGGAATCTATACGAATTGAATTGGTTGAATAAGTTTATACATTTTCCATGTTATATATTTAATAGCCACAATTTATTTATCAACTTATTATTATTGGAATATATAATTTGAAAGTAAAGATATATAATTAATAACAATAAAGCCAAATTTACTAAAAATATTTAATTAAAAAAAGTGACATGAACTCATTATATTTGTATTTTCTTTACTGGTGTTTTCACTGTTGATCATGATATTACCATGTCAAAAGATGAATAGATGCATATATTATAATGCATAATGTAACCTCACAAATTTTTTGAAAAATTTTGACTAAATAACTGTTTAAATATTTTTTTATGAAAGATCATGATTAATTAACTTCTTGGCAAAAAAGGTTCAAAGCTAACTATATACTGATTTTTGCTAGGTTAGCTTTTTCAAAACATTTTTGATAATGAAGTATTTTTATGGCTTTATATTCAAGCATTAAAAGAAAAAAATTCCTAATTAAAAAACAACAACCTTAAGATGCATAAATTTAGTTAAATTATTTGAAAAACAAATGCAAGTTTATAAGTTATTTTAATATAATATATTTAAGTTGTATAATGACATTTTTCAAATTAATATTTCATAAAATATAAATAGAATAAAGAAAAATAAGAGTATTGTGCAATCACTTTTATTTCAAAATTATTTTTTAAAAAAGCTATTTTCAATTTTTATTGAAAATGCTAAAATATGTACTTCTACAGTTGTATAAATATTGTGGATTTAAAAGTGCTGGATATCATATTTTATAATGCTGTCATCATTCTTGGACACTGAAGTTAACTTCAAATATTTTTTTAAAAGATACTTTAGTTATAAATGCTCACTTCCACTGACATTCCACTAGAAAGATTTTGTTAATAATATTGACAACTACAGATTTTTGAAATAAAAAAAATTATTACATTGTATATTGATTATTTGTAGGCTGTATTAAATGAATCTTTATTGACATCTGGTATTAATTTAAAATTGATCCTGAATTAACTCATTTGTTAATTATTTCTTTAATAACTGAGATTACAAATATAAATTATTATTTTGCACTTGTAGGCAGTCTAGTAAGAGAAGGGAATACAATAATATTGAGAGCACACAGAAATGAAAGTCTATTCCATTTGTTTTACATTTATTTGAAAGTACTGCATTTATATATATACAGTGCAGTTATGAACTATATTGTATCAATATATATGGCTTCAAGTGTATGCTTCCAAAAAAATGTAAACAAACAAAAGAACATGAAAATTCATAAACTTAATAATACATTTTATGGTATGAAAGCAACTATTTTTCCTTCTCTGAGATTTATATATGATCCTGTTTTAAAAAAAATATTAAAATTTGTAAATAAATTTTACAATATGTCTCAACTATTTTTTTTTCAAAGTACTCTATGCGATCATATTTATTTATAAAATTTCTTCAGTTTATATTGAAAGCAAATACATTTTATTCTTCCTTTATTAACCTTCCTGAATTTGATATCCAATCTTTTGTATAAAAAAATATTTTTAAGCATAAAGCTAAAAGATTTATAAAATTTAAGAACATACTTAAAGTTAATAGTGACTTAAAAACATCAAAACAATAAGAGAAATTGTAGTTTTTTGAAAACAAGATTACTATTATGATTATATAAAATAAAATAAAAATTGAAAAAAAAAAAAGAATATTATCCAGAGTATATTTAATTGTGATGAAAGTCAGCCAATTCATTATTAATTTTATTTAAAAAAGGAAAAATATGGTACAATAAGTTTTTGTTTATTATTTTTCCAATCAATCAATGAGTAATCGCATGTTCAATAAAATAGATATAAATGTATCATCTCAATTTATTAATAATTATATTATTATTTTAAAATGTTATTTATAGTATAATTTTCAACAGATATGCTTTAAACATGCTAATGTGACAGCCAATCAGATGAAATAATGACATCACATGGACCTCTCAATTCTCAAACACAAGTCAGAACTGTAAGAAAAAGATGGCACCCATCTTCTTCTATGCCTCATTTTGTATATAAATAAGACAGACTCAAGCATTTTGAACTGAGAGTGTGAAGCTTAAATACCTTCACATTTAATTCACTAAATATTATATATAAATAAACAACATGAAATCTTTTGATTTATTATGAAGCAAATTTTTAAATCTAATGAAATGATATTAATAAACATAAAAATATCAAATTTATTAAGTGCAAACAGATAATATTGTAATAACGTGAAAGCTAAAACCTTCAACAGATACGATTTAAACATGCTAATGTGACAGCTAATCAGATGTAATAATGACATCACATAGACTTCTCAATTCTCAAACACAAATCAGAACTATAAGAAAAAGATGGGATCCATCTTCTTCTATGCCTCAATTTATATATAAATTTATATATAAATAATTTATAAATAAATTAGCTTTCATGTTATTACAATATTATCTGTTTGCGCTTAATAAATTTCATATTTTTACATTTATTAATATCATTTCATTAGATTTAAAAAATTGCTTCATAGTAAATCGAAAGATTTCACATTGTTTATTTATATATAATATTTAGTGAATTAAATGTGAAGGTATTTAAGCTTCACAGTTCAAAATGTTTGAGTCTGGCTTATTTATAGATAAATTTAGGCATAGAAGAAGATGGGTCCCATCTTTTTCTTATAGTTCTGACTTGTGTTTGAGAATTGAGAGGTCCATGTGATGTCATTATTACATCTGATTGGCTGTCACATTAGCATGTTTAAAGCGTATCTGTTGAAGGTTTTAGCTTTCACGTTATTACAATATTATCTGTTTGCACTTAATAAATTTGATATTTATGCTATAATTGTAATTTATATTTGAATACTATACATATAAAAAATTTGCCTCACACATATATATATATACAAACAAAATGTCAATTAATTAAAAAATTATTGTAATAATAATAAAAATAATAAATATAATAATAATTAACTATTACTAAAAGATTATATATAATAGTTAATTACCAGTATATTTATAACTTTTATTATATATTATAACAGTCAGTGCCCACTATCTTTATTTTTTGCCTTACCAAGGTGCCACTAGGCTATTTGAACCTAGAAAAATGTATAAAGGAGGCAGATACATATGGGAGAGGTTCAAATTTTAATTGACCCATAGCCCTAGTTTCTAGTTCATGGAGAAGCTGAGCTTTAAAATATAAAATTCCAAATGTAAATTCTTTTAATCATTGATGTCAAAATAAAATTAATAAAGATAATAAAACAAATCACTACCTAGTTAATGAGACAACACCTATTTATTAGCACATACACATCAAACACAAAAATTTTGAAGACTGAATTAATTATTTAACATTTATTATTATATGCTCAGAGGAATAAATTGAATATATTTTAACATTATTTTAATAACTTGCTAGGAGTAATACACTGCATAGAACCAATCATTTAAAAGACTCAAACTTTTAATTTCAGACCAGAAGTTCACATCCAAACCAACATTAGTTTACGGATATACCGATGTGATCAATGCAAAATAAGAATATTAGCATAACAAAAATTATGCAAAACTCACTGTAGAGTATTGCCACTTAGTGCAATCCAGAGTAATCAATGGATTCAAGAAGGTTTGTGCATAAAATCCCTGTCTAGTGTCTTGCTTGTGGCTTTCATCAGAGGAAATTAACTAGTCTGGAGATATTGGATGAGTAGGCACTAGATAGGGATTTTATGCACAACCTTTCAACCATTGATTACTCTGACTTCCATTGAGTGGAAGTATTGTAGGATAGTTTTGCCTATTTTAACAGCTTGAGCAAGCATAAGAAATAGTGATAATGTGATGCTTAGTCATAACAAAAAGCATGATTACAGGAATTTACTTCTGTAGCATGATATTATTAGAAGATAACATAATGATCTTCACCATTATAGGAATGTACATCTGTCTGGTGAAGGATCAAAAATATATACAGAAAAAGAATAGTCCATACTGAAGGGAGAGTGGTCCATTGTGATTTTATAGTTCCAATCCAGAGCATAAGAAATCAATGGCATAGGAATATCTCTACTACCATTGTTAATGCAATGGCTACCATTTTTGGGTCATGCATTCAATTGGGTAATATACCCTATATGCTAATGTGACACAAGGGAATGAGAATCCAATGTGCCTTCCCAGATTACATTGACATAAAACATCCATACATATAACCACTAGCATTGATTTAAGTATGAAACAATTAGCCTAAAATTAAGCTGACTTGCGACAAATATGATGTCTATGCAGTAATTAAAACCTAACTTCAAACTCATTAATTTAATTGAATGAGGATGAAAATGACAGTGACAACTTTTAAATGTTCTAACACATTGCAAAAGATCATGGTATATGCTAAACTGTGTCATTATCTCTATTTTCAAGTTACAATTATCATATGTGACATATTAATTCAATTGGTGAAATGATCTCTGGTCATGTGATAAACACATTTTATATAAAATATTTATTACATATGAAATAGGTAATTTGGAATTTAAATTGTCAAGAGATTTTCTTTAGAGAAGAAATAATATTCAGGTTTAGTTATTAAAATAGAAAATTTGTATTTTCTTAGGTTAAACAGTTCACAATTCAAATTTCATTTAAAAATTCATACTTTTTTTTCCAGTGAATCCTCTGGATTGTGGCAGGTTTGTTGAATGTCATTTTTATAGTCTTTTATGTGCTTCACATCCCTGTTCAATGCTTTATCCATCAGTGATTAATAGATTTTCTTTCTTATTGGAGGTGAATCCAATATTTGCTGTCCTTCAAGAACTATCATTCTGGAGGCTGCCTCAATCTGTGTAACAGAGAAGAGAGGAGTTTAATGCATGACTCCTACATAATGTTTGACTGGTATTACAGGTCCAAAAAAAATTTTCTGTCAAATATTTAGAAAAAAATGGTTTCATAAATAATAATAATCAATAATGATCAGACATAATTTGTTCTTCTTATATCACTTCGTATTTCAGTACTTTGGTATTAAAGCTACAACATGGAGCATGTATTAAATCTACAACATCAGTTGACATTCATATAAATCCACTGATAACATTTTAATCTTGGGATCTGACCAAAATAATGTGTACAAGGATCTTGTATATGACTTTTGGCAAAAAATCTGTACACATATCGTGGATCTTGTACATGATGTTTTAGCAAGATTGCAAAGTTATTGGGGATTTGATACAAATGTGAAAAGGTCACAGTAGGTATAATGCATGCTCTGTGTTGCAGGGCTAAAAATAATAACTAAAAGTAAAAACATAATAAATATATTTACCATTTTTAATCGGAAATGTATGATTTTGAATAAGACATTCAAATATGTATGATTTGGACACTTATGAATGACATTTGAAATCAATAAAAAAAATGTGATTTGCGATCTTAATGAAATGACAGCATTAAACAAAAATTGTTAGCTAAAAAACACTCTAAACAAACCATAAATGATTTTGGTTTTTAAATAACAAGACATTCAAATGTGTATGATTTGGACACAATGTCATTTGAAATCAAAAAAAAATGTGATTTACGATCTTAATGATATGATAGCATTACACAAAAAAATTATTAGCTTAAATACACAATAAACAAACAGTAAATGATTTTGGTTTTTAAATAATATTTATAAAAATACATTAACTATACATATGACTTTCACACTAACAAATTTTAAGAATGACATTCCTAATCAAAAAAAAATGTGATTTGCGATCTTAATAAAATGATACCATTACACTAAAAAAATTGTTACTAAACAATTGGCACTAAACAAACTAAATGATTTTGGTTTTTAAATAATATTTATAAAAACACAAAATATATTCATACAATAATTACCATGTAATATATAACAGGAATTATGAAACAAACATTTCACATGTAATATTACCACAGACAATGGAGATTTCCAAAAAATTTTCCCTCTGAATATGTAGCACATAATAGCAGAATATGCTGGAATTTTCAACAGAAATGCTAATAAACATACTTTTTCTATAAACAAATTAAACTAAAAAAGAAACAAAAACTAAAAATATACAACTATATATGAATTGGAATACCTGTTGTCAGAAAGAAATCTGGACAATAACTGAAAATGTCAAAGCATTACAAAAAAAAAAAAAGATCACATTGATAAAGAAAACACACTTTGTCATGTATGCTCACAGGGATTATTTCCTTTCAATCTGACATCATTGTGACATTATACATTTATTGTGGGTGTAAAAAAGTCTTCTATCTCCCCTACATTGTAACTCTAATACCAAAATACCAGTATTATAAAATTTTAGAATCGATCTCTCATGGCTCACTATGGTTCTCATTGATGATGATGGTTTTTCTCTCTAGTCTATGTGTGCATACACATCTTTGTTGGTTAGCTTGCTTTAGAGTGGAAAACATCAATATTTTCTCAATCACTAGTAATTTTTAATCTCTTATCTGATGTACAATCTGTGGAATTAATCAACATTTCAATATTCATTTCCATCTACTATAGTTTAAAAATAACTTTAATAGAAAATAAATTGACAGTTTTTATTTTATAAAATCTTTTGTTTCTGGATTTTAAAACTTTATTTAAATGAATTTTGTTTACAGATTTTTCACATAATTCCATTTAATAATGATGTAATGACATATATATTTATTGAAAAATGCTACACATTTGCAGTTCAATAAACAATACTTTTTTTTTCTAATCAAAATTTTAAATCATAAAATCTACAATTTTTGTCAAAACAACTTTTATAGACAAAAGATGAATGATCTTTTATTTACAACGGTTGCCTTGAGAACAAATTGTAGAATCTATGGTTTATTAAAATTTAAATGTTATCATGTGATTTACATTTAAAAATTACCTAATTATGGTTTGTGAGCTAAAGAAATATATGTATAATTTAAGAAAGAGAAGACTCCAGGAAGAAATATTGAGATCATATGAAAACATTAACCACATTTTATTTCACATTTCATGTAAAACCATTTTATTTGATTGTCATCATATGCTTTAATACAATAACTTACAATTAGATTCAGGTGGCACAGCAGAGACATAGAGCAAGTCAAAGTTTCTTTCAGACATTTGGTAAATCTATTCACAATAGTTCTAAACACACTTAAGTAAACAGTTTTATTTAAGAGTGTGTTCTATACTTCATCATTTAGTGATATATAAAGTCAGCATATTTCAACATATTTATTTTTCATATTTATTCTTAGTTTATTAATAAAATGATTAAAAAAAATTTCTACTTTCACTCTTGAATTTCAACATTTTTTTGTTCTAGACATAAATTCAGTAAATGAAACTGATCCTTAAAATAAAATATTTTTATGCAAAAATGAATTTTCAGAAATGAATAAATAATGATTCTTTCATAATTTAATATTTTTTATATGTATCTTGTTATAGGATAACTTCAAATAATGAAAACTCTCTTTAAGATTAATAAATAAAATTATAATAAATTGATAAATGTTTAAACATTCATCAATTTATTACAATTATTACCAAAAAAGAGGTAAAAGTATTATTTATAGAATCAGATCTGATGAAGCACCATATATTATGGAGAAACTAAGGCCACTGTCAATATTAGTGCCACTCAACATATGTGTGCATAAAGGAGAGTGCAAAAGAACAATGACAACATTTCAATATTCCTTGAACATGAGAAGCAAACTGGTCATAGGTTCGAACCCTCCAACCCCAAAATTGTATGCACTAAAACTAATGACTGCAAAAGGAAGATAAAAGAAGCATATTTTATCATTAATGGTAATAATGCAATTAATACTCATGACAAATTCTTCGTTATCTCCAGAAAATGGACAAGATGATTAATTTACATATACATTTGCATATATTACCATCTAATATTATCACAACAACTATTACTATTTTGGCTATGTTTATGAGGGATAACACCCTGAAAGTGCTTAGCCTGGATTAACTCATTTTGATTGTTTGCTATTAATAGCTTCTTCAACCAGCATTTTAAAGCATTTGTATATACTAAAAAAGATCAATGAAATGTTAGAAGAATGCTTTTGACTAGAGGCATTTTAATTTTCTTTAGTCATTGACATCAATAAAGTTTTACTTAAACCTCTCATATTTACCTTTTTTCCTACTACACCTAGCGTAATTTGGGTTAATTGTTCAACATTTAATGTGAATGTTTAAAATCTTTATTTAATATTATAAAACAATAAATTGGGTTGGTTTTTTTTATAAATTTAAGTTTACAAATAAAAAAGGTTTAATAAAACATATTTGAACTTTCCAAATAAAAAGTATAAAATGTAAAAAAAAAAACATTGTAGAACAATGACTTTACATTTACTGGTACTTTGTCATAATGCCATTGCAAAAAGAAAATTAACAAAATATTTGGTAAATGAATTACAATTTTTAAATCTGAATAAATTATTATAAAGTCATAACAAATCTATGAAATTAAAACAGGCAAAACTCACTATATATATTGCCACACAAAACAAGCTAGAGTAATCAATGGATATCAGAAGGCTTTGTGCATAAAATCCCCATCTAGTGCCTACTCATCCAATATCCTCAGACTTGTTTCTGGCTTATGGCCTTCACCAGTGAAGAACCTTGGATCTGAGAGCACTGCATCTAGATCTTGGGATCTAATGCAACCCTCCAGCAACCACTTTATCTCCATTTAACTACAAAACTATGAGTCTTAAACTGAAAACAGTTTAATGTTTTCAATCCAAGCCCATTAGCTTATATAGTCAGTACCCATACATTTTGGTGTCTTTGGTTCTTTAACAACCATAGCCCCCACTATCCTATTAGGCAAAATTGGTTTTAAGCCAATAAACATCACATGATCATCACCTCTTATGCTTGTATATAACTTGTTAAAACAGGCAAAACTCACTATATATATTGCCACACGCAACAAGCTAGAGTAATCAATGGATGCCAGAAGGTTTGTGCATAAAATCCCCATCTAGTGCCTACTCAACCAATATCCCCAGACTAGTTTCTGACTTATGGCCTTTGTCAGTGAGGAGCCTTGGATCTGAGAGCACTGCACCTAGATCTTAGGATCTAATGCAGCCCTCCAGCAACCACCTTTTATATCCACTTAACTACAAAACTATGAGTCTATGGTTTCTAAAGAACCAAAGACACCAAAATGTATGGGTACTGAACTGGGTTCAGACCCATATGACTATATAAGCTAATGAGCTTGGATTGAAAACATTAAGATGTTTTCAGTTTAAGACTCATAGTTTTGTAGTTAAATGGAGATAAAAGGTGGTTGCTGGAGGTTTGCATTAGATCCTAAGATCTAGGTGCAGTGCTTTCAGATCCAAGGCTCCTCACTGATAAAGGCCATAAGCCAGAAACTAGTCTGGGGATATTGGATGAGTAGGCACTAGATGGGGGATTTTATGCACACGCCTTCTGGCATCCATTGATTACTCTACTTGTTGTGTGTGTCAATATATATAATGAGTTTTGCCTGTTTTAACAACAGTTATACATAAGCATAAGAGGTGATGGTCATGTGATGTTTATTGGCTTAAAATCTATGAAATACCTGTCTGAAAATGTAAATTTCATTTATATTTAATAAATTATTACAAATATTCAGAATCATTATTTAACAGAGTGTCACAGTCTTAATTATCACTGCTTTCAGTAAAATATTATTTCAAGTTTTTTAACTTGTATTTTTAAAAGAAATATATTTTTTAAAAATCTAAATGAAAATATATAAATATATTCTTTTAATATTTATTATGAAAATATTTTGTAAAAATATTTACAAATAATTAAATACACTATGAAATTTTGTAATTGTTTTTGCTAACTGATCAAAAGAATAGATGATGTTCATATTCAAAAAGTCAAACAATAAGCAACCTCTAATTTTATTACTCTCTTTTCATCTTATACACAGTAGTCTGTTTTTACTGATCTATTAATTACAAAAAAACACCTGAAGATGTCAGTAATCCATGGAACTGATTATGTTTTTAGTACAAAATAAACATATAAAAGGTAAATAAGTCTGAAAAAAGTGATTTAAAGTTTTGGCCCTCACAGTACTCGGCAAGAAACTGCATTACAAATTGGAAAAGTTAACCAAATTTACTCCAAAATGTTATCAAAATATAATAAATTTAAAATGTAAATGACTCCCTAAAAATAAAAATTTATTAATGTTATAAAAAATAAATAATAAAAGGGTAAATAAATTTTATATAAACTTATTTCATTTTCACTTTGTGAATAAAAAATAGTGCAGCACACATATATTAGTATCTTTTCAATTCTGCCAATACAATATACCTGCCCTTTTAATTTTCATTGCTCAAAGAATCTTTTCTTTTATTCAATTTTTTTACCCCCAATTATCTCATGGCATATAGGTATTATAATTAAAACTATTAAGGTACAAAACCACATTTTTAAATTAAAACTTCTAAAAGTTGTAAATAGGTTTCAGCCATTTGTAGCAGACATTATAGATTTAATACCCCAGAGAGTTGCAGGAATATTCTGAAAAATGATAAACATAATTTTATTATTATATCCCAATAATAATGATAAAAAATACATTTTTTTATGATTTTGTATATATATATATCAAATCCCCTATATTTACATTTTTAATTTTTGAAATTCATCAATAAACCAGTTAAAAAAATAAACTTGAATAAATGTTATTTAATTAATCTTATTTAATAGAACATTTAAGATCTTTTTATAAAAAAGGCAATGGAAAAAAAATCACTTAAATTATATTCAGTAGTTTTAAAATCAATAGATTCATAAAATTACAAATATTTCAATCAATAAGACTTTTTCTTTCTTTTATTTAAATTATTGTTTCTACCCCCTTTTTTTGATTAAAAAGATAATTATACTCTCAGTTAACAATATTAATTTACTGGAAAACTATAATTACTATTTACATGTCTGTTCTTTGTATGTATGTGTTGGTGCTGTTATCAGAATAATTTTGAAACCGTAAATAAAGACATTTATATTTATGTCATACTAAAAGTCCTGCAAACTTCTTCCTACATGGTTTGCTTTTATAATTTTCTTATTGTATTAGCTCTAATATATATATATTATTTGTTTCTTATAATATTAGTAATATAATGATTTATATATATGAATCTGATATTTCATATCTAAGAATAGACACTACAGTGGAACCATGATCTAAGCTGTATCTAATTACAATGTTTCAATTACATGCTTTCCAAAGAAAACTATATACTAAGAACGAAACATCTAAATAAATGAAACTAAAAAAAAAACCATTAAAATTTTTAAATTTTGTTGATATTCAAGTAGCCGGTTTTTTTATCTGATGTCTGTATGTAATTACATTTTAAAAAAGTGTAAAATTTGTAAATAAATTTAAAATTATACCAGAAGCAGTTTTTCATCTCAGAGTACCATAAATGACCATGTTCGTTAATTTTTTTTTTTTCAATTTATGTTGAAAGCGCATACATTTTATTCTTTTTTTATTTTATCATTTCCAAATTTGATGTGCAGTATTTTACAAAATAAAATATTTTCTAAGAGTAGTGTTTAAAGTTTTACAAAATTTTAGAATATACTTAATATAAAAACATTAATAGTAATTAGAAAAATCATACTTTCTTGATAATGAGATTAGTCTTATGTTTCTAAAGAAAAAAAGTTATTGAAAAAAACTTTTTCGCCTAAAGTATATTTAATATCGAAGAAAGTTGACTTTTCACTGTTCATTTTAAAAATAAAAATGTTACATAGTTTTTTTTTTAAATTCTTATTGTTTCCAGTGAAAGCATGAGTGAAAATATACTCAGTAAAATGTATGTGGATGTGTCCCCTCTGTTAATAATTATATTATTACTTTTTAAAAAAAAATTATTTATATTATAATTTTTATGTATGCATATTATATATATAAAAAAATGACTATTATATATATGTGTGTGTGTGTGTGTGCATGCACTGTGCACTTACATTTCAGTAAGTATTACAGATTCTAATCAATTTTTCTCAACAAAATTATCTATTATACATTATATACATTCAGGTGTGAGTGGAGCTTGGAGCAAAATATAACATAGTTTGTGGCTGCATTATATATCACAATCATAATGTCTTATCAAAAATATTTCTATGACTTACACTAACATGTCTTCCGCAGAAGATTTTCTTTAATCACATTTTCCGCTTTTAAAAAAATTTAAAAAATTATTTATAACAAAAAAAAAATCTGTTTTTTGCACTGTTTTCATCATCTAGTATTATAAATATTGAATGTCTTTTGAGAAATTCAAATTTTATTTAAATTTTCAATTGTTAATAATAGAACACAAGTTGTTCTATAGCAATATTTTGAGTGATATTATTTCCTTTCCTCTTCAAATGTTGCTGACTTTATTAGTAACAGTACTAGGGCAGTAATCAAACTGAACCTGTAGATTCATGAATATCACATATAACAATATTATTCAGCAGAATAGTTCATTTGGCTAGAGCATTACCTTAAATGTACTATTCATGAATCTAAAGGTCCAGGATTGATTTTCATGCTAGTACTGTCCAGCACTATCTGACAAAGAGAGAAGAAGAATATCACTCAAGATATTGTTTTATGTATTAACCAGTAGACTATTAATAGTTATATGTATTTGAAAAGTTAAACAAAGTTTGAATATTTTTAAAGACACTGAATATTTAATATTAGATGATGAAAATAGTCTGAACATATAATTACAAATAGAATGTTATCATACATAAACCTTCAGACAAACATTTTGTATTTGCTATCAAAATTAAAAATAATTCAAGTCAGATGTCATATGACCTAGTTTAAACAAGCTTGTATTACAGATGTTTTAAAAAAAGCTCACAAATAAGCTCTTAACAAACTTTGCAGAATATCCTCAACCCAGACCGGTTTCTGTCCCTCACTGACTTATGATATGTAAGCCAGTAGCAGAAATCAGTCTGGGGTTGAAGATATTCTGCAAAGCTTGTTAAGAGCTCATTTATGGGCTTTTTATAAAACATTTGCTATCAAAATATAACACCTTAATATAATGATTGAGATGAAAGCAACTACATGTTTAATGTCAACGGATAAATTAATAGTAAACATAAAAAAAAACATTAAATATACTTTTGTTATGAATTTTAGCCCAAAATTAAGCAAAAATAAACTATCAAATAATTTTATGGTCAAACAAGTCACATAAAAAACAATTGTACAAATTGCTTAATAGTATGTATTCGGAAAATAAATTTTCTTTATTAATATAAATTTTCAGATAATTTTCTACTTTTTCTTTAATTAATTGTGAATTAATTACTGCAATCTTCCATCAGGCCTAGACTTATTCACATGTAGATAGTATATTAGTGTTTGTTTAATGGTTTTCCATATATTGATGATAAAAATGACCTGAAATATATAAATTTTTGTATTAATTACCTCTAAAAAAAGTTATATAACAGTGTGATTTAGAGAAAAAACAAAATCAAGAAGGTGAAGCTTCAAGAGAAGGGAAGACTTATGTTTGTATGAGTTGGCATTATTTAAAATATGGAAATTGAAATTCAAAAGTTTACATATAATTTATTGCATATTTGCAAAATTAAATTAAGTCTCTGTTTCATTAATAAATATATAATATTTAGATCGAATTTGTATTTGAACACTTTTCTGTTTGACATGAAACAAATCAAATGCTTAACATTCTAACATGAAAAAAAAAGGTATAAATTGGAAGTAGAATTATCAACATCATGAATAATATTATTTTTTAATAGATTGAACATTTCAAAGATTATTCACTTATAAAAATGTATTCTTTATTCAAATATGCATTGTTAATTCAAATCTAGTTGATTCATCATTTTTAATCATTACCAATCTGCTTCAGGTTAATAGTCTCACACATGTTTCCTGCCAGTATTCTCTCTTCTCCACATCACACCAGCAAATTTCCTTATTTCATTCATACCGTATCTGATATAAATCTTTTTCTATATCTTTTATAACCTCTTGGGATTCAATTTAAAACTTCAGATGTCAATCTAATAACATTTCTTCTTGCAATATGTTCAGACCAATTTTATTTCAGTCATTTAATTTTTTAATGATATAAATAATACCTATTTTTCTCACCCCTGTAATTAATTTTTGATTTCTTTTTTTTACTTTCTTAAATACTTTTCTTGATATTTTGTTGGGACATTTTCTGTAAATCTTTTCATTATGTATCCACATCTCAGATCCATAAGGAAGAACTGATTAAACTTATTAATTAAAACTCTTTCCTTTCAAACATATAGGCATATTTTAAGATTAAGCTATTTCTATCAAAATCATACTATCCAAGTTTAATTCTATGATTAATTTTATTCATTATATTTGTATCTATATGAATAATATGCATAAAGTATTTATAGTTACTAAATTATTCTAATTCATTATTATAAGTTTTTTAGATTTATTTGATATATTAAGATAAACAATAAAGTACATTAACATACAAAGACAATTAGTGAAAATTTTATATCTGATATTTATAACTTCTTTTATTATTGTCACAAAATTATCACTAATTATATTTGAATTCAAATGTATTTTATTGTTTATCTTCAATAAATTAAATAAATTCAAGAAATAATTATATATTGTTTTAATAAATAAATTGTCTAATTATTAAAATTTTCACTCTATTTATCCAAAAAAGTTCATCTTCATCTTGTTTTTATATAATTCATTCATTAAATTCAAAATAACTTACTTGTTGTTTATAGTTATCAAGCTTGACAAGGGTTTTTTTTTTTGTTATTCACGTCATTTCTGGGTTTTTTTTCGACTTGAATATAACATGGTAAAATAAATATTTTAAAGGTAATTATTAATTAGCTGTGAAAACATTAATAATTTAAAGATTATTTAATATAAAATGTATTAAAATATTTATTTTTATATGAATGTCTTCATGCACTTTATTAACTTTTGAATTATTTATTCATTTCTTTAATAAATCCATTTTTTGTTAAACATTATGCATCAAATGTGATCAATTATTCAAAGTTGATATATTTAAAATATAATACCAATTAATCTATTAACTTATATTTAATATTATTGACATGCAAAAGGTAATCTGCCTTGGAAAAATCACATGATGGATTTTATTATTACTATGATTTTTTTTTTGTGCATACGTGATTTTATATTCATAATGAATAAATGCTGAATATATGTTAAGTATACAAATGTAATAGAATACAAATATATGATTATATATTTGCAATACATATTTATTCATCTAACTGTTGATAATAAATCATTTTCTTTGGGATCATCAATAGATTCTATTCTATGGACAGTTTCAGATAGTAGTCATATCACCCATTCTTTCATTTTCCACTCTTCTCTTTTCATTGCCCAACTCTTCAACTTTACATAACTTTTTGCATCTATTACATCATCCAACAATGTTGATCTTTTCATTACTTTCTTCTCACTTTTACTCACCATTCTCTCCAAAACATATTTCATTGAACTATACTCTGTTTTTAATATATTTTCAATCCAGTTTCTTTTTTCTAATTTTCTTAATCATTTTTTTTTTTTTCATTTAGTCTTTTTAAAACATTTATTATTTTACTCATCCAAGTCACTTTTTTTCATTCTTCTCCATGTCTACATCTCAAAGGCATCCAATCTGTTCATAATTTTATTACTCATTGTGCATATTTCACAACCATGCAATAGTATCCTCCATGCATAGAATTTAATTATTTTTTCCCTTAATTCTCTCTTCAAAGGTCAACAAAAAATTTTTTTTCTCTTAATAAATACTTCCTCTGTCAATTCTATTCAATTTCATATTCCATCATTACTCAATCAACAATCCAAATAATTATTTTTTTACCTGTTGAACTAGGTTATCATGGATTTCAATTTGCTGTTTTTTTGCAGTTTTCCTATTCATAAACATTTAGTTTTTTTCAACATTAATTTTCATTTCATATTTCATACATCCTTTCTCCAATCTATTTATCATATTCTGAAGACATTTTTCTTTCTCAGCTATAAGATCCATAGCCTCTGCAAATCTTATTACATTTTATTATTCTACCTCCAAAATTTGCTCATCCACAGTCTAAATAATAATTTGACATGTCTTATAAATAAATATTAAAAAGAATAGGTGGCATAATGTATCATTGCCTAACTCCTATTTCTATATTCACTTCATCAGCCTCATTATTCTCTAGTATAATTCTTATCCTTTGCCCAGTATAGATATTCCAAATTAATCTTTTCTCCTTATAAAATATTCCTTTATTTTTTAAGATGGTTATACATATTTATTCCAGATTACTCGATCAAATTCTTTTTCTAAATTCAGAAACCATATACTAATTTCTTTATCTGTTTCAATATATTTCTTTGCAATAGTTCTCCCCTCTCTGAAAACCAAATGGTTCTTCAATATAATATTCTACTTTCCCATAAATTATTTGAATTATAGACCTCAATAAAACTATAAAAGCACTTGCTAACAAACTTATTATCCTGTACTCTACACCTTTCAGCCTTCTTTTTTTTAACAAATGGAATCATGATAACCCTTAAAAAACTTTCAGGCCAAACTTCATTATTATTTTTTCAAATTGCAAAGTCCAATTATTTTTTGCATAGTAAGTTCTCCCATTTCTTTCAAAAATTCTATAAGTATTGCATCAAATCCAACATGTGCAATCAATATTATTATTTCATCTGATAATATGTTCATATCATTATCATCTACTTCAATATTTTTTTCATTTTCAAGTTCATAATTAATTGAATTATTTTCTTTTCTAAATAGACACTGAAAATATTCTTTCTATCTTTTTAATATATAATTGCTATCGGTTAATCTCTTCACATTCTTACCTGCAATTCCACTTGCTAACCATGTTTTATTCTTACAAGTGACATTTCTAATTCTATCAAATACCAGATCATGTTTTTCACCTGTTGAAGCATTTTTATCTCTCTACATTCTTGTTCCAATCATTTTTCTTTTGCTAAATCTGGTTCTGTTCTTATTCCATTATTATTTTTTCTGTATGCACTTTGCTCTTCCTCAGTAGTAACATTCTTTCATATTCTCCAACATACCTTTTGGTATTCATATCATTTAGCTTTTTTTAACTGAATAGTGTCTATTTCATTTTTTGCTGTTTTTAATAATCATTTTTTACCACATATTAAACCAAAATTTCTTTTCTTCATTTCTGACAATTTATGTAAGTTCTGTCATATATTTTTTCCTTTTTATTTTTTTTAAACTCAACTTTAATTTAATCATAACAAATTATAATCTGACTTTATATCAGTACCAGTCAAAGCATAAGAACCCTTAATAGCATTCTTGTATTGAACTTGAATCAATGTATAATCAATTTGATAATGTTCTTTATCATCTGGAGCTTTTCATGTCCACAAACTTGTATGATTTTTAAAGCAAGTATTTGCAATCACAAACCCATTTTCCTTTCATTTTTTTTTCCAATACCATAATTTTTAACAAACAAGAGCTAGATTAGAGTATACGTGATCCTATAACAATTACTTTTAGGGTCCCAGAAAATAATTATTACAAAATGAATCAAAAGTGACTCTGAAAGATTCTCCAATAGATCTTTTGTTGTAACCATAATGCTAACTGTTGTCAAAGTCTACAGAAAGAATCATTAAAAAAAAGTATTGTATAACTCACCTACATGACATTTAACATCTGCAATAATTCTCTATTATCAATTTATTAAAAAGTTTTTTAATGTAAGTATGACAAGTTATAATTCAGTATATGACAGTGCCAACAAATCATTAAATAAATAAATTTGATAATTAGCCTTGACCAATGAGAAACATTGTACATATATAGCCCGCAATCATTTCCCCACTTCTATGCTTATCAAACTAATGATTTGAAAATTGAACTCAAGTCAGCATGCTTGTCAAATGAGGTATCAACAAATAGATGGTTATTATTATTAAAATACAGCTTTATTAATCTATTAACAAATATATTTAGATAAACACAGCATAAAATTAAAATCCTGTAGTATTTGAAACATTCAAGATATTAGTTTGAATACTTTTAAAAGGTAGTACTAGCTGTTGGAAATGTAAATGCAATCTATTCTTTATTGATGAGAACCAATAATCAGAACTTTTATTGAGAAATTTTGTTGACATTACTATCTGGTATACATTAATTATGAATATCTTCACAGCTATTCAGAATCAATCAGTAACATCAAATTTAATATTGCTTTTGCAAAAAAAAACTTCAAAAGTGAAAAGTTAAATCATAAATTTTATCACATACAACAGAACAATATTTACACAATGTTTTCAACTGAGATCTCAAAATCTTATTTTTGGCTTTGAGGATTTGTTTTTAATTTTTTTTTTTCTAGATTGCCATTCCTTAAAAAATTATCTGTGTGTGTGTTTTGTTTTTTTTACAAAAAAAAAAAAACATTTGAGAACTCTGCTTTAAAGCATTATTCTTTCATTAACTCATATTGAAATAATAAAACTGAATAAATGTTATATTACCATTCACACACAAAAAACAGTTAACAAAAAAACCAAAACCATTAAACTTAAGAACTGTCTACTATAATAATTATAATTTATAAATTTACATAAGAATACATATATCACTTATTAGTTATTATGTTGATTTTTATACCAATTTTATATTTATGTACTATTTGACTAATTAGATTTTAAAGAGTCTCTTTCAAATGTTAGTCAATATAGTAAAATATTTAGAGTGATAATTATTTTGGTATCATTTAGCAAGCATTCTATGATACTTTATGAGTTTAGGGAGCGCCATCAAATCAGGACTTACATAAACAAGTGATAAACAATTTTATAATTTCTCAAATATACAATAAAAGAGTGTTCCAAATATTTTGCTATTTTTATAAATACATTTTTAACAAAAACATGGCAAATATAAAGACGGTGGAGTGGGTGGAAGATAGACTTCCAAATTATATTTTTATCAAATATATAATGGAATATATTTCTAATAAAAACTGATAAATATTAAGATGAGAAGAAGTATATTTCTCAAATATATTTTTAACAAAGGCATTCGTAAATATTAAAATTATGGGAGATATGTTACTACAATATATTTTTAACAAAAATGTAATAGTATATATTTTCTGATACAAGAAATAAATTTTATATTAAAACATAATGATAAGCAATTTTACTATAATATAATTTTATAGCAAATAGTTCATGGTTTTTGAAAAAAGTAACAAAATAAAGCAATATATATTACAATAAATAACTGAATGCAAGAAAAAATAAAAAATTTCTGAATGATTATTGATAAGAAAAATAAAAGGGAAAAAGTGGTAGTTTCATCTAAACAATGGCATTGTGATCTGAAAAGTGCAAATAAAAGGTTTCTTATAAAGCATGAACAAAATAAAAGGTTTTATCTAAACATGAAGTCATGGTGTGAAACTCATTATTAATTTCTTCCTCTCTGTTTTGAAAGATTCTTATGAGAATTTTGGTCATATTTACAACATTTTATTTTTACAATTAAACTTTTATTCTATATTATATATTGATAATTTTTACATTATTTATTATAAATATAAGCTTACAAACAAAAAAACATTCCAAAAATTAATAGTTGAACTTAGAAAAATTAAGTATTAATGTGAATATATAACATTAAACAATGGCTCTTTTCTTGTTATATCATGATATTATCTGTTGATAAACAATTAATGAATGAAATATTTGTTATTTGAATTCCATATTTAAAATAGAAACAAATTTTAGGTGAGACAATATAAATGAATGGAAATATGTTTTAAAAGTAAAAATTATAGTTTAATTAAAATTTTATAAAAAATCTTCACCAGTGTTTATGAAAGTAATTGTTAGTCAAAACAGCTTTTATCATAAATATGTTTTAGTACCTATCTACTTACAAATAAACATTTACAAATAAAATGTATCTGTAATCAAATATTTTTTATTTAAAATAAATATTTTACAACAATGTTTCACAATTTCTTTGTTATCACTAAATCTAAGTTTTAAATGTTCACTTTTAATATGAAATTATTATTTATCAGAATATAGTAAATTTCACCTCACTTGTATTTAGATATATTTGTTAAGAAATTAAATAAATTTTTAAAAAATCACATTTGATTTTTGGAATTATTTTAAAAATTAGATTTTAATCAAAACAAAGTATTGTCACATTATCAAATTTCAGATAGAGCAGATTTAATTTGCAAAATGAACAAAATCATCTTTGTTTTAAAAATCTGAATGAATTATTTTTAATATTTAGTAAATCTATTAATTTATGCTTTAAAAGTTTATTCTTTTTTGCAATTATGATATCATTAAATGTTATAATAGACTGTTTAGTGATATTTCTAACAGTTGTATTTCCCATGACTATTCTCTATAGAAACATTACACAGAAGAATATATTATTTTATATTTAAAAATAATACATTTCTGTAAAAAATATATATGCAATAATATGTATTTTGATTTCTAATATAAAAATAATCATAACTTTTCACAAAATCAAGTTTTTAAACCATCATAATATTTTCTCAAAGTAATCTCACAAAGTTTGAGATTTCCAAATATATAATAACATCCCACTAATGTGTGGTTTCAGAAACTTTGAAATTCTCACTTATTCAATTATCCTGATGTCTATTGAATTTTTTTGAAATTAAAATATTAGAAAAAATATATGCATGAATTTTAAAGCTGTAAAAAAAATTAGCTAAATTTGTCAAAGCGTGAAAATTTATAATTAAATTCCTAAATTTTCAGATGCAGCTCTGTCACTTGAAATAATATGTTGAAATATGTAAATAAATTACTGAAAATTGCAATTTTTCTTACTGAAATATGGTCAGAATTGCCTTGATATTAATCTATCAATCGGTGATGTTCTCAGTTTCTTTATATTATGATACAATTAATTAATTATTTGCAGGCTTTGTTTTACATTGAAAATTTACTTCTGTCTTCAGATTATTAAAACTAATAATTTTCACAATTTGTACATAAAAAATATGAATTGGAAAACTAATGTTATAGATAACTTCAAAATAATTAAGAAAAATTGAAGCAATAGCATCATTGTAACACCCAAAACACCTCAAAATAAATTAAGCTGAGCATTTATATTATTAAAATACATTTTTAATAAAAAAACATAAAATATTCTAAAAATATTTTAATACTAAAGGGGTATAGAAGAATACTAAAAAATATTCTTCCCATTCTAATTTTAAATGTATTTATCAACATGTTTAACACTTGACTGATATTCATTTAGTATGTTGTCCTTCCCCCATCTTGGTATTAATCATTATCATTTCTCATCATGGGAAATTCACTGCAGGTTAAAAGTCTTTCCAAGTATAATACATTCCAAGTCTCACCTCTTTTCTCTACATCACATTAGCAAACTTTATTATTTCATTTATTCATTTCACATGCTATCTCGAGGTTTTTTTTACAATATCTTGGAATTCTGTTACTAAATTTCAGCTCTTCATATATTATCATCTCTTCTATTAATATACTCATCACTTATTTAGTCTCATTTTTCAATGATATTAATGATAACTGTCCTATTATCATCTCTTCTAGCAATAAGTCTAGTCCAGATCCATGACAGTCCCTTAATTTTTTTCAATGAGAACAATAATACTTATTTGTTTTATCCATATTTTTATCTTTTTGCTTTTTTTAACATATATCTCTTGATACTTAATTGAATGTTTTAAAATCTCTGCCTTGCTTTTCTTTTAAGTATTCATGTCTTAGCTCCATAAATAAGAATTGATAGAACATATTTACTAAAACCCTTTTTTCAAACATGTAAGCATTTAATATTGTGATTTTTACCACAAACACTGCACCAAAGTTTAATTCTATGATTAATTTCATCCATTATCTTTCCATATGCATTAATAATATGAACTACATATTTGTAGTTGCTAACTTCATCTAATTCATCATAATCAATCTTTACTGTCTTCATTTGAAAAAATCCATTAAATATTATATTAGATGTTCTAGCATTTATCTTTAATCCTACTTTCATCTGAAAACTCTCGTAGCATTTCTAAAAATTCTGAAGCTTTATTTTCAAAAACAACCACATCATCTTCAAAATGTAAAAATAAACTTACCATTAAAAATTACTATGTCTTCAAAAAAGAATATTTTTAATTAATGTCTTTATCAGTTCTTATTTAGGGATATGAGATTTGGACACCTAACAGAAGAGTAACAAAGAGCTAAAGTATAGAGATATGTATATTAGGAATAATGGTTGAGAGAACAAACAGTTATTATTGACATCATTGAAAAATTAGGAGGCTAAAATGGATCTGGGCTGATCATATTTCTAGAAGAAACATTAATAGTTGGATAGTTAGAATCTTAAGTTGAATACCCAGAAATTGTAAAAGACAAAGAGAATATATGTAATATGATGGAATGGAATATGGATGTTTTGAGGTGCAGTGTAGAGAAGAGAAGCTAGATATTGAACAAACTGGATTAAACATGGAAAGACCTCCATACTGTAGAAAATTGATAATGATTAAAACGATAATATTTAATGTATTTACTATTATATTTAATATTTAGTAGGTATTATTTACTAATATATCCACTACCTTACCTCCTCCCATTTTAATATTTGCTGTTATATTATTGTTAAAAATGTATTTTACAATATTACCCACCCCATCTTAATATCCAATTTCATATGATGACTGCTGGCATTTGGACAAAACATTTTTTTTTTGGGGGGGAGGGCTTTTTATGTAGTTTAGTTTAGTAATTTTGAGCCAATAAACATCACATGATCATCATTTCTTATGCTTGCTCATAACTTACTAAAACAGGCAAAACCCTATATGTATTGAAAGTAGTCTGGGGATATTGGATGAGTATGGACTAGATGGGGATTTTATGCACAAGCCTTTTGGAATCCATTGATTACTCTGGCTTGCAATGAGTTGCAATACATGTAGAGAGTTTTGCCTGTTTTAGTAATTTTGATTGAAGACGAAATCATTTTTTTTCTTTTTTCATCAGGTGATGATATTTCATTACCACAGTTTTGTCAGTACATTTTTTTTTACTTTAATTGAATAATTTGAGTATTGCCCTGCTTTTATTAATCAAATTTCACAATCTTTAATTTTAGTGTCACTTCTTTCAAAAATTTGATTAGAGAACATTTTTCACTATTATTTATATATGACAACCTAAATATCATTCATAGTTTTTATGCAATAAGGCATATAGTTGTTCACTTTTTTTATCTATCTTAGGTTTACTAACTCACATTTAAACATTTGGATAAAATATTTTTTCAGAATATTTTTTTTAAAATAATCCGTTAAATTCTTTATAGAATTTTGGCATTTCTTGTTAATTTTCAAAAGTGGACCTTCTCATTTTTACTTTCATTATCAAATATCTTTTTTTTTAAAAAAAAAAATGTATTTTTTTTAAAATAATCTGTTAAATTCTTTATAGAATTTTGGCATTTCTTGTTAATTTTCAAAAGTGGACCTTCTCATTTTTACTTTCATTATCAAATATCTTTTTTTTTTTTAAAAAAAAAAAATGTATTCGTAATTCATTAAAAATGTAAAAATTATAATGGTAGTCATGATCTTAGCATTAGTACTTGTAGAAAGAAATGTGACAACTTTCGACCAGTGATCAGAAAGCTATGTCATATTATAATATTTTTTTTTACTGTTAATATATTGAAATGTATCTGATCAACAAATTTTAACCTAAGATCTTTTACCTTTTAAGTAATAATAATTAAATATTTATTTACATTTTTAAATTTACCTGAAATTGGATTTAAACTAAGATCGATGACTATCTCCATATATAATTCATATATAAGCAAAAATAGATAAATATAATTTTAAATATCCCCATTTCTAGACAAAAACATCTCAAACAAACCTTCATAGAGAAAGAGAAGGGGTTATTACTCATCAGGATTGCAATTTTCTAGTTGAAAAGGATTTGAGCAACTTCCATTCTTTTTTCCCTTTCTAGTTAGAACATTTATATTCGATTATTTCCATCATCTAATATTAAATATTGAATAATATCTTTAGAAAAATTAAACTTTATTTAAATTTTCCAATTAAATTCTATTATTAGTAATAGCACACAGGTTAGTATATGCACAACACTTCAAAATATATTCTCCTTTCTTCTTCTGGTCTTTCTGGCCTAAACACTAGCATGGAAAATGAATCTGTACCCTTAAATTTTTGAATATTGAATTTTAAGCTAATGCTTTGACCAACAGCAACAGTCAATAGAAATTTTATATACTTACCTATGAATTTCCTCCTAATTTCTTCAATTTTTCTTTAGAGCAAAGTTTATTAATGGTTTCTATACCATATGTGTAAGTTACTCTAGGTTAACTTATGGGTTTATTCACCATTATCATGTGAACAGTTTCTTTGAATTTTCTTTTTTGTATCTTTTTCTCTCTATCCAATATTTTTGTGTTTTTCTATTAAACATATGTTCATGGGCCATATTTAGTCTGCTAATTTAGACATATCTGTTGTATTAGTGAGACCAGTTACTCCATTGAAATGGAATTGCAAGAGCACAACCTGATAATTAGAAGTGGGAAAACTGATGCAAAAATCATGTTTGTTTTTAAATAGATAAATCATGATAATAAATAATGAATAATAATCCAAACAACTTTATAGCTCAGATGTTTATAAGAAGTTTGAACACTGAAAGTGATACCCCTGGATGTGATGTGTGGATTTGCCGCCACCCTATTGCACCCAACCATCCAAGATTAATACTGATAAATATATTTATCCAGCTTTCCATATTTTAGTCACCACTTTTTAATGGAATATTTTCTTTTTTTCAGCATTATAGAATTTTATCATCAAAATAATAAAAATCAATGTTTTATTTTTACCGTTTATTTTAAAATGAACTTTTGTTCAGTTTAAATTTGTAATTCCATGTAAGATTATAAAAAAAAAAACCTGATACAGTAGCATTGATTAGTTCTAAGTTTTGCACTCATAAATAGTTTAACTATAAATATTTTTACTTAGGAATATAAAAATTCTTTTAACCTTTTGCAAAGAAGTAGTAAATGATAAAAATAATCAGACACAATTACTTTTCTTTTTTAGTATTTTCAATCTCTAATAAAAATGACTTTCCTTAAACGTCCACTATTTCATTTCTTTTAACAATGTCAAATTATTTGAACTTAAATATTTTTATTCCATTTTATAGATTTTCAATACATCAAACTTTTAGATTTTAACATAACTCTTTGTTGAATATATAATAAAAGTTTAAAAATGATTACATGGAAATAAAACATAATAATCACTAAGTAAATCATTTTATGTGTAGTTTAAATCTAGGTACTATGTTGACTGTAATTTTCTCTTACAATAGTCAGAATTTTATTACAATTTGTACTTATTTTATATATACAGACAATAATCATTAACACAGAAAAAAAGTGTACTTTTTATAATAAAAAAATAGTTTTGTATATATAGTTATTATACATAGTGTTAAATTAAAAAACAATAAATAATATAAAATATAATTAAATGACTAACTTTAATATGCTACTGGTATTTAAAGTAATACTCTCTAATAATAAAAGTATCACATACAGGGAACAAAAATTAAATCACTTTCATTTAATGTTCAAAATATCAGATCATAAGCTGATTTGACTAAGATTGCATGAACATCTCTTTGATTCAAACCTCATACTTTCAGAGATTATGGTCTATTTAAAAATCCATATAAAACTGTCTAAAAATGAATTAAACATGATTTCAATTGTATTTGATAACCTGGACACTGAAGAATATTGCATTAAATACAACACATTTATTAGAGTTGCATTTGAAAATAATTTTTCTGAATATATACATATAAGTTAAAACTGCAGGAATCTACAGACTTTGTTTATTAAAAGAGTGAATATTTCCTCATTATGATTTTTAAGTTTTCTGTAATAGCTCTTTCAGAAGTTTTACATTTGCAATTAGTATTCAAAAAATAATTAAAGTGAAGACATTATCCACTGATAATGGTTTTATTGTTTTAGTGATTTTCTACCATTGTTTTATCTTTTAAATAAAGCAAACTAGATACTGGCTAGTGTTAGATAGTTTTGTAAGTAGAATATAATTATTTATCTGAAATAACAATCCTAATTATTTGGAACTGATAAAATTTTTTAGTGGGCATGACCATTGGATGTAACAGCCATACTTCCAGTAAAAAAAACAACTAAAAATACCTTATAATAACTGAAACACAGGCTTATTATATATATACACCTGTGTCTATATATGTAATATAGAGGGTATATGAGCACAGACTTTCACACAATCCACAACTCTTCACTCTATCTAATAACACTGATACACTTAAGCATATATATGCTGAAAAGATAAATAATCACCAATATACGTATTTCATGCTAAACCAGCAATCATCAGTTGGTCCAGATTATCATCTCCCATACATATATACTATAAGTGCTCAGATATATATTAAGATAGACAATCTTCATACTTTAATAGACAGGCTCCAATGTACTACACTCCAACTCTTCAACCGTCCATCCAATTGAAAATCTGATGTTGGAATGCTTGAAGGTGACCCTGAGGCCGAGATTCTTGTCACACCCATGTTGAACCAAGGTCAATCTGAACCCCACATGTACAGGACATAATCCATTAAATACATTTGCAAGGATGGGCAGACATCTCTACAATGTAACGGAAGTTAGTGAAGTAAAGACAAAAAATACATTAAAGAATAAATTCATTGACAATTTCCTCAAATTACTAATCAACTACAAGTTATTGCAGCCCCCCCCCCCACCTCCAGTCATAACTGCATATTTAAAAATGAAAATCAGAAACTATATTATATTATGATTATTAAGAAAAGGCAATGAAAAAGAATGTAAAATATAATGATGTTTATGAATTGAAGTGCTGAACATAACTTTTTAAGTACTATATACCACATGTGACTCCCTTCCTCAGATGAAAATTTGATGTGACCTCCATTTGTGACCATATTATTGCTTGGATAAAAATTTCACAGGACTCATTTTTTGATTTTGCCATGCCTAAATTATAAGTACAAGGTATGTAAATATATATTCATAATAAATGATAGTAGTTATAATTAATATTCAAATTTACATTTCCTAATATTTTAGTGTTAAGCATATATGATTTGAAATAAAATTTTTGAAAAAAAATCCTATACTTATAAAAAAAAAAATAATGATATGTAAAAAAATAATTTATATCATTTGTAAATACTTTAGAGACAGGCTTTAACCTATATCATATACACTTTGAATGTTTATAATAGTCAAACAATGTCTTTATTTGGCGATAGAGGGACCTCTCAAACCTCGGCATAAGATAGCAACTTTTATAAAGATAAGAATGACAGTTTTATCTTTAACCTAATTTTCCACTTATATAGGCCAATCTGAAGCATCTTGATTTGGGAGTACGAAGTTGTTATTCTCTTCACTGTTTAAGTTCACTATTTCTTTTACAAATTAACCTTCATGAAATCTTATGATTTACAATGAGTTAATATTAGGATCTTTATACTGGAAATATATAAACTACTATATTTTTAAAAAATAAATTCTTTAAAAAAAAAAACATCCAAAACTTAGGAAAGTTTCTTAAAAATTTCATGACTCTCAATAATATTAATGTGACTCCTGATTGTCACAACCCATAGTTTGTGCACCAATGCTTTAGACAGTAAAAACATAATATTGTCAAGCATTGGTGGCTTTGTGGTTTGGCATAACTGCCTTCCACGCAGCTGGCCTGGATTCATTTCTTGGTCAATGCTTTGACACATGAAAAAAAAACAATGAATATTTGATTTGATTAGATTAGATTGAACTTTTTCTTTACACACAACTGACTTGATTAAAATTATATAATGTTTGGAAAGGTTGATAATAAAAGAAATGTGGAATTAGAAATGATATTTACAGATCTTTTTTATCGTAATAATAAATGTGATGTAAATTCTAAAAAATTAACATTTGACTTTAAATTCTGTTCATTAAGTCACAATTAAAATTATTGATTAATTATACTGTGGATTAGGAGGAGCAATAGTTTTGATGGTGGATCATCTTTATGCAGAAGTTTTCACATTACATATTGAAGTAGTCGGACCTGAGTTCGATCCTAGCTTCATGACATCTAGCCATAAGCCCACTTCAAGCCCTAGTACTAACCTTAAATTTCCGATGTAATAGGGCTTTATATCAATCCACGCTAATTTCCATAAAGAAAAACTATTACATAAATGTGTGTTAAAATTAATTCATTTGAGTTTAAATTAATCAATGCTATTAATAAATTCATAATAAAATTATTCATGAATTTATTTATATATATATTACAAATGCGTGAATTGTGTGTATATATTTATAAATATTTAAATATATATAATTGTTTGAAAGTTTCATTGCATCGGAAATGTTTTGATTTTACTTTAAATAATTTGTTAAACTTTTTAGTGATTAAAAGCTACATTCTTTCGATAAGCTTTCTGATTTTCCCTTTCCAATACAATGGTTAAAGTTTTATTAATTAAAAAAAAAGATAAGTATTTAAAATGTAAAGATTTCCTAATTAAAACCATTTTCTGATTTTAAGAATTCATTTTCTAATTAGAAAATGAATTCAAGTTAATGAGTTTGAAAGCCTTATCAAAGGAATGTATCTAAAAACAACTAGTAGATTTTGTGACATTGATAATAAAAGAAGCGCTAGCCTGAAGGCATCAGATACAGTATAAATAGCTCTGAAAAGTTTGAAAAAAAGAAAAAAGCCATCTTTGTTGTAGTGAAGTGCCATTAAACCCTGTGCGTTTTAAAATCATGAATTCAAATAGTGTTCCTATCATGGTAAGGGGCTAAGTGTCAGGAATCTGGCTACAGTTCCTGAAGTCCCCTGAAATCTTCAATGAAGCTGCTAAATCCTTTCCAGACCAATCATGCTGCCAAAATCATGAAAAATCAATAAAATACTGTTCAAGTAATTGACCAAATGCATGCCTACATTTTACCAACTCGGACGTGTAAACTAAGGAACCAACCCTGGAAGAAATGGTAATATATTTCCATAATGAACTGTAACTTTCTGGCCAGTTTTGAACTTTACTTTACACTCCCTCTAAGCACTCTTCTCATTCCTTAATGTAATGATCTCTGTAAAACCCACTTTTATTTATGCTATTTTAAATTATGTCATAATTCTAAATCTCTAGTCCTTAGATTTAATTCTCCTTCCTTACGATGGCGGTTCATTTACTATATTATATATATATTTTGTGTGATTTGTTAATGTCATTTATTTTTAATTATATGCTGATAATCTTTCGACTCAATGAGCTCCTTTGTCCCATTTGCTTTGTGCAAATAATATAATATTAATTCTGATAGTAATTCTCACCCATTAGAACTAGGTTTATACAGTTCTATTAATCATTGAGTCGAAAGAAATTATTAAATGTTTGTTATTTTTATAATTGGCTAATAATAAATTATTAGCTCCATTTCTAATCTATGCCCCAGCCATGTTCTCGTAATCACCAATGTGTATTTATTCATATATGATGTTAAATGTTTTTGACAAAGGGTCGATAAAGGAATCAACTAAATATATTCTAATTCAAATTGTTTTCACTACCTATTAATATTCAGGAAGGGCACGATGTTTGGGGCATAATTACTATAATTTATAAATGCTTTAAAATAGTTTTAGTTAAAAGCTCATTTGACTTTAATTAATTTGATCAAGTCATCACATAGAGCATTCTATAATAAATTGGGTTTTATTATTCAAACAGTGACTCTCAAGTCATCATCTTCGAACGTTGCTGACGTAGGGCAATTTTTCCACTCCATGGCTTGTCAGTTGTGATATTACTGATATTTTAATTATAGAGGAAGAAAGCACTTCTTTCCCTGCTTATATTCAGAACACCAAAGGTTCGTAGTTATATCTCAGCCTGGCTTTTCTCGTGTTCCCCATCTACTTAAAGAGCAGTAAGATTTGTGTTACACAAGCCACCATACTACTTAAACCATCGATCAGCGATTATCTTTCCTTACCTTTCTGTTCCAGTAAAGCCTGCTCTGATGCTCGTAATTCATGATGAAGTGATTTCAATTAAAGTCGAACAAATTCTTAGTTATCTCAAATTAAATAGGTTTTCTAATAAAAGTTAAAGTTATGCTGTAAATACATATCTTGCTCTTCATGAATGGATTTGTGAATGTGAAAATAAATCTCACATTCTTCTGTATAAAATAAGAATCATAATTTCCTTTACAACTGAATATCTTTATCTGCCTTTAGTTTCTTGTTGGAGGCATAGACATAGAATTCCATAATATTGCGTAATAGTCATTGGCATATAATAGGAACTGCCATTCTTATTATAATTATAAACTATGTTTAAGGACTAAAAATAATTAATATAATCATCATTTAAATTGAACAAAATTATTACTAGTATTATTAAATATTTTATTAACACACTTAGTTTCTTAAGTCTTTTATTCAATAATTATTTAATGTTAAGACTCGCTGTCTGTGTTGGCAACCCGAACATATACATAGGATTCGATTTAAAATTATCTTTAGTCAGTTTATTATCCAATATTAATGTCAGTTCAGGGGTCTCTAATCCTATCCAACCATTGAGCTAGTTTCTTGGCGCATAGCACTGTGCCGTCAATTTAGATTATCCATTGATCTAAGCTGGTGAGCTGAGTTTGAATTCAGTTTGGTTCAGCTGAGTTTGAATCCGACTTGCAGTTTAGGTGGTGGACGTTTTTTGACCAATACAATATACTTACAAGGAAGAAATTTAGATTAAAAGCATATCATAGTATTAGACAGTTTAGTATTATTAAACAACAATGCATTCTCAGCCTAGACAAACGTTTGTCATTACTTTTTAATTAACCAATGCAACTTATTTTAGAATTTTAATATTTAAAATCTACATCGGGAGCTTTTTGAAAAAAAGTTCAAATTTTATTACACAATTAAACACATCTATTTATATATTAAATTGTTTAAAAAAAATGAAAACCGTAAAAAAAAATAAAGGGAGTTTCTTTCCTTTTTTATATATCTATATTATTAAACGAAGATTGTAATATAACAATATACTTATTATGTGGCAATTCATCATTTTTAATACAATAATTGTTCTTTTTAATTATGACATTTGTATTAAAAAATTACCGATTTTTAAATAAAATGGAATAAATAAAAAAGAAATCGAAATAACATTTTTTTTCTTTTATACTATTATTTCTAATTAATCATACAGATTAACTTTTTAGATATAACTATTATAAAATTTATCATGAAATATCTCAATCAACTAAAATGGAACTAGTAATAAATTACATATTAAAATGTTAATGACAGTTTATTATATATATATAACTTAATTTAAACATTACTTGATAGTTATTTAACTATATATTACATAACAGTTTTTACATAATGTTTTTTTTTAAAAAAAAGTCACGAAATTTTAAAATGAATTTTGCAAGAAAATTATAAGTTATAAAAATCAAGTTACATAAACATTTTGTCTGTGTATATTATATATTTTAGTTAAGTTTCATACACAGATGGAAGATATGATAAATAAGTAATAAAATATAACACTCCTTATTACACTTGGTTAAATTTATTGTTACTTGTTACAATAAGTTATTTTAGCATTACAAAATATAAGGGAGTTTTATCAAAAATTTATGACCTATTTGCAACATTAAAATATTCAATCATACATACCCGAATTTGGCTCCCTCCTATATCTATGATGCTACATGTAAGCTAATTAATTTGCCTCCCAAAATCTGATCCCTTTCATACCTGAATAGAAATCACCTATTCTGGAAATGATTAGAGGCTGATTTGCATGCATTCCGTTGAGATTGATTATGATTTGCCTTACTCTTTAAGCTGATTGCACAGACTCTGATTGACTTCCATTCTGAAGGATCAGTTTACCTATACAAAGCTGTGCTTTGCAAAGACAAAAGTTTAGAACTATCTTTGTACATTTCGAAACATGCAAGCTTAGTCACCTACCACCAAGACACTGAATCCCAGGCCCATTCCTTTGCTTCTATGTATCATATTAGTCCTTATATGCTGTGCCATGCAAGATGTGTCAATATTGAACTTCCACCTCTCTGAATACCATTTAATGTATTCTATGTCTAATTTTATCATAAGCTGTAACCAAATTTTAGAATAAAATATTCTATATTTTTATAATAAAAAAAAAAGTATAGTTCAACAAATATCATCAAGTTTTTTTTCATTTAATACTCAATATTTTGCTACTAAAAATAAAAGATATATTTGATAACTATTTTCTACTTTTTTATGGTAAACAGATGTACTCTAATGTCTTGATTCCCAGTGTGTAAGCACACACCCCTCAAGGAAGCGATTTGATTTTTTTGAAGGGTGAAAATTCAAGAATGACTTATTAACAGTGAATTATAAAACCCACTAATTGTTCTTATATTTTATTATTCATAAATTAAGCTAAGAATTTTAAAAAAAAAAATTTCCCTATTTCCATGCCATCTATTTCTTAGTGCCTGTTCTATTTAGATAACCTTTACTCCTTACTTCTCTATTGTTAGTTGGAGCAAGTTAAGTGGCTTAAAACTCCATTGTAATTCAAATGCCCTTTCATTGATGGTCTTTTAGGCTTCCTCCATATAAATAGGAATTTATTTTTTGAATAATAATAATAATATGTGGGGTAGGGGCACATGAGGATGTTAGAGGTACCTAAGTGAGATGTGGCCAAATAAAAAGGTAGTAAAGGTTGCTGTAATGAATTTTTTAAGATATTTTTTTATTATTACTTCTTTTCATTATATTTAGCCAATATTGACAAATAAATTATTAATGATTAATTTAAAGAATTCACCATTTTTAAAAACTCATACAATTTTGACTTCTTGAAATCATCACTGATTTTGTGCCTGCTTATTATTATTTCTTGTGAACCTAGAAAAATAAGTTGCAGCATTTGGATATAATTAACATTATATTGTCTTCAGCTGATGAAATAAAAATTAGATTCGTTTAAGCACCTATACTTGATTGATATATTTTTTACATCACATTGGTTATGACAAATGTTTTATCTGGGTTTTTCCCCCCATAAAGTTAGAGTTAATTCATATGGTGAAAAAACCTCTAAATGTTAAATAATTACATGCAAATGCAGATATGCATATTTTTTATCTGTTTTTATTTTATTTTTTAAAAAAATTAATTTATCTTGGTCAGAAAATACCTTTGTAGAATATCATTTTACAATTTTCAATATAAAAATAAAAAATATTATATAATCACTAGGTATTATAATTGGTTTTTTTTTTTAAATTTAAATAATAATGATAAAGAAATAATCAAATAGTTTATTAATCATGAATTCTTAAGAAGTTTGAGATTGCATATATCCGAGCTGAGTGACCTATGATTCTTAAACTCCATAATCTTTCATTTTATCATTGCATAAACCATGCAAGGCAGTAATAATAATGGACATTTAAGACCTAAAAAGATTACATTTAAAAGAATTTGTTTCAAACTTAATTAATGACAATTGCAAGAAAAAAAGTTTTTAATAATTATGTCAAAAGTGCCAAAAATTATTATAAATATGTAGCACTGACAGGAAAAAAAATGCAGATTCCTGGTTAAGCAATATTTATTACAGTAAACAGAACAATTTATATTCACGAATATGAAGGGCAGTCAGATACAGGTATAATTAGCTCGTAAATATATTTACGAAACATACATGAGTTTCAAAAGATATAAACATAATAAGAGCACAAAAGCTTTCTTATTTACTTTTCTTAATAATTCAGCATGACTCAGTTTAGGGAACAACTCTACCATGATAATTTCATGGTTATTATTTTGCTATTAATTTTTAATTTGAAATAAAATGACAAATGATTTTTTAAGTAAAAAAACACCTCTAAAGTTCAACTTCAAATACAGAATACAATTTAATAATTGATATAATTTTTATTTTAATATCTTTATCATTTTCTCATTTATGTCTTTAACAATTAGATAAATGTACTGTTGAATATGCATAATTCCTATTATTTATCTTTCTTCATGTTATTTTAAACATCATTATTAATAAACAGTCCTAAAAAAATATCATTATTTTTTAAATAATGAGAAACATAAACAATGAAAAAAAAGAATAGTCATTGGCTGATCAAATGTTAGATGGTGATTGTTTATGATTTTACTTTTTGATTTTGCCCTGACTAAAAATATATATCGAGAATAATTTGATTTAATAACTTCCATAATGGAATGACTCTCTAGACTCACTATCCCCTCTTGTTTGGAATATGAAAAGTTTTAAAAGTGACATTCAGATTTAAAATCTAATTATGAATTTAATAAATAGATACTTATTATATTAAGAAAGATAAAAATAAAATATAAAGCAAAGTTGTTGTTTTTTTCACAAATAAATATTTAACATTTTGTAAAGAAAATAAGTTGATTCAGATACTTCATATAATTAATAAAATTTAAAAAATATTCCCTGCCAGTTTGGCATAGCAATAGAGTGGAAGACTGGACTTCAAAGTACATGGCTAGTTTGCTACTTCCAATGCTCTAAACTCTTAGAAATTCTCAAGCAACTAATAAAAGATCATAATAAATACGAATGTATGATGAACATTGGAGAAAAAAGAAAAATGGTTAGTACAATAGAGTGAATGTTACTCCTCATATTATGCAATGACTTATTTTACTCTCCAGCTAAAAATAGCAATATTGTTATTTATCAATACAACAATAAATATTTTGTTATAAATGTATTAAATAACATTCACATAACCTCACATTCTTTTCAAATCATATGATAGAGACAAAACAAAAGACAAATGATCCCCACATGCATTTTCTGCTGCACCAGCACTCATCAATTGGCCCATGTCACCAACTCCTATAAATGTCATGGTAAGATTTCTAAATTGCAAATGTTATATAGTAAAAACATTTATTATCCTTTCTTATAAAAGTAATCCATTAATATTTGTATAAAGATTAAAGATTGGACAATAACTGAATAACTGCAGTCCTTGCACAGTATTTTGAATGATTTTGTTCTGATACATTTGGAAAATAATATTGGGAATTATTATTCAATAATGTTAAGATTAAAGAACATATTATGATTTCAAAATAATGTTAAGATTAAAGAACATATTATGAATTCAAAATAATAACAATAATAGTACAAAAGTTATAAAAATTTGGGATTAGAAAATAAAACCATGATGGTTTTAGAAAAAGAATAGTTGAATGGTTTAATACCTCAAGAAGGCATGTGATAGCTGAGACTCGGAAATTATAATCCAGGAATTTTAGCTTTTGAATTTGTCATTTCACCATTGTACTAAACTGACATAATGTTTTCAATGGTAGTATTGACAGTGAATTTTGTACTTAGAATAAAAATCAAAAATGTTCTTAGTGTAATATTTAAAATACAGCATTAAATTTCATTCTCATCTGAATTTTATATAAATTTATTGAACCAAGACTGATGTCATCTTCTGACAGATAACACTATACAATACTATATTTTAAACCATCAAGCATCACATGATCACCATCTCTTATACTAGCACATAAGTGTTTATAAACAAGGCAAAATTCTCCATACAGCAGTGCCACCTGTGCAAACCAGAAAATTTCTTGAAAAATCAAAGAACAATGAAGGTAGTCAATATTGTTTACCTACTTGATGACATCTCCACTAAGAAAAGAAAAAGTGTATAGTCCAAAATTGTAGTCAGCTGGCCTTTATTTTAAGATTGAATAATCTTTTATGTAATCCAAAACTTATCTTTGACTTAAATTGGGTTTTTAAAAAAATAAATTAATGAAAATTTGGAAGAATAAATTATAATAATGTAAATAATATATAGGGTATATGAGCACAGACTTTCACACAACCCACCACTCTCCACACTATCTCATAACACTGATACACTTGAACACATATATGTTGAAAAGATAAATAATCACCAATATACATATTTCATGCTAAACCAGCAATCATCAGTTGGTCCAGATTACCATCTCTACACATATATGCTATAAGTGCTCAGATATATATTAAGATAGCCAAACCTTATACTTTAATGGACAGGCTTCAATCTACTCCACACTCCAACTCTTCAACCGTCCATCCAATTGAAAATCTGATGATGGAATGCTCAAAGGCCACCCTGAGGCCGAGATTCTTGTCACACCCATGTTGACCTAAGGACAATCTGACCCCTCATGTACAGGACATAATCCATTTAATACATATACAAGGGATGGGCAGACATCTATTTGAAATAACTGAAACACACAGGCTTATTATATACCTGTGTTTATATATGTAATATATGGGTATATGAGCACAGACTTTCACACAACCCACCACTCTCCACACTATCTCATAAACTGATACACTTGAACAACATATGTTGAAAAGATAAATAATCAAATATATATCTGAGCACTTATAGCATATATGTGTACAATGGTAATCTGGACCAACTGATATTGCTGGTTTAGCATGAAATATGTATATTGGTGATTATTTATCTTTTCAAATATTGTTCAGTGTATCAGTGTTATGAGATAGTGTGGAGAGTGGTGGGTTGTGTGAAAGTCTGTGTCATATACCCTATATATTACATATATAAACACAGGTATATAATAAACCTTGTGTTTAGTTATTTCAAAATAATGTAAATAGTAAATGTGTATATACAATTTTAATTTAACATAAAAATATGATATAATATTCACTCTTAAATATGAATATGCTTATTCTTTTGCTGCAATTAATAGAATATATATATATCCTCAAAATAAAAGATATAGCAATATTCAACTATTATACAATCATTAAATCTATAATAATTTTTGAACAATATTGCAAGATGATATATAAAATTTAAGTTAAATAGATTTTTCCATTACTTTAATAGACAGTTATTAAAACTATAATTATAAATTATTTTAAATATTACCATAAAATTTAAAGTTTTTTGATAAAATTAATGTATATTTTATCAACTAATGTTTATTTTTTCTGATAGATAAATTTGAAACTACAATGACATAAAATAAGTTCACATGTAATCAAAATATCTACTTCTACAAAGATGAATTAATTTAACATATAATTTCTAACAATTAAGTTCATGACTTCAGCCTAGAAAAAACCTTATTTAATTCATTTTTAATATCATACAGTCAACTTTAAGTATCATTTTGAAGTATACTATATAAGTGGGAAGTCTCAAACAATTTTACTTTATTAATGCATTTGTGTCACTGTATCATCCTAGTTGTCTAAATGCATTAAAATATCTTCCTTTCAATTCTTTATCTTGTAAAGAAAAATTCATAAAGAGCAAGATTAGATGAGTAGGAAGTGTTCAGTACAGTTATGTTTTAGTTGTTAAAGACTCCTCACAGATAGTACCATGTGAACTGTTTTGAACACTTTCTGTAAGATTTTCTAACATTTTTTCTCTCTATCATTATCTACTATATATTCTATGCTTCCACAGTTATATCTGATTTTTACACAATTCTATAAATTTTGCAATGTTGTCATCGTGTTTTAATTAAACCCGATATCTCTTCACCATACTCTTTTCCCTAAAGAAAAAATGTTTATTCCAATATACTTGGACTAATATTTCCTTACTTCACTTCCACTCTTAATGTTTTCATTTCTCTAATTCAAGTTTCAATATTCTAATGACACCAAATCATACAAAACAGAAACAACAATAATAAATACCACTCAACAAGATGTTTACAAAAAATCAGCTCTAAGATACTTTAACAATCCAAAAGAAATGGAGATCAATCTAATAATCTCACTATAAGGGTATCTAGCATTTGAGCCTAGAAAAATTTATAAAGTAGGCAGATATGCGCTGTTAATATTCCACTTTATTTAAATATTTAGACCATAGTCCATAGTCACTATCTCATAAATGCAGAGATAAGAAATAACTTGTTTGTTTGTATATATAAAACATATAAACACTGCCACTAATTAACAAACAAACATTTATTAATGTATAAATAAATTTTAGGAATACATTTAACATTTTATTTTAACTTTTAATTTTAAATAGATGCAATAATGTTTAATATTTATTTAGTGGTCGAGTATAAATAGACTACATAGATCTATTTGAAAAGAAAATATTCTTTCCCTTATTTAACCTTAGCCAAAAAGTTGCATCAAACTACAACCATCTGATACATTTATTTATTCAATGAAAAAATACAACACACATATATACAATACTTCAGAATGAATCTGAACGGTATAGTTTAGAGAATACATTGATTTGACCAATACAGAAGTTAATTTATGCAAAAAACAATAAAATAAAAACTCCATAGGAAGGGACAGTGTTCTTTCAACTTACAATCCATATACAAAAAGTGTCACATATAAGTGATTCACATACAAAACTCATACAATCTAATACACAAATATACCAACCATTGACCTAACAACTACAAAAAATAACCTAAGATACCTCCCTTAATATAACTTTACAAAACTATATAATTCCGCCGACTTAATTAAATTTAGATATTCCACAATGAATTTTATAAAATTTGTTTTAAAGTTGAGATAGATGGCTGCATAGATCCACATTAAAAAATTCCAAAATAAACATAACCACAAAATGCAATTCGATAACAATGCAGAGGAAACAAAACCCAATACATTACATAAGATGCCAAGTGACACAAACCTATATTCTAATCGAATATGAAAACAAACATAATTAACCCTAACGAACATCAAATCCATACCCAACTTATTATTTTAAATTAAAAATAAATATAAAAAATAAAAATAATAAAAGGAAATATTTTTTAGCAAACAAATATTAAAAATTAAAATTTATAATTAATTTGAAACATAAGTCAGAGAAAAGTTCTTTTTTAAAAAAAATTAGATTAACTGATCAAATGTTTAAAGTTCTTAATTACATCAGATTTTAAAATCTTCGTTCAATTGCTTACGTAGAAGAGTCAGGTTTGTTGGCAATTCCCACGAAGACTTTCATGGAAGACCGTATGATATTCTGGAGGTAGCATTAGCTGGTTCCATTCTGGTATCACAGTCTTTTATTTGTAAAATAAGTGAGAGAGAACGACAAGTGCGCCTTATTGTTTGTCTCACCAAAACAACTGGAAACTTACTGGAACTCAATATTTTTCTTTTTATAGTAAATCTCAGATTGAATGAACAAAGACATCACTAATCCAAATTTTTGTTAAGGTCCGAGAGGCTTGGTGCTTCCATTGGTCAAGCTAAATTCTTTTTATTCTCCTATCTAATTTTCATCTGATTTTTTAATTACACAAGAGCCCCAAGGCTAGCTTGCTTTTCAATTCATAAACAATCATTTTCATTTACAGATTACAGGAATTAATTAATACCGTTTTTTACTTACGTTATTTCTTTATTAAAATATTTTTATATTTAAATCTTGTATTTTTTTTATAAAAAAATACGTTCAAATACTTTTTTTTATTTATAAAAAAAATATATTTTTAAAGTTTTGCATCTGTGCGAATATATATATACGTTTAACAAACATTTTAATTTTAGCGTTTAGTTTTTTTAATACATTTATTTTTATTTGCGAACTTAAAGTTTTTATTTCAATTTAATATATCAAAGTTATTCAAGCTTTCGAGATTTTTATACAATATACCCAATATAAGAGCCCAGTTTGCAAGTCTAATTGTCAGCCCTTCATATCTATCATTTATCTTACTTAAGAAGGTTTAATTTAATGCTATTAACTACTGTTATTTTTATTAACAATTAGAAGGAAAGTATGACATACATAGCTTTTATTTTCTTATTAATATTTAATTAATGTTTATTTAAATTCTTTTAAGGAATTAACTATATAATTATAAAACGAAAAATATAGAAAATATCATCAAGTTCTATTAATGAAAATGTAAGCATGTATATTTAGTAAGTATATATATATTTGTAAATTTATAGGTGTGTATTTATAATTTATATTTACATGTATTATCCTGAAAAGTTTCTCTGTGCATTATATGAATGATTAGATATTTTTTTATTAATTGATGGACTTGTGTGGTTTGATTAATAAATTTTATTACTTATATTTAGCAAACTTTAGCCATATGTCTTTGATATCTTATATATATATATATGATTATGTGTTTTATAATTATATATAATAATCATTTACATATAGTAAGTAACTTCATAGAATTCAGTTGCTGGCTTACTGTTAATATGTTATAATATATACATAATTTAAATATGTCTTTTTAAAAATTTTATTATTTTTTTATTCTCTTGATTAGATTTTCACATTTCTAACGGTAATATTTGTAAAGAATAGTTATGGATATATAGTAATTAGCTTCATGGATTATAGTCTTTCCCAAATTATGTGCATTGGAAAAACATATCCAGGTAATAAAATATATTAAAAATTACAAGGAAAAAAAGTTATGAAACTTTGTATATTTAAGGAAATTTAAACCAATGTGTAAACATGGTTAAAGGTCTGGCATAATTAGGGGAGAAATGGGTATTGTTAGATTACTGGAAACTTTAGATTTATAATTTTAAAAATAAAAGGGATTATTATTATTGTTTTTTAGATTATTGGTATATATGTATATATTATGAGAGAAAGGTGGAAAGGATAGTAATAAGGTTAATCATTTTTATGTGCATATATATATACTAATTTTATTTTAATATATGTATTTTAATAAATATACTTATTGTAATTTTATGTAAAAAATGTCCATTGGGGAAGTTATTGTAGAGTAATTGGTCATGTGATTGTGTAAAAAGAAATATCTTGAAAAGTTCCTTTAAAAAAGAAAGCCAATTGATATACTTTTTTTTTTTTTATAGGAGTTGTCTTGTTCAATTTTGTTTTAAGTGATTATTTTTAATTTGTATTAGTATGTAAATATATATTTTTCAAACTTTCCTTTCTTTCCTCTCTCCCTCAGTGACACGTTTTAAATATTGCATATCATCATGTGGGAATGTGAAGGAATTAGTTAATTTTTATGCTTAAATCACAAGATACCTGTTTCAGAATTAATTGCTGTATAATGATGAAATTGTTGTTGTGAATAGATCTTTTTATTTATTTACATGCTTGTGTAATTTTATTAATAACTTTATTACATGTATTTAAACATGTTTTGATATATGACTTAATTATATTATTTCTATCCAAGTGTGTTATATATATATATATTGAAACAATAACTTTCCAAGCCCCTATCGTTTCACCATCAAACCTAATGACACACTCATCTGTGCTAAGTTCGAACCTATTTACATGTTAATAAATTTAAAATGAGCTAACGTCTGTATAAACAGTATTATATATTTGCGTGCGAACCAACGCTATAATTAGATAGGATTAGGAAAATTATAGCATACTAAATTGATTTAATATTTCTAAAAATGTTCGTTATATTATTTAAGTTAAGAGTAAATTATTAATTTTGTTGTTTAATATTGTAATTTCGTATGTGGATATATAATCTGTGCTATATAGAAGAAAGACATGATTTAAAATATGTAAAAGCCGTTATCTAAAAATAATATTAAATGTCTTTAAAAATTGTTAAAAGATTTCTTGTTTTAAATATATTTCAGGGAAAAGTTTCTCGAAAATATATTTAAAAGCTATATCAAAATATGTTTGTAAATTATTTTAAATAAATATGTTAAAAATGTTTTCGTTTTAAAAAAATGTTAAAAGGTTGTTTTTAATGTAAAATAAAAATAAAAGCTGGTCAAGTAATTAAAAAGATGTCTGGTTGTAAACAAGTGTCATTAACAACCACACCTGGAATCCATAAAAAGTAAAACTAGTTCAAAATTCACTAATTAAAATCTCCTTAGATAAGATTAAGTTATTTTAAAATCTAAATTGGACAATTGTTTGCAACGAAGAATCTTAATTATAATAATAGCTTATGGAATGTTTGTAACATAAGTTATCTAAGATCTGGATTATAAATTGAAAATTATTTAATTAAATTCCTGAGTTTAGTGAGTCTTGAGGCGATAGATTCCGAGAAGGAAAAGATATAAATACTCTGTATTTTTAACAAAGATAGACAGCCATATTGTTAGTGAGAAATTGCAGCCAATCTTCACAATTGTTAATGTTTAACATGTCCGGCTAAAAGCGGGCATCTTGTTGCTGTTACTCTGCGGGAGAATGGGGTTTCTCTCGTCGAAATGCCTAAACCACCATCATGCCGCTAGCAGAGATCAGTCTAATAGAATTGGAAAGATGATGCCGCCCAGTCAAACTAAACCAAACCAACAGCCAAGAACTTGCAGTCCAGATAAATAATACCGGTACCATTTTATTTTTCAAACCGCAGAGCTCTGTGTAATTCTGTGCAAATGTAAATAATATCTATATAAGTTAGCTAACTTTCTTTTAAAATAATGATAAAACTAATATGTAATCAAAACTTAAAATCCACTTAATATTTTAAATATGTCAATTGCTATTAAAATTTCATGTTGTTAAAGTTTAAATAATCATGACTAATTTATATTTTCCTTTCATTTGAAGTACATTCTAAGTGTCTAATTTAAAGTTATATCACTGCAGTTGTGTCTATATTTCTTTGCTTAATTAAATGCTTTTATAATTTATATGCCAATATTTCAAAACAGGGGGAACTTAATTTCATGTTTTTAAGAAGATATTATTTGAAAATCTTTGTGTAATTTGTTTAAAGCATCAACTTTCTGCGCTGTTTCGAAATCCTATTTTTTATTATTTAAATGATTTAATGTGAAAAGTGGCTCTTTTATAATCAACCAGTTAAAAACTTAACCTTATAGTTTTATTTAGAATTAAATTTAGCCTTGATCGTATTTATAAGTATATTTGACATTTAAATTCTTAAGTCCATAGAAATATACTTTCCCTCCTTAAACATTTATTATCTGTAAGTAACTTAATAGATCGAGCATGTCAAAGTACAAACATATTAATATTCTCGTTAGTAGCATAGACATTTATTATCAGGCTACACAAGAGTTGGCCCCAATTTGATAGAGCTAATATGCTATTAACTCGTATTTCATAGTATGAAATATACAATTCTTTGCTTGACGAATGTGATATTATTTTATAAAATTATTCTCGTTTTGCTGCTCTGCGTAATATACGTATCTCAAGATGGAGCCATGGTGTTGCCAGCACATCTTCTCTTATAGGGTAGAGCAGTAGCGAAGCCTCAGTCAAGGCCAGGTTAGCATGTAAATCCCCCACCATTCCTGAACACAATGTTCCTTTTTACGCAGCATTGCGATCGGTTACAGGGTACCGGCGTTTGTCGCAAGAACCCTGGAGTTATTTCATCCATCTGCAGAGTGACTTTTCCTATTATTGTTTACCTGTGCCATAGCGCATTGGTAAAATCTTATTTCTGCCAACTCTCCCACCTTAACATAACACTTTCAGCATTCTGAAATTTTCTCTCGAAAGCCATGTTCGATCGATCATTACTTGAGCTGGTTTATGCGCTCGTTATTAAATTATATTGTATATTTTAGTAAATGAATTCATGATCAAAGTTCAATATAATTATTTATATAACAGCCACCAATGTAATAGGATTTGGCTTATCGAGATTTATAGACATAATGTAGTGATTAATTAGGTATCAATTGTAAACAATTCATAAGATGGGCACATTTTAAACCCCTCTATGAAATTTGATGATTACTTATGTAAAGTTATTTTGAATTATCAAATGTTTGCGTACATTATACACTGAATGCTATTGTAAATAAGTGATATATAGATATGAGTTGTAAATAAATATATATAATTAGTTTAATGTATTTCGTTCTCTGTCTCGTTATTGATCTAATTCAATCCAATTCTAATTACTATTTATAGCTTATATATGTGAAAACTATACATTAATTTAAATTAGATTAGTGATATATTTTAGTCAATTAAGAACCTCTCTTTTAATTATCAGAGTCTTATTGCTTCTCTGTGACCTATGTCGGCCGTGTGGAAAGAGGTATACTATGTGTAATTTCAAGGTGGTCATTCATAGGGTCTTGAGTCTTGGAATCCTGGCTCATGAGTAGAAGTGTGGTCGGACTTGGGATGTCACAGTCAAAGTCTGGTCAGCTTCGGTCTCTTTTGCTTGGATTCTGAATTCTGTTACGCGAATGTACAAACTTGACTGTTACAATATATATTAGACATAATTTAGTACAACACTTAAAATATAAAAGACAACTTTGAATAATTTTTTTCCGAATAAAATAACTTGAATGGCATTAATAAAAAAAGGGAAATTAATAAAGTACAGGTAATTAGTGTTTTTATAAAAAAGGAAAAGCTTATAATAGAGGTCATTTTTAATATAATAAACATAGTTAAGAATGTGATGGGAATGATATGAAATATAGAAAAGATAAAATAAATATAGAATATATATGATAAAAAATAAAGTAAATAAACATTCTGTAGTTTTAAAAGAAAATATGTTAAGATTTTGTTAAAAGTGCTTATAAGGATTAATATTATGCAGCAGAAAAGGTGTCAAAATAATTTTGGTTAATAATGTACATAAGATTGAATTTATAGAAAATTTACAACAAAAATGGAAAGAAAAAAGGATTAAATAATATATATATATTACAAAGAAATCAAGTCAGATGTTACATGACCTAATTTACACAAGCTTGTATTACAAATATTATGTAAAGAGCTTGCAAATAAGCTCTTAACAAGCTTAGCAGAATATCCCTAACTCCAGACTGGTATCTGCTACTGACTTCCTCAGTGAGATGCTAGAATATTCAAGCACAATTCTTGAATATCCTATCCTAGCACCTCACTGAGAAAGCCAGTAGCAGAAACCAGTCTGTGGTTAGGAATATTCTACAAAGCTTGTTAAGAGCTTATTTGTGAGCCCTTTATATATATATATATGTTGTAAAACATAAAGAAAATGAAGTTAAGAATTATTAAGAAAATAATTTAATTAAGTTCAAATTAATTAGATTAAAAAGTTATAGGAAGAAAATTAAATCAAATAATAAATTACTGAAGCATTAATAAAATTGAAAAGAAAGAAGTAAAAAAGAAATTGAAATATATAAAAAGTATAAGAGGTAAAAAAAAGTTTAAGTATCAATGAGGAATATGAATTTCACTATAAAAATAAACCATTATGATTATATAACAGAAATGAACAGATATGACAAAAAATAATTTAGCAATTGCAAAAGCATATAATAAAATTCAATGAATTGACAGGAGACTAATTAAAAAATGAAAAGGCAAAAAAAAATGATCAGAAACAGTAGAGAATCTGAGATATAGAACTAAAACAATTTTATTGAAACATTTTAATGCTTTAATTTAGAAGATGAAGATTCATATAAAAAAAATACTCTAGTAAAATTTTCATTTAATGGTAAAATATAAAGAATGTAGATTTCTAAATAATTATAAACCAATTGCAATAACTTCAGTGTTCTACAAATAATTTGCTTAAAAATGACGAGTAGAAAAAAAATGTAAGATAGGATGGAAAAATAGATGGAAAAAAAATTAAACCTGATTAGCCCATAATTGATGGTTTATTTACAATTACATAACTGATAAAAATGAATATGATAATTGGGAAACATTTACATATCACATATAATAATAATAATAATAATAATAATAATAATAATAATAATAATAATAATAATAATAATAATAATAATAATAATAGTGATGATGATGATGATTATGATGATGATGGTGAGGAGGAGGATGAGCAGAAGTACAAAGAGAAGATTGAAGAAGTGGAGGAGATAAAGGAGGAGGAGCCACCTGTAAATAATTATGGCTATTATAACTTTAGAAAAAAAGAAAAGAAAGTGAGAAAAAGAAAAAAAATACTTTGGAAATGTGTTTTTGCAATGACTAAAAATTAATCTGTACATCACAAATACATCCTCATATAGAACATGATACTCCATGTTCTGTTTGATATTTTATGTTGTTGTTTTTCGAATTCTTTAACCAGAAACCTTTACTTCATCATTATTTTTTACTAGAAACAATTAATATTGCACTTCTTTAGAATGCCTTTGAGATAATCCTTGTAATATTGATGGGGTCTACCTCATACTCTTTTTAAAAAAATTTCCATTGTTCAGTCATTTCACATGTCCAATCCAATGAAAGGATAATTCCTATCCAGTAAGTTAAATTAATAGATTGGATTGATTGGTCTTATAATCTTGCAATTGTATTTTTAAAATTTTACATAATATTCTTAATCAAAACATTTTTAACAACTTTGAATTGTCCTTTTATAGTGTCAAATTTTACTTCCATACCCTAAATTAGTTACAATAATTGCTTATATACAGGTAACATAGTTGCAGTAATTATTTCCCAAGTTTTTTGAATATTAATTAATAAACCATTCAAAATTAATACATTCTGTATACAAAAATAACACTACCATCAGCATACTGAATCCATGAAGAAATAGTTCTGATTTTTACTTTTAATCAATTATAAATTTATTTAAATGCACATTAATATATTAAGTAATATTTACTAAGGCTTTAACCTCGATAATATGTGTCTGAAAAATGTGTAAACTTATGGTTAAGACCTGTAGAGGTCCCTACCTTTGCATTTTTCAGATGCATATTATCTAGGTTAAAGCCTTAGTAAATATTTTAATCAATTCAATTTAAAGTTTCACTATCAAAAATGTGTCATACCATTTGATTAGGTCACTAGTAAACAATTCCAAATACCATTGTCATAATAATTGAAAACCACATTATAGCAAATACACATCTTTGTTTAACAATAGTTTTCATTTCAAATACCTCAAATCTTGCATTTATAGTAATAACATTTCCTTTCAATTTATTATGTAAAATACAATATGAATACATTTTAGTTGACAACCAGTTAATTTCTGTTAATACTATAGAACTATCTTATTAACTGAATTAAATGCTTTGACCAAAGCAATATATAAATCACACTTTTGTTTAACACTTTTCTTGCATTGCTTTGATAGAAACTATGTTTATAAGGCTTCCAGATTCTCTAAAACAACATTGGGACTCTAGTATACATTCGTTTATGACTTGAAACAATTTAATTAACAAAATTCTTGAAAGAAGTTCTGTTGCTGTGAATAATAATGATATTCCATGATAATTACTGCAATCTTCCCTATTTCTCTTATTTGTAAAAAATAGAACAATGAAAGCATCCTTAATATTATATAGAAGGAACTTCATAGTTCCATATATTGTGGCCCATCTATAGGTGGTACAACCTTAAGCAGAGGAGCCAAGTCCCTATATTAGGCCCTATTTGGATTCTGTCTAGGAAAAATTAACAGACTTATTATTTCCTGACCATTTTCTTTAACTATAATAATTTAATTTAGGAAAGGCTATCATTTATCCCAATTTACTTTTACATTATTAAACATTTTTAAAATAAGACGTGTTTTAAATATAATTAATGTGAGACTCATTTACCTATAAACAGATCACATCCCCTTAATATTAAACAAATACTAAATATTTGTTCAATTGCAAGAGAATATCCAGATACTCCTCCTTATTAAGTATCTACATACTCTCATGGCTAACAATAATATTTAATATATTATATCATATTTATAACTATTAAGTTTTAATTCAATCACTCATTAAATTAATCTATTAGATAATTACAGATAAACTTTGATTTCTATTATTTTTGATAATTAAGATTAGCAATAATCATAAGAATGACTTTACAATAAGGAGATCTCAGGATAAGCATTAGTTTTATTAATTCTTCATGCTACCTATGAAATATCAAGAGGGATTTTACTGATTTCCATGGGTAGTGCACAAACTAAGAAAGGCTTATAATTTAAATCTATAATCAAGTTTTATATTTATGTTAAAATAATATTATTAACTAAACTGTAATTAACACTAATACTTTCACTAATAACTAATGTATCGTTTAATTTCATATTAATAAACACACCTTAATAATTGGCAATGTCATCAATGATCTATGGGATCAAGGCAGCATGTAGCTAGTAAAAATGTCTATTAAGAGATTTGTGCTTATTAAACTGTTAGATTGCTCTAAACTAAATTTATTTCTCATTTTAATTTCAATTATACATTTTGAGTTCGTGTGATGTTGTGACTGTGAGACCAAGAAGAAATGCAACAATTGGAACTTAAATAAATTTTCAAAACAATAATTTTAATAACATTAATTATGAATAATTCCAATAAACATTCCCATTGACAAGTAATTTAAAATAACTGTTATAATAAAGTGGTATATACAAACATACTATACTAATAATAAAACAATAGAAAATTAATCTTCGGAATGTTTATGATGAAACAATATTAATACTCTCCCATAGTATGTTGGGATATTTACCTCCATGTATATACTTATGTATCACACATCCAGTTTTTTTATTAAACAATCATTCTCCCTTTTTTCTAAATTCATGGTCTTTTATTTCAAATTTCAAAATAATAATTATAATAATATTGTATACCTGGTGATAAAGTAACAATATAAACAATTGAGAAAAGATTGTTATAATTCTGGATGTTTACAAGAGAAAAAAAAATCTTTATATTTCCCATAATATAATCGTTTTTGTTTATCAATTAATATATGTAAACACATCCTGCTCTCTTAATCACATATATTTAGTGTTCAATACATTATTATACATTTCATTCTAGAATATTGATCATATTTGTTCATTCAAATCACTAATAATATTTAATAAAAAAACATAACTTTTAAATAACTACTGATATAAACAACTGAATTAATCAACTTATTAATTCCCACTGTCCGTTGATTTAGTCCCCTTTATTGTACTAACAACTCAGAGATTAAGACATATAAATACAAACATTAGGAACAAGTTCTCTTTTTAAACTATTACTTAAACATTCCAAAATTCACAAGGCATTTGCGTTATTGCAACAGTAGTCATTCCCTTTGTTTTTTGTTTAGTAATAGATTATTTATGGCTTGCCTTATCCAAAATGACAAATATTTCCATCTATACTATACAGCAGGCTTATGATTTCTATCATATATATATATATCATTCAATATTTTTCTGTGAAAAACTATAGAAAATAACATCCCCGCCGGTATGGCTCAGAGTTAATTACTTCTTCCACCACTTATTGCAATCAGGATTTTATATGTATCCTTAATGGCAGTAAACACTTATCAGATATTATTAATTTAATTCTATTGACTTTAAAAATGTACATTTAGCTGTTTCCCAGAGAGTTACCTTTCTTTTATTTGTCCTTGTCGAATAATTATTGTGTTTACCTATTTCCTTTTTTTTATCGCTGAAATTCATTTCCAACACGGCACAATTATTTGGGGGGTTTTGTTTTTTTTATTTTTTTTCCATTTTTCTCAAATTATAATTAAGGATTATGAAATTATGAACCTCCCAGAAAAAAAGGATGAAATTTTTCCATTTTTTTAAAACAAAGTTATAATTACCATTTTAATGCAGAGTTAAAATTCATTAGTTTTTCTGTTTGTAAATAAGAATATTTTATGAATTTTTAACCAACATTTTTTTAAAAATATATAACAAAAAAAGAAAAAAACTTGTTACTTATTTTTACTATCTAGAAGTATTTTTTCTTCTTCAATTTTATAGTAAAAGATTGCTTGACACTTTTTGATTGGGTGGATTTTTCCCATCTTTTCTGTTAAATCAAAATTCAAGTTTTTTTGGTTCATTTTTTAAAATGACAGTTTTCGTTTTTTTAAAAAAAAAAATATTAAAATATAATACCTTTTAGAAATTAAATAAATATACAATTTACTGTTTTAATTTTAGATCAGTGCTTTGTAAAATTGATAAATATTTACTTACTTTTAAATATAACTAGATTTGACTATAGACATTTTTTTTATTTTTTTTATAAAATCAACTGTGCAAAGACAATAATTATCTGACTATATACGCATTTTATTTCAGAAATTTGTATTTTAAGATTTACTAATTTTAAATACTGTTGACTGTTTATTCTTCAGCATAAATAATAATCTTATAGATTATCATTTATATTTTTAGTCAATTATTTTACTTCTCAGATCTTTTATAAATTTTGAACCAATTAAACCCAAGTTCAAACCCTATGATACTAACATGTCATTATCTTTCCTAATTTACTAAGCAAATATTATTGGCTTTAACAAAATTTAAAATTACACAACAAAATTTTATTTTAGATGAGACTGAACTAATAAAAAGTGCACAATATATATATATTACTAAAAAATTCCCAATACTTTGAACCATATTTTAAAGCTTTTCATGTATTTCATTAGGACTTTAAGCCTTTCCATTATTAAAGTTACAAAGAGCCGTTTTCATTTCACTTTGTCAAAATAAGTAAATGAAGAAAATTTATATACATATTTAAGTCTGCTTTCCAGCACATTTCCTATCATATGAAAATACTAACAGCATTATAAAAATTGTTGGTGTCTTAAACATCACATCAGCATGAGACTCAATCTCAAAATATATATATTGAGATATAAATATCATTGATTATAATGCTCATGCTAGCATAATTATTCATATATAAAGTAAAAGATAATTTAAATAAATAAAATGATAGAAATGTTTAAAATTTTGTGATTAATTATTTTTCATCAATGTGTATGCATATAAGATACAAGTGAAATTTTCGTTATTTTATTTTGCAAATTAATTAATTGATTAATTGAGAATAATATAATATATTATAATTAAGTTTTGAATTTGGAAATTACAAAAAAAAAATTCTAAATTTAGCTTTTTGAAACTTTTAGATAATAAGTATTTAAATTGTCTTTGTAAATAAAGTAGGGCAAAACAATGTTTATTCAAACAATTTTTTGGAAACTATAAAAAGAATATTCAGTTACAATTAAATTCAGACAGTTGTAGAGTTAATTACAGGGTGAACAGTACAGAAATGAAGAGAATATGTACATCAAAACTGGAAGCATTAAAGAAGACAAGTAAACAAACAAATAGAAAACAGATTGAGGAGGCAATTATGAACTGACCAATAATAGAAGAGTAGTTGTCTCTATGGACTGTGTGAATACTATAAACACCTGATACAAATTATTGTGTGTCTTTTTTTGGCATCAACATCCATCCAAAAGCTTAGTGAACTTTAACACTGCAGTAATTACCCAATAAAATTCCTGATGAAGGTGAACAAAGGGATAGGTATAAAGACCCCACCACATCTACATTATATTTTTATATGCCTTCTAATTGTAAATATTGATTATTGTATTAACTGTCATCATTTATAATGTGATGTATTATTATTATGTGTACCTAATTGCCACATGTATATAAGTGTATAAATTTTCTATCAATTCCAATTATATAAATTAATGTTTAATGTTATTAAATAAGAAATAACTAAAGGTGCTTGTGTGCCTCATTTTCATTGTGCTATATGAATAATTTATACATAGCACAATTTGGTGCAAATGAAAAAACTCAACTTGGCACAGTCATATAATAATTGAAAAAAAGCATGAACCCAAGGAATAGAGGCATGAAAGCATGAAGCTGAAAACTAGTAATAGGCACCAAAGAATTGATAGGGATAGTAATATTGAACTGCTCAGGTATAGCAGAATTTGAAGGTAGCAATCCCTCTGAGAGACCCATTTATACAATTTAAATATTTAAATACTTCATAGCCAATAAGATTAAAGACAACGTCACTAAAATCACTACACTGCTGCTTTTCACAGGGTCCAATATCACAAATCAATTGTGAACCTAATGATTCTGAAATTCTAACTTATGCTGAAATTATTAAGTAGCTCCAAACCATCAAAACATATAGCCAGATTACTCTTACTTAACACATCAAATTATTTTAAAAAAAAAAAAAAAAAATCAAAATTAAAAAAAAAAAAAAAAATTAAAGTTAGTACTAATGTCTTTTCTTCCTTTTTTGGTGTTTTGAGAAGGTGTGTGTCACCCCACACCAAAAAAAAAAGGAAAAAGGAAGAAAAGGCAAAGAGTGTGTGAGTTTTGTGTATCTTTTTATTTTTCATTCAAGGTGTCATTTGTTTGTTAATTTTTGTTATTAACATCAAGTAAAAGAGGAAGGTTACAGAACTTATATGACCTTAAAAGACTTCACTAGAAACTATGGGTGTGATGATTATTTTAATGAGATCTTACTAGACCAATTCCTATGGGAAACGAATGATGATGAACTGTCAGTAGCTGTTGGCCATCCCTGAGTTGTTATATGCTGAAACTATCTTGTAATAGTCAAAAGTTGGTTAAGCAAATACTGTTAAAAAATGTACTTTATGCAAGCTTTCTCCTATGTGGTCTTTGTATATTTGTGGTTGCAAAGAGGGAAGTATTCATGAGTTAGTAATCAATAATGTGAAAGAAAGTCAAATGCAGGTATCTCAAATTAAACATCAATTCTAAAAATGAGCAAGGAAATAAAAAGTGAAAACTCATAGTGGGAATGTTTTCACTGCAGAAAAGCTGGCCACTTTGCACATGAGTATAGCATCAAGAATGTGAGATGTAGCAATTATAGAAAGAGAAACCACCTAGAAAAAATCTGCCAAACTAAAATTAAATCAAAAAATAAATAGAGATTTTCTGAGAAACATAATGAGAAAACCTGAACAACTCAATGAAATTCATAAGGCAGAGATTGATAATTAATTGTAAACAAATAATGTTGATAGTAAAAAATTGTAAACAAATAATTTTTATAGTAAATAGTATGAAAATTAAATGGAAATAGATAGTGGAGCAGATATGGGTCACATTAAATGTGGAACTAAAAAAATACTGAGAATTGAAAGTACAGAGGTAAGGTTGATAGATGCAAATGATTACCCCATTGACATAGTCAGAGTGATCAAAGTAATAGTAACCACAAATCATTGTCACAACATCTTGAATCTACATATAAAAATAATATAACATCACTGATCAGTAGGAATTGGTTTGCTCTGTTAGGGATTAAAACATGACTGTAGAATAATGTGTATATAAAAAGTAAAGAGTGAAATAAAGGAAATTAAACACAAAACTTGTTGAGACTAACTGTTGTTAGGGAACAAAAGCCATTCAAAGCAAACCTAGAAATATTCTGAGACTCTGGGTGGAAATAATTTTTTTAGTTAACTGGAAACCTGAGTCAAACAACAGAAAAACTGCTACCAACTGGATTCAGAAAACCACATAAATGCAAAATTCTGATTGGGGGAATTAGAAATAGATGACCAAATAAATTCCCACCATCACTAAACCAATCATTATGAATGATTCATCAACAACAGGCAATGTTAAATTAATGTATTACATGAGTTTTGATTCCATCTGTAGGTCATAAAAATATTAAAATAATTGGCGTAGTGAGGGCAAAAGCTCTTGCTCACAGGTATGTATATTGGCTTGGCATGAGTTACAACATACAAAGACATATAAAAATGCGCAGGTGTTGTTAGTATACTGAAAACTTGCCCCAAAAAAGTGTAGCCTAAAAAAGATAAACCATGGAGCCATGTAAATATCAACAATTGTGGTTCAATAGATAGCAACATTGTATTTGTATTAGAAGATGATCCTCAAAGTGGGCAGAATATAAGTGTGTAAAAATATGAATGCAGAAGAAACTATATGCATTCTAAGATAATTTTTTACATATGATTCTCTGGAGGTACTCATTTCCAATAATGAGATCAGGTTTGCATTGGAATAATTCAAAGTCTTTTTGCACTAGCATCACCATATCATCCAGAATAAAGTGGAAATTGCAAAGGTGTAAGTGCAACAAATGAAATTAGATCTAAATTCATTAAGTTACTCAAGCACCAAGAAATACTGGATGTGGCAATGCTTTCTCAACACATCACTCTGTCCACAGCCACTGGTAAATCACCAGCAGAAGTATTGATGGGAAGAAAATTGAGAAATAATCTATTCATCCTTCTGACAAGGATAAAACAACCAACAAGAATTTCACAAAATAGTTAAACTGTGGGAGAAAAGGTGTGGATAAGAGATAATCTACACAAATTGTGGATCAAAGGCTACATAAAGTAATTTTAAACTATATTGTAGAAATGCAAATCTCTTCAGGAGCAATCTACAAATACCATAAAACTGACTAAAACAAATCTAGTCCTTAATGCTCAAAGTTGTGAAAAATCAATCAAAACTGAAAAAACACCCAACGTGATTGCACAGAATGATACCATTACTGATATTGAACCAGAAGGACCTAATATAATGGAATCACAATCAAGTCACCTACAGACTGTTCAAGAACCAAAAAAAAATTAATGTCATCACTAACCCCTAGTCTATCTAAAGGATTATATTTGCTATATTAGAGGATATTAAAATAAAAGTCTGCAAATTTTTTTCAGGAGCAGAAGGAGAGGTAGTGTTGTGTTTGTACATCGAAATCAGAAGCATTTAAGAAGACAAGTAAGCATAGAAAATCGTTTGAGCAGGCAATTATGAACTGGCCACTAATAGAAGAGTAGAAGTTTTATATAAGGACTGTATGAGTACTCTAAATAACTGTTAGCAAATTAGCATGTATCTCCTTTTGGTGTCAACATGCATTAAAATCTTTGTGAACTTTAACACTGCAGTAATTACCCAGTAGAATTCCTGCTGAAAGTGATCAAAAGAGATGTAGTTCTTAAAGAGTCCGCCATAGTTTACATTATAATTTTTGTATCCCTTATGGCTCTAATTATAAATTATTATTATCATAGTAACTGCTACCATTTTAATGTGATATTTGTTATTTTGTGTATCTAATTGACATATGTATATAAAGTATAAATATTTTATCAATTCCTATTATATAAATTAATGTTTAATATTATTAATAAGAAATAACTAAATGTGCTTTTATGCCTCATTTTTATTGTTAGATTAATAATCAATACATAGAAAGTTGTTTACACAAGTATTTTCTCTCTTCTATTAATATATATTATAACGATCGAAATGAAAGTGAAGATCGAATCTAACCGCAAAAACAATATCTGCAACTACCAGGGCGCCATCTAGGCATTTGAGCCTAGAAAAATTTATAGAGTAGGCAGATACGCGCTGTTAAGATTCCACTTTATTTAAATATTCCGATCGTTAGCCCAAGTCACTAGCTCAGTGTAGTAGCAGAGATAAAATATAAATTTTATATCTTAAATATAAAAGAATAATAAAAGCCACTGCCAGAAATTAACACATAAAAATATTTATTTACGCACATATAAAATAACATTTAAATTTTGAGGAATAAGTTTAACATTTTAGATTTTTATATTAACTTTTAATTTTACCTTTAACTAAGTTTCAATGAGTTTAATATTTTATTTAGATAGTCAAGTATGAATAGACTACATAGATCTGCATTTGAATAGAAAATATTCTTCCCTGATTTAACCTTAGGCAACAAATTTCGCAACCAAACTGGCGCCAATCCATCTGATACATGCATGTATTCAATGTAGCATGATACGACAACACAAAATACTATACTATCAGGAAAGTACATCTGATCAGTAAGTAGATTAGAGAAGACATGGTCTCTCCACCAACAGGAATGTGACATCTGTTGGCAAGTAGAACAATAAACAAAAAACTCCATAGGAATGGACTGCTGTCTTCTGCCGACTTACAAACCCATCCATAGGCAAACAGAAGGTGTGTGGCGTATATATGCAATCCTGCCCAAAGCGGATCTCATACTACATCTACTAATTACACAAATATATCCAATCCATTGAGCCAATTCAACTACGAAACGAATAACCTAAGATTACCCTCCCTTAATATAACTTTACAAAACTATATAGCCATTCACGCCCGACTTAAATTTAACATTTAGATATGTTCGCACAAATGCATTTTATAAAATTTGTTTTAAAATGTTGAGTACAGATCAGTTGCACAGATTCCACGGTCAAAAACATTCCAAATTAAACACAACCGATCAAAATACAAAGTCATCGATAAACGTCACTTGCATAGGGAATATACAAATCCCATTAGCATTCATCGTAAGATGCTTGCAGTGATATCGTTGACATATATTCTAATCGAATGTGAAAACCACAACATTATCAACCGCTAACGAATCTATGCAACATCTATACCCAACCTTAAATTCCCTCATTTAAAATTTAAACAACAAATAATTTATACAATAAGAGAAAAAAAAAATGGAAATGATTTTTATCAATCGGACAACATATAAAATTAAACATTATTAATTGATTTAAAAACTTACAAGAGTCAGATAAGAGTCCGTTTTAACATTTAAGTTGGCTTGTTTATCAATTTGTAAAACTTGACGAAAGTTCTTAATTGATTTTAACAATTGTTCATTTCATATAGCTTATGGTAGAAGAGTCCAGGTTCCTGTTTTTAATTCCCATGATGCCTCCATTGGAAGATAATGTTCTGGAGATGGCAATAGCTGGTTCAAGGTATCACAGTCTTTTTAAATAGAGAGTGTGGTATGTGCATCCTACCACAACTCTCAAACACACAATGCTGGAACTGCCCGAAAAAACTGTATTTCCCTTTTTATATTATCCACGCAGATTCAATCATCAAAACATCACTAATCCATCATTTTCGTTAGGGTCCGAGCCAAGGCTTAGTGCTTCCATTGGTCAAACTAATTTTTCTTTATTCTCTTATCCAATTTTCATCTCATCATTTTAATTATACAAGAGCCCAAGGCTAGCTTGCTTTTCAAACCATTTATAAACAATCATTTCCATTTACAGATTACATTAATTAATACCTGTTTTTATTTTTAAATCTTATACTTTTTTATAAAAAAAGTACGTTCAAATACTTATTTGTTTTTTTTTAAAAAAATATTTTTAAAGTTTGGCCTCTGTGCGAATGTATATACGTTTAACAAACATTTTAATTTTAGCGTTTAGTTTTTTACTTTTATTTGCGAACTTTTAAGTTTTTATTTTAAATTAATGTAACGACATATTTATATATCATTACAATATATTATAAAAAATATTCATACAAAATTTAATTAATCATTCTGATTTTAATTACAAACTTGCTTGGGGTCTCTGCTGAGAAATTTTGTGAATCTTTTTCTTTTACAGCCTTAAAATTCGTGTATATTTTTTCTAATATTTTAATTTCAAAAAAAATCAAAAGTTGTCAGAATAATTCAATAAGCAGATCTTCAAAGTTTCTTAAATTTCATGATGATAGGTGTCTATTATATATTTGACACTACCAAACTTTGTAAGATTACTTTGAGAAAATATTACAATGGTCTAAAAACTTGAGTTTTTGGAAAGTTTATGATTATTTGTGTATCATAAATGTGTAATAATTATTAGAAATCAAAATATATATTATTGCATATTTATTTTTTACAAAAATGTTTTATTTTTAAAAATAAAAAATATATTGTTTTATGTAAGATTACTATAAAGATTAAGGTTGCAGGAAAGGCAACTGTCTATATATGCCATCACTACAACAGTCTATTATAACATTGAGCAATATGTTAAAAAATATGAAAAAAATTTAAACTCTTAAAGCGTAATTTTATAGATTTACTAGATATTAAAAATAATTCATTCAGATTTTAAAAACAAACATCAAACAAAAAAGATGTTGCTCATTTTGTAAATTGAATCTACTCCTGAAATTTGATGACATGACAAGTTTGTTTTGATTAAAATCTAATTTTTAAAATAATTCTGAAAATGAAATGTGATTTTTTTTTCTAAACAAAAATATATATTAAATGAGGTCAGATATATTGTATTCTCATAAATAATAATGGGTTAATATTAAAGTGAAAGTTGAAAGCTTAAATCTAGCAAGAACAAAGAAATATGTCAGGATGTTAGCATAGTGAAAAAAAAATTAAGTAACTCTTGTATTTAATTTTAGCTTAAAAAAATTATAGAATTGTATTAGAATAACAATGTACATTTTAATTTATATTCTAATAATTTTTTAAAGAACATAATAAAATCTAGAAGAAGTAATTTTCATTTTTTTAATAATTAGACATATCAACAAACTATTCTTTGAAAGTTAACTCTCACATTGCATTATCAGAATCTTACACATTTGACTTCATTTGTTAGATTTTTTTTTAGAAATGAAGTTAGTTCTAAAAAACCCATTTCATTTCTTTAAATATTACAAACTATATCATAATAAAAACAAAAATACTATTTTATCATTCAATTCTCAGGGAGGATTATATATTTTTCAGAAGCAAATGAAAACTTTTTTATTTGACATTTGTTTTTAAAATGTGAATGAATAAATATCAATATCTGATAAATATATCAATTTATGCTTTAAAAATTTTAATTTTTTAAATAATTTTTACAATATTGCAATATATTCCATTTGACAATCACTGAGTATGTGATAGAAAAAGACTGTAACTTCATTTCATGTAATTTGACTTGTTTGAAAAATGTTTTATAAAGTTAGAAACTATCAAGGACAGTAGAAACCAATTAAGATGGAGTTTAAAAGTTACTTACATTGCCAAATTTTCTAATATTCTGACAATTATAGAATTTTTTAAAATTAAAATCATATGAATAAAATGTATACAATCATACTTAAAAAAATAGCTATTTCTCTCAGCAGGTGGTGAATTGATGGTTATACAAATTGATCTGGGGAGAAAATTAAAGTGTAAACAAGAAAATGTTCTATATTCATGTTGTCTAAAATAGAATTAAAATAAACTTCCTAAATTTGTTTAATTAGTTTTTAAAAATATATATTTATTTCATTATATAATATTAAAATTTGTATACTAATAATATAGATAATAATTCAAAAGTGTAATTTTGTTTAATCCTATAACTTTACAGGTTGTGAATTAAGCTGTTTTAAAGCTAAGATGAGAATAATCATCTGAATCTAATTACACTTTGCCTTTTCACAGCTGAAGCATATTTGTAATCATGATATCATTAACAGAATTTGTATGAATAGGAATAAATATTTATTTTACTATTTATTTTTGGGTACTGTTCTATTAGATTGTGTCAGTCAGTTTACAGCACTATTTATATGCAAAAGCATATAAATATGTCATTTACATGGCTGATGCCACCTTCTAAGCCTATATATATATATATAAATGCACAAAAGCACAGAAAGAGGCTGTTTAGTAGGTGGCAGCCAGACAACACTGATGATGGCATTATTTTTATGCTATAAAGCACAGAAAAGATACCATTTCATCAGCAGCTGGCCTGCTTTAGTGTTACGCACTTTATCCCAATTCTCACAGTTCAATGTTCACTACAGTATCATGTGAGAGTGTCTGAACTTCAGCCTGCCACAACTCTTCAAATATGCATGTCAAAGGAATTAGTTTACAAGTCATCTGACCTACTGTTACCTCCTAACAATTGTCAACCTGTTGCTATGCTTCCCCATTAAATGTGGAACCTTCAAAAAATTTGGAAAGGGTACATCCAAGCAAGATTTAAACCAGCTCATGTGAAGAGTAACATTTGCACAAGAACACATCTGTGACAAATAAAATGGCTGACAGGTCAAAATCAGGCCAACTGCTGTCCACAGAAGCCAGGATGCATGGGGATTGAATTAATTCTACTGTAATAGAATATTTGCAATAAGGTAGGTCAATTGATAAGGTTTTAATTCTTGGAGATGTGAAAAGGCATACCATTTACTCTACATTGCAAGACTAAGGTCAAATTTTGGGTCACTTGTAGTTAAAGCTTTTTAAAGTTTTTAGTGTAAAATTGTTCTTGACTAAATTACAAGAATTGATGAAGAAAATCAATCAATTACAATAAGCCTTTGGAGAAAAAAAATTTGAGTGTGAAAATTCCTGTAGTTCTATCCAGAGACCAAAAAAAATTGTCCAAAGAATACATTTATTAATCTTTAAAATAAATAAAAAACGATTGAGTTGGAAATTAGTAATCATTCTTAATAGGTGTGCCATTAATATCCATACTTATAGTCTTTCAAAGATAGCTATTGCAATAAATCAATTAATAAATTAATAAATATTTTTTTCTTTTCAAAAATGACTGGAAATAGTAAAAGACAGTTCAGTAACTAAAGCATTATCAGAATTTTTTTTGACACCACAATGTAGTTAGTTATGTCTCAAGCAATGCTAGTAGACTTTGTAAAGTTTGTGGAAAGGGGGGTGTTGGACAGCCAGCACTGGTGTACATGAGGAATTCTACTACAATAGAATATTTTCAAGAATATATGTCTTTGTAAAATTGTTCCAATAAATGTTATTAAGGAAATAAGTGAATTACATTAGCCAGTATGATTATTATTCTTTTACAAAGAACGGGGAGGCCCGGTAACGTTATATTGATGTGTTTTTGCATAGCAACAATGCCATCAAGTGGCTGACATGATCTATTAGAACAGTACCTATTTTTCTAACATAGCCAATTTATTTAAAAAAATGTCTGCCTGGGTTTTTTTTTAAATTAATAATTCTAATCTAATATTTTTATATTTAATAATTGTATTAAATAAAATTGTTATTCAAATGTTATTTTATTTTCTCTACATTTATATACATAACATTTTGACATTTATCATTTCTCTTTATCTACATTTTAATATCTTGAAGATCATTGTAGCTTTATTCTCTTCTGTATTCTAGGATGTATGTAAGTTTTGGCTCAGTCTTAAATAAACTGTCTGATTATATGTTATTATAGTGCCTGAAGAACAAGAAGTAGTCAATACCTAAAGCAGAAGTCCTACTAATTCAAAATCCATACTATCTCCAGGTTAAAATATCAATTACAGCAGTCAAATCATCATCAGCATAAATTTATCACATTAATTGGTATCAATGGTTGGTTATTCATATATTCATAGAATAGAAGATATCCATAAATGTTCCTATTGTGTTAATGCATAAATTGGCATCTTCAGCCAAGACTGTTATCAATCTCATTTTATATTCTTATTATACATAATGCAGACCTATAAGAACAGCTCACACTCACACATACATATATATATAAACAAATATTTTTCTGGCTTTTTATTATCCCAACTAAAATAAATTGATATATCTACAACTCATAAATAAATAAATATACGTTTTTCTATTATTTTATTGTCCCAAGTGAACTATAAATATTTCTGCTATTTGTAAAAATATTCTCAAATCGTTCTTATAACTTAATGATCTTTTTAAAAATAACTTATCTGTTAATAATGCAATGTGGCTATAATATAAGTATTTGTTATTTATTGAACATTAATTTTTAAATATCAAAGTTCACCTCATGGTAATTGAATTATGGGAATATGTAATGGTATAGAAATGCTGAATTGGAATACATGTTTTATTTATTCAATTTCATTTGTTTATTATCATAATGTTTATTATATACATATATGTAGAGAAAATAGCAAGATTTTCCAAGGAAACACCCTGATGGAAATTTTGATTTAAAATGTTTATCAATTTAAGACTAAAATAAAGCATTAAACTTAGTTTATATCTTATGAACTATAAGTTTGGATGGGGTCTATGACTAAATGATCCATTTTTTTGAAGTTTGGTACAGTAGTAGAATGATAGATTCTGGGTTTAAAGTCAATGATTATGGCCCAACTCTGTCTTTTAGATTCTGGAGTTTAAAGTCACTGATTGTGGCCCATATCTGACTCTGCTAGTGCTGAACTTTTTTTATGAACTTTCAAGGCAATATCTTATTCAATAATTCTATTTTACTTAAATAATCTCAAAACTAGAGATTATTAATTTTGGAAATCTAAAGTCCAAGTTAAGTCTAATTTTTTATAACTATTCATTATTTCCTCATTTAACAATCTTTAATCAGAAGGTTTTGTGTTATTTTTTTTATAACCTTACTCCCTTAATTTCTTCTATTGGTTTTATTTGCTTTGTCTTAAATGTTTTGCTATGCCAATTTTCATTTTCAACATTATATCACACTAATGTAAACATTGCAGGACAACAATTTTGGAAAATACTAAAAATAAAAATTAAATATATTTTTATGTGATATATGAGTATAAAAAAATGGCAGTTTGAGTATAAATATAAAAATCTTTAGCTCCTGATTTCATTATTCTTTCACATGTTTATCACACATGACTATTCTAAAACATAAATTGCTTCAGTTATAAATCACTTAGCACGTGATTAGGAAAAAATAAATCTATTTCAATACTTTGGCTAAATTAAAATGATTTTGATATCTAGTTTTCCATGCATTTATGAAAAAGCAAAAAAACCTAAAGCAAAAAAAGAAGCAAAGAATACCATTGTATTATAGAACATGTAGGATATGAAGCAAAAAAATATTATGTTGAATTATCAAAATGAAAATTTTAGAAGCTGGTAAGCTGAGTAATTTAAAAGAATTACTATTTTCTGTTTCAAGAAGAATACTTTAATATCTTTTTAAAATAACTCAACAAGACATGTAGAAATTGAAAAGCTCCAAGTGAGAACTTGCAAAGCATTAAATACATATATAATTGTTGTACAATTTTTGAGTCACATAATTGAACATCAAAATTGGAAATGATAAAAATGATACATTTTTATCATTTCCAATTTTTGTGTTTAATTATATGACTCTGAAGTTGTACAATAATTAGATATATATTTAATGCTTTGCAAACTCTCACCTGTCTTACAAATACAATATCTTTTTAGTAAGAAGAGATTACAAAATACACATATTAAATTATCAAAACGTCACATGTTTATTATTTTATATGCTTGCACATGCTGTTAATTAAAGTACCAAACCCTTCATACAGTAGTGCCACTAAGTGCAAGCTTTCATAATTATTGGATGCAGATGGGTTTGTGCATAAAATCTCTAACTATGGCCTATTCATCCAACATCCTCACACTAGTTTCTAGCTTATGGCTTTTATCAGTGAGGGGCCTTGAAATTGAGATCGCTACACCTAGATCTAATACAGCCATGCAGAATCTATCTTATTTAACTAAGTATAAAGCTAGGAGCCCAATATGAAACACCATAATATTTCCATCCAAGCTTAATTGCTTGTATAGTCATGTAGATCTGAAGTCAATTCAGCATATACATTTTGGGGTCTTTGAATTTTTCAAAAACTAGTTACCGTTATCCTATCAGCATGTAAAAAGTGGCTGATGAAGGGTTGCATTAGATCTTAAGATCTAGGTACAGTACTCCCATATTCATAGCTCCTCATTGATAAAAGCCACAAGCTAGAAACTAGTCTGGGAATATTAGATGAGTAGGCACTAGATTAGAATTTTATGCACAAACCTTCCTGCATCCATTGATTATGAAAGCATGCCCTTGGTACTACTACTATATGAAGAGTTTGGTTCTCATAATATATTAAATGATTAGTTTCTTAGCAGAATATGTTTTTGCAATAAAATGGCAGAACACAATATTTTCATTCAAGTGATCAAATTAGTGCATTTTTTATTTTATTGAACCAAGAATAGAATCAATCCCGAAATTTCTAGCTCTTGAATATGATCTTTTATTAGTGTATTCTAACTATGCAATATAATTATATGCTCCCGAAAGAAATTAAATAAAAATGATAAACATAAATTTATGAATACATTTTATAAGGTGGCAGCCATTTTTCCATCTCAGATTACTATTCGTATACATGTTTAATGATAGATTATTTTGCTTATATTTATTTTTTTCAGAATTTGATGTATATGATATTTTATGTAATATAATGTTTTTTAAACAAAGTTAAAGATTTATGAAATTTAATAAATTTCATAAAGTAACTTTTTTAAGCAATAAAATGAAACTTATATGTAATGATAGAAATAAAAAAATCATTCTTATATTGTAGCAGAAATTAATGCTTGATGATTTTAAATGAGAATAGGATGTCTGTATAGATTTCAAAGTTGATAAAAATTTTAAAATGTAATAATGAGACTATTGTTTTGTTTTTGTAGAGATTAAAAACCAAGTTATTGAAGAAAGTCTGACATTTCATTACATAATTCAATAAGTTTATTATAATTTTTATTTTTTGAATGAACATGAATATGTTAAGATAATATATGTATAAGAAAATATTTTTCTTACATGTGCATATAGAAAAGTAATATAAACATGCAATTCAATAAACAATATGTATCATGTTGTAATAAAAGTTTATCAACAAAATACGAACTAATAAAATTTAGATATGTTGTGAATGGGGGGGGGGGTTTATAAGCAAATATCTCAGCACCACTGCATGTTACATTCATAATAGCAACTCATATAAGACTTCAATTTTATAAAACCAAAACTTGGAGTGGATAAAAAAGCAGGTCATACATTTTTCATAAAAAAAACATAAATCAAGTTGAAAAAAAAAGTCAAAACTCAATTTGAGGAATATATTATTGTTTTTACAAATATGGTGAAAATCTGTTTGAAGGTGTTTCTTTTTGATATAACTATGAAGAAACATATAAGTTGCTGATGTATTAAAAATAATTTTAACATGTTTGAAACAATTTAATTAAAATAAACAGTACAAAAAATATCAAAGTACACAGAAATCAAAAATTAAACAATATTTTGAAAGAACTGAATCAAAATGTTCAAAATAATCCAGAAATAAAAAATACACATAATATTTGAAAAAAATTAAAAAAAGCTTATGAGAGATTCTGAAATAAAAGTTGTTTCATCTTTAAGTGGATTGGAAATATACAGAAAAATTAGACTACATAGGTGACAAATAAAATGTTATTGATGAATTCATATAAACACTGGAACCCTCAAAATATAAAAGTAGAGATAAACTATCTTAAGAATATTTTTAAAAAACAAGAGCATAGAATTAATGATTGTGAAACATGCATTGACAGACAATTGGGGAATAATCAATAATAGACCTAACTCATTTGAAAAATATTCTATTATCTACATATTGAAATAAATTTATATATATATATATCCTGGAAGAGTGTGCAAATTATCATGCAATCTCTTATTATATATAAAAAAATTTATGTTGGCAGATTTTCAAAATTGGATAGAATTTTAAATAGAGAGAGTGCACTAAATAATTTGAAAAAATATCAAGAATCTAGCATTATTTCATACCTAACTAAACAAATAAGACCATGACTTTGTAAAGAAAGTTGATACATGTTATATGGATGAAAATATAGTTTTTGATTTTGATGATCATGAATTTCTTTAAGGAAAAAAGATAAAATATTGAAATCATTGATCTTGTGATGAATTTCTTTATGAGGCTAGAAGATATAATTAAAACAGTCTATAATAAACACTGGTTTTGCAAAAATACATTATATAGACTTAATACATATAGTAAATATACAATAAAAAAAATTAGATTGGTTTAAAAAGAAAATTTGCAGGATTGGTATGAAAAATTAGTTACAACTTTTCATACCTTGATGACACCACATATTAAATAAAGAAAATTTGAAAGTTTGTAGCAGAACAGAATAGAGTAGTAAAGTAGAATGTGATTTAATATAAAGAAGCCAATAATTATAATAATAAAGTAGCTTATTCTAATTTGCTATAATTATTTATGTCTGCATGGTTCAATAGGGTAGTAGATGTAGATTCTGGATCTTGAGGTCACTATATTACAGTTTCCACCATCAATTGTTATATTTAAAAAATTTCTGAGCAATTAACTGCATGATTATTTATGTTTATTCATTATTTTGTTGGTTGTAACTAGATTATTTGAAAATAGATATTTTTCCCATAGTCAATTTTGCTTTTTCTGAATATCAATATAATGAGATGTGGTTTTGTTGAGTGCAATCATATTTAAACCATTTTTTAAATATTTATTATATTTTCCAAACAGGTTTTATAGAACTCAGAATAAATAATTTATTATTTATATTTCATTTATTTAAAAAAATAAAATCATTTTGTTCATCCCCATAATTAAAAAAAAAATCATTTGGACAACAAGCCCATCAACAACAATTCTTCCTTTGCAGTTATGTTTTAATATCTGAATAAATATTTTGTTTCCTTATGTGTAGCAGATTTTAAATTTTATTTATTTAAAATTCTCATTATCCATTATTTTTGTTTTTATTTACTATGAAAAAATTCATAATTAGATTCAATTATTACCCAATAGTGAGTATATGCATTATACAATATTCTGAAAAAAAAATGTGAAAATATGCTCATTTATTTGAAATCCACATGTTAAAATTAATGTGAGACTTGAAATCATCAATATTTTTAACAACAAAGGATTTATTTATCAAGAGATCCAATGTATTAACAAACTTCACTTCTCCTCTCTCTTTTCATTTTTCATATAAATAAAGATACAATAAAAGACAAATGACCCCCAAGATGCATTTCATGCTGAACCAGCACTCATCAGTTTTTCCAGGTCACCATCTCCCATGTATATATATATTACATAAAATGTAATTATGCATGGCAATTTTTCACATTTTCTTTTTCAACTGCTAAACTTACTCCACTCACAACCTCATTTTCATTCACTTTTGATAAACTTAACTACATTTATCATAAATCATTCATTAAACTAGAGTTTTTCTCTAGCACAGATATATACTTTAATCCAAATTAAAGATTAATATATCTGATTTTCTATATTTACACATGCACGGCTTTTTCACCTTTCTTTTTCATATGTGTATTATCGTTATTGATGTATTAACAAATCCAGTGCAGACTAACATAGATGAGAATTGTGCTGAAAGCATGAAAATTCAGTAAAAACTCTTTAGCTTTTAAACTAGGATATTTTTTGGTGGTAATCTGTAAGTGTGAAAACCTAGTGTTTGAAGTAAAATGATAAAAAGTAATGGTAGCTTTGAATTGTGGTGGAGGAAAAAACATGAGTTTAAAGTATTGAACAATAAGAAAAAGAATTAATTTTAAACTTCATAGGGTTAGATATGAATTAAACTAAAAATATAAATGATACAGTTAAAATTTGTTCTATTTTGGTCATATTATAATGATCTAATTCCATAAAAATCTGTATCAACCTCTAAATAATTGAAGTTTTTAAAAATTAAATTTATCAATGAAGAGATGAATAGATCATCCAATTAAGGAATATGCATTTGAGGAGTCTGGAGGCCAAAACAGATGCTATATTTCTAAGGATGGTACTTCTGTGATCATCAAGAGTAAATCACAGTTTAGTGGCATTAATTGGTAATAAAATATGGGCATCATATTTATATTCCATTTTATACTTACATTTGTGTTGTTTAAAATGAAATCTCCAATTGTTTAAATTTAATTACAATTATAATATTAAAAATTAATTAAAATTATTAATATAATATAAAAAAGAGCTATTTAAAATTGTTTTAGAAAATACAAAATTATAGATGAGTTTATATCATTACATCATAATTACCAACCACTCAGAAACTGTTCAGCCAATTCTAACTCCAGTGGGGGAGTGATAAAAATATGATACAATGACTGCACAGATTAATAATTTGAATGTCACAGACAGGTATCAGCTTCAGTCAACAATATTAACTTGATTTTAGATTGCAAATAATTTTGGCAGAGGTAGATAAAACTTTAGGTCCATAAATCACAGATCAGCTCTATCACTCCTGGTGTTCATACTTCATATGAATTTTCCAGTAATAAACCTTTCTGTTATTTATTTTACTTGATTTTATATGAAGTTGTATATTTATATATTATAATATTTCACCTTTCTTTTAATAACAGTGAAAATTTTAAAAACATAATTTCATATAAGATATATATATATTAAAAGGCAAGGCAAGTAGGTGAAATCAAAAACATAGAAATATCACGGGACTATACTGTATGGCAGTTTGAGACTGAAGGTCATCTTTAAAAAAATCTTGCAAAGAAATCTGAGATGTGAAGTGTAGTTAAGCTATAATAAGATTAGTTCACAACTATAACTAATCTATTTTAAAAGTGAGTGTCCCATTTACTGAGTAAAATAATGAAATATTACTACTTACAGAGATTTATTTGATCAGAACTGACAATAAAAATCTTAATAAAAATAAATAGTCAAATAATGCTTTATTTGTAAATATATATATAAACACATTTATTAATGATAACTAACAACATTTAATGTATTAAAATGCTTCGTATTGTAATGATTAACAAATAAAATTTAGTGATTATAGAAAAGCTTTAAAATTACGTTTTAGTTATTTATTAAAAATCAGATAGAAAATAGAACGTAATCACAAATAAGTACTGTGAAATAAATTTCCTTCCAGTAGAAATCATACAGATGACAATAAAACACTAGTGTGTCATTAATTGAAATGAGATGAAGTACATTCTTTAGTTAAAAGTCAGAATTCTTTGAAAGTTGGAATTATAAAATATAATCAAAAATTAGTTGCTTGGTAAATCATATAGTGTTAAGTATCAGTAATGTATGGGTAAGTGAACAAACAGGTGTTATTGATCTCATTGAAAAAATTGAAAGATTGAAGTGGAGTTGGGCTGGACATATTGCTAGAAGAGATGATAATAGATGGACAATTGAAATCTTAAACTGGATTCCAAGAGATTGTAAAAGACCCAGAAAGAGACCACATGTGAGATGGGTGGATGGAATAAGAAAGTATGCATGGTGAAATAAGAAAGGGTGCAGGGGTGATGTGGAGAAGAGAAGCTAAAGATCGGGAAAAAATGGATTAAACTTGGAGAGACCTTCATCCTGAAGTGGATTGATAATGGTTAATGATGATGATGATCAGTAATGGAGGTTTAAATCTTGATCCAGAGACCTTCTACTTTTGAATCTGTCAGTTAACTTTCATAAAACTATCTTATAATTTAAGTAACTAATCTTTATAAGTGTAATTAAAAATTTAGATTTCATGATGTTGTTTTGTTTTTTTTTGTTTTTTTTTTTTAAAAAAATGCATAATAGCTCATTTTGTTATTCAGGAATTAAAATAATTTTTAATATGCTTAATACAGTTAACTAAATCCATAAAATAAAAAGACATTAAGATTTAGCTAATAGTTATTGGTTTAAAATGCCAAGGACAAAAATATTCAGCCAGGTGTTTTCATATTGTAGTGAATTAACAGTGATGTGTTAAGAAGAACTGACTAAAGCATTAGTTTATCTTGCTGGGATATAGTTTGTATAGTCAGCCGATCTTTAGAAACAAGATTGTAAACATAAGCATGTTTGTGTGAAAGAATATATATGTATGAGGTGGGAAGAATATTTGTAGATTTGTATTGTAACTGACTTAAATGATGTTATGGAATACATAAATCATAGACCATTGATAATATTACTCTGATTTTTGTTGTATCTTTAAATAATATTCAGTTTATATTATTAACATTAACCATTATTGATTGACATCAGGATGAATATTACTTCAAGTTTAATCCATAGTTCTTTTTCTCCACATCACTCCAACAAAGTTTCTTTCGTCCAATCATCTCATATGCTGTATCTTTCTAAGTCTTAAACAATGCCTTGGGATCCAGTTTAAAGAACCATTTACATCTCTTTTTTTTTTCAATGATGTCAATGATAACATACTTGTTTTCATCTTCTATTATATGTTCAATATTTTCTCCTTATTCCCAACATAACATCTCTCCATAAAGTAAGAATTGATAAAACACTTTTTTTGCTTAATATTAAATTACATCTATTAAAAGCATCCCATCTAAATTCAATTTAGCTTAATTTGGGTCATTATATTGCTATATATATTACAAATATAATCTAGTTATATGTAATTGTTAACTTCTAATTTATGATTATCAATCTCTTATTTTCTTTTTCTGAGAAAATTCATCAAATATTACTTTAGCTTTGTTCGAATCTATTTTTTAGATCTACTTTTTTGTTTTCATCTGGCATCCTACATAAAATAGAGATGATTTAAATGTTTCTCTTATTCTCTTAGATTTCTAATAAAATTCATAAAACCCTTCTTGTAAAACTGCTATAAAAATTGTGGAAATACAAAATCACTCTGTCATTAAATGTCTGTATTTTTAAATCATATAATAATAATTCAAACAAAGTTTGAATACTGTGTTAAATAAATTTGTTTGAATTATATATATATTGAACCGAGTTCGAATATGTGCATTCGAAACACTCTCTTAGGCAGAGAAGAACATACTCAGAGAGTATGTATGCCCAAACAATAACTATAAAGTATATAACTAATGTTACATTTCCAGGACATAGCTTCTTCTCGGCTGCTGAGTTGAACACCATGTCCAAAGCACTTTTTTGTTTGTGTATAACCACGGGTGCCAGCTGCTTATTCTAAAAGAATAGACAACGCACTTTGAACAGTGGCCACTAACTCAACGGACTAGCTCAGTTGTTTGTAATCACTAATAGATTATACTTAATTAGTGGTTAAAAGACTTGATAAAAGAATTGTAAAAGGAGTTGATAAAAGAATTTGATAAAAGGAATTGATAAAAAGAATTGACCGACAAATAAATTTTAATTTTAAAGATAATTTATTAACTAACATTTATTTACTAAATTTAAACATTTTATAATTCTAATAAAACACACTCATATTTTAAATTAACATTTCTAAATAGTTTAAATATTCCTATAGATTTAATAACAGAACACTCTAATTTAACTAATAAATATTGATATAATGATCATGCACATATTAACTCATGCACACACATAATAATGATACTAAAGGACTACATAGCATTTGAAATTTAATCACACACATCAATAGTTCATTTATGTATGATATAGAGTTCATATAATTAGACTCTTGAAAGATTCGTACGAATTAATGCAATGCAATGGCTATTACAGTATAAATGAAATAAGCAAATGTTTTACCTAGGCTTTTGAATGTTGACGTAGAATTTTGTTCTTTGGAGGCTGCTTTCAGTGAAAATGTTTCCATTATGAATGCTTACCAGCCGGCTGGGATTTTTCCTTGACGAGTTTCCTTATTTTCACGATTATTACTATCGGAGACAATTAGATACTGATGGAGATTTTCTAAGATGTTAAGCTGACATTATTTCACAGGCAGATCTGCTGTTTTCTAGGACATCTGGCTGAAGATAAACGTGTGTTCCTAAGATCTTCTCAACACTGCATTTTGTTTGTTAACTGCTCAATTAATTTCTGAACTGCACTCACTCAATAAATTTGTGAACTGATTACTGTCCGATAAAAAAAAGTCTATTTATATCTGCAACGTGTTGTTGAAATATTCCCGGCCAAGATCTGTTGTTGAATTCCAGTGATAATCATTTGATAAACGTGTTTTGAAAGATTGCTTAATTAGCAATAGCCATGTACAAACGTTTTATATCAATTAATAACCATTGCCGTGTTTTTTAATGATAATCTTCTTTAACTTTCATTTATTTATAATAACATTTATTCTATTGTTGACACTTGCACATATATATACGCACATATATTAGTTTTAACATTATTTTTCTTGAATGAAAAGAGATTGGTATGTTTTTCTTTAACGAAAGATTATTTTAATAATATAATTTTAGATAAAATTATATGTGCCTATATCAATATAGGTACATTACACTGCCCTTCCTTTTGAGAGTAAAATGTGTCATTTTTGACCATTTTATCTCTGACCACATTAAATCTTAATTTATTATTCTTTCTAAGTTTGCTTTTTGGTATCTTTTCCTTTCCATGCTAAGGGCAATCTCCAATTATGCTTTTCTTCTTTCTATGCTGGTAACATTGCTTACAATGTTCATCCTGGATAGTGACCATGAGGACAAACTAATTTTGTGGCACAGGGCTCTTTTATAGACGAAGCTTTGGCTGCCGATTCTCTTGATCAGACATTGACTAAGAAAAGATGGCTGCAAATGGCAGGAATTTCAACTGTCCATTTCCGACTTACTTGCTGGAAAATGATTGCCGATTCTCTTGATCGGACTTTGACTAAGCAGCTGCAATGGCAGGAATTTTCAACTGTCCATTTCCAACTTATGCTTTGGAAAATGAGGTATGAGATATGGGGATTCTCCCCTGAAAAATGACTTATGACTTACTCTGATTGTTGCCAGTGCGCTTTTTTTAAAAGAGGAATGATCCCGGCCAATCCGTTGCGGGTACTAGAATTTATTTAGTCAAGAGCTTTAAACTTAATCCTTATCTAACTTATTTCAATACTACCCTCATCCCTTTAGGTTCGAACCCTTATACATTCTTAGTACAACTTAGATTGACTTCATATTATTTATCACCTTACAGTATTATTTTTAAACTCATATGAACATTACTTTTAACCCTTATGAACATTATCCATATTTATTCATGCTACAATATTATTTTGAAACTATCACAGACATCAGTTTACATATTTATTTATATTAAATATTATTTTAACCCATTACTTTAACTTATGTATTAACGTGCGTATATTCAAAAAACTTTTATTTTATTGCTTTTTATTATTATACAAAGATTTTATTGGACTTGATTACTTTAAACCATTTATTTACTTCCTTTTATTAACTTACGTATTCAAAACTATTTTATTTTAATGTGCGTGTACTCAGAAAAAAACTGTTCTAGAAATTCCGTTATATTTTCATTTATTTAAACTGTTCTAGAAATTCCGTTATCTTTTCATTTATTTAAGCCTACAACTTTACTTTTACATCATTAACTTGACCCATTTATTTAACTTGATTTTATTGATTTTTTATTTATTTGATCTGTTTATTTACGAGCATTTCCTTAATTAATATGTGTGTGAAAAAAAATCTTTTATTTTGTGAAGCCTCCGTTATTATTATTTGACAAAACAATCCATCATTTTAAATAGCGAAATTCTAATTCAGGCTTTTCACCTATGTCAAAATAATTATATTAGACTCATAGTTCATTTCTGGTCCTTTTTGTTTATTTCCTTTACTATTCCGCCTGATTACTAACTTTTAAACTATGTCAGGTGGTTCCTTCTTTCTTTCTACTAATTTTATAATATAAATCATACTCCATATTCTCACTTCTATTTCTTGATTAAAATCTATTTTATCTCTTTCTTTTTCCATTCTATTTTCTGCCTTGTAAATTACAAAACTTTTAAGCTTTACAGACCTCCGTATTTTTCCTAATCATGAATATTTTTTCCTACGCTTCCTCTTTGTTTTAAATCTATGTCTACAACGAATGCGAACGTTTACTTTAACTTTTTTAAATTTTTGTAAAAACTTTTCTACACTATCTACTACCTTGAACTTATGTTTTTCTTCTATTTCTTGATCTACATTTGTGTCTACTTTATTTATCACAATGCTATCTGATTCTAATTCAATTTCTATGCCTTTTACCACCTCAACTTCCTTTTCAACTTCCTGACTTTCTTTAATTAAATCTAACTCTATAACTTCTTGGTTCTTCTCTACCTTTACCATTATCTCACATCTTATTTCTCTTACTTCTGCTTTGAGTTCTTTAATTTCTGTTTTAACCTGACTAATTTCTTCCTTCAATTCTGCTTTGAGTTGTAACTGACTTTGTTTAAATTCTTGATGCATTTCTTCCATCATATTCATCATCATTTTCATCATCATTTGTGGCTCAGATACTTCTTCTTTCTCCTTTTCTACTAACTGGGGATTTTTAAAATATATTGGGCTTTCTTTCGGATCCATTTCTTTATTCATAGTTACGCTATTACTTTGTATTTTTTAAATTATATTTTGCAAAATCGAATTGTTTATTTATTTTTCTTACTAAGACGGAAACTCACGCTAACTCCACCCTTTTAGTCCTTTTCTCTACATGATCTTAATGCTTTAACTCCACCCATAACATCTAATTGACTCTGATTTGATAGCATATATGTCAAAATCTCTTTTCATTTCGGAAAAAAAAAGTTTTCGGTCAATTCTTTTTTTTTAAAATTAAAGCACTTTTACATACATAATTTAACTTTTGTATAAAAAATTTTTAAACAAAAAACAAAGTATTTCATTACTATTGTTTCTTAGGTTCAGCCCCACAGTTGGGTATAGCCATTTGAACTGAGTTCGAATATGTGCACTCGAAACACCGGTCTCTTAGGCAGAGAAGAACATACTCGGAGAGTATGTTTGCCCAAACGATAGCTATAAAGTATATAACTAATGTTACATTTCCAGGACATAGCTTCTTCTTGGCTGTTGAGTTGAACATTATGTCCAAAGCACTTTTTTGTTTGTGTATAACCACGGGCACCAGCTGCTTATTCTAAAAGAATACTAAAAGAATAGACAACGCACTTTGAACAGTGGTCACTAACTCAACACCTAAATCCACGACTAGCTCAGTTGTTTGTAATCACTAATAGATTATACTTAATTAGTGGTTAAAAGACTTGATAAAAAAATTGTAAAAGGAGTTCATAAAAGAATTTGATAAAAGGAATTGATAAAAAGAATTGACCGACCAATAAAGTTTAATTTTAAAAATAATTTATTAACTAACATTTATTTACTAAATTTAAACATTTTATAATTCTAATAAAACACACACATATTTTAAATTAACATTTCTAAATAGTTTAAATATTCCTATAGATTTAATAACAGAACACTCTAATTTAATAAATATTGATATAATGATCACGCACATATTAACTCATGCACACACATAATAATGATAATAAAGGACAACTGTACTGGTCAGAATTGTATGTTCATCTAACAAGAATTAGGATCTAAGCAAAAGTACCTAGAGTTCAATCATATACGAGATACACAGGTCAGGGATACTCATGAACTCCGCCCTATTGCCCATCCCAAATCTATCACATTACAAACAACATTTCTGACGATAGTAACCTACTTTCCAATTATCTCGGGCCCAGAGGGTTCAGCAGAGACACAAGAGATTTAAGCTTAACTAAATGATAACGCACAGTAATAACATGTGTATGCATGAACCAATAAAATCTCCAAAAGATAGATTATTAACTGTAAATTTATTTAACATGAAATTAATATTAGAAATCGATTTATATGTGAGCAGCTAGATATAGAGATTTACTATGACTTAGAACCTTAATTATACAAAGAATACCTGATCTAGGTTTCACTTATGGTCACCTATGCATTCCATACTAACCTTAATGGCATAATAGGGTTTGATGGATATGCATTACTAAACATACGTGGTAAGAAATTTATTATATGAACCGATGCGGCTTAATATGCTAATATGATTTAACGGGTTACTATTATTCACGTTATGACATTCTTCAATCATTACATTCTAAAAAATAAATGATATAGCGAGCTTGGATTACATCTGGATTTTATTAAGAGTTACATTAACCATAAATCAGTTATTTTGGGACATTACAAGATGATTCATCATTTATTATTTACGAAGAGAATGAGGAAAAACATAATTATTTTAACATGGTCATATGACTTGGCATTCATAGTTTTATTAATAATCAATGATTAACGTGTTTAATAGCAGTTAATGAAGGATGGATAGCGCTAATAAGCGATAACGTATATAAAATGGCAAATTTAATCTATTTTACAAGGAGAACTTTGGGAAGGCTTAGGAGAATCACATCATTATGGCTTACAGACATTTAAAATATATGAGGGAGTATGAACGATAATGTGCAGACCGAATGATAATGCTTAAGAGGACGAGAAGCTTCATCAACTTGACAATGAAGAATATAGGCTTATCCGCACTTGTGACAGATAGCATCCGAAGTGGTTGGCAAGATACCATGGTTCCGATTTGTCGAATGTTAACCCATAGCAGCGCTTACCGAACCAACACAATCTGTGGGAGTCGGGACCTCCACACTCCACCGAGAATTGTGCTATATGGATTCCAAGAATGAGAGAGAGTATGATAAAGCAACTTTTGATTTGTGAACGTTATCATTGGAACACATGGCGAACGCTTTTAGGTTTATCTTAACCCTGATTTATATGGCCTTAAATGGTAATCAAGCCTAGCTTAATGAAATAATTATATCCAAGCGATCCCAAAAAGGGGGCATACAATTTACTTAAAGAACTTATTTGATATATTAATAAAAGAATATATAAGACAAAATTAAGAATCCCTTTGTTAAACACATGTTAATCTGCCCGAGAAATAAGTTACTTAAATCATCATTAGATGGCGGGCTACTTATCAAATGAATCATCATTTAGAAATACATATCTGAATTAAATTTATTTATTACTCAATTTCTATAATACTAATCAATAGCATGAAATAATAGTACATAATATATTTAAATCTTGTCGAATGGCATAATATTAATTGATAAAACACAATTTAGGAGTACTTCTCAATCGGGCGAATTGTATAGCATGGTAAGAAGACTTATGTTTACGGTTAAATATTCCTTAATTGCAGAATAGCAAAAATACAATAGGATTGATTCGCCAGATTGAGTTATTAGCATATTAAATTTGGTATGATTTGCACAATATTAAATAACGAAAAACTGCCGCCTTTAAAATAAAAATACAATAAGAGTGACAACCTAGTATTCAAGTTTAGAGAGTAAAATACAATTTAAATATAAAAGCAATAAGAAATCAAAAAGAGGTCATTATTTAAGCATTTAATCCGTGTAGCAATACCGATGGGAAAACAAGCAATTACATTTTACATTACAAAGAGTACAAAACTAAAAATGTTTAATAAGACATACATTAGGTGGTTGGAATTAATCTTATCAAAGGTTGAAATTTACGTTTTATAGTTAAAAGGATTATTAAGATGAAACCATTAGAGTTCAGTTTTACAGCAGGGAATTACTTTTCTTTCCGATGACTTTACAGCCATGTGCACATGTGTTGGTTCCATGTTTGACGAAATCAAGTTAATTTAGCAGTATTTTGATGAAATTATCATTTCAGTCCATTCTTTATGTAGCATACAATTCATTCTGGCAGTATTTTGGATACAATGGCTTACGAGTATTTCAGCATTGGATGGATCTTGGAAGGACCGGGGAAGCAAATCTAAATACTACTCACTCGTCATTTTGCAGTTCTGAGTGACCTAACTTCCCCCAGCAACAGAGTTAGAAATTAATATGTAGAGCTCCTTAGTTAGGAAATGTGGTGGTATTTATACTCATTTGTTATTGCCTTTAGGTAATCCCTGGATGTGTTAATGGTTACAATGATACAGCAAATTTTGAAATACAAACAAGATCAAGTTCAAGAGAGCTGGTCTTAATCTATTTTAGGATGAAAATAGACCTGCGGAATAAATGTTAAGTAACGTAAAATTTAAATAAATCTGTATCAGAATGAAAACAGATTTTTTCAGAATTTAAAATACGGTCTTTTATTTAATACACTCACATTACACTCTCGAACTTTCTCTCTATTAGGATATATATGAATAAAAATATACATAGTATAACGCTTTTAATTATTAAGTTTTATCTGTTACACACACATACGCGCGATTGTTTACCGTAATAGAAATATATAATTTATATGCATATTAACTTTAGACGAGTAGAAGTTTACAGAGCCATAAACAATCACGTGCATTGGTATGCCTTCACTCCCTAGTGGTTTATAATTAAATGATTGGGTTTGAACCCATGTTTGCAGGTCTCTAACATTACCAGAAAGTGAAGCCAAATGTGTGCAACAGATTTGAGTGTTTCACTACATAGCATTTGAAATTTAATCACACACATCAATAGTTCATTTATATATGATATAGAGTTCATATAATTAGACTCTTGAAAGATTCGTACGAATTAATGCAATGCAATGGCTATTACTGTATAAATGAAATAAGCAAATGTTTTACCTAGGCTTTTGAATGTTGACGTAGAATTTTGTTCTTTGGAGGCTGCTTTCGGTGAAAATGTTTCCATTATGAATGCTTACCAGCCGGCTGGGACGTTTCCTTGCTGAGTTTCCTGATTTTCACGATTATTACTATTGGAGACAATTAGATACTGACGGAGATTTTCTAAGATGTTAAGCTGACATTATTTCACGGGTAGATCTGCTGTTTTCTAGGACATCTGGGCTGGAGATAAACGTGCATTCCTAAGATCTTCTCAACACTGCATTTTGTTTGTTAACTGCTCAATTAATTTCCGAACTGCACTCACTCAATAAATTTGTGAACTGATTACTGTCCGATAAAAAAAAGTCTAGTTATATCTGCAACGTGTTGTCGAAATATTCCCGGCAAAGATCTGTTGTCGAATTCCAGTGATAATCATTTGATAAATGTGTTTTGAAAGATTGCTTAATTAGAAATAGCCATGCACAAACGTTGTTTTATATCAATTAATAACCATTGCCGTGTTTTTTAATGATAATCTTCTTTAACTTTCATTTATTTATAATAACATTTATTCTATTGTTGACACTCGCACATATATACACACATATATTAGTTTTAACATTATTTTTTCTTGAATGAAAAGAGATTGGTATGTTTTTCTTTAACGAAAGATTATTTTAATAATATAATTTTAGATAAAATTATATGTGCCTATATCAATATAGGTACAATATATATATATAGTCACTGCAATTGCATTATAATATATATTATTCAATCAAGGACAATATTTTAGTCTACATCTTAATGGTCTAAAGCATTATTATGGAAATACTTATAGAATCAAATACCCTTTCATCCAAAACAATGACAGTTCATATTCACTATTTTTTATGACATCTCTAAATACATGAGTGTAATTCACTAAACTATAATCACTTTTAAATCCAATTCATTCTTTTGGTTATTTTGAATTTAAAGTTGATTGTAGACGAGTTGTAATTATCTTAGTAAAGTGTTTGCAGAGAACTGAGAGAAGACTGATAGGTCTGTGATTTCTAATAACTTCTTGATCCATTTTTTTTAAAATATAATTATTACTATTGTATTTTTCTAGTTATCTGATGCATCTTTATCAATTAAATATTTGGTATGTATCCCACATTACCTGGATTTAGAGATTCTTCTTCATTTAAATGCTTGCAAATTCAGAAAATGTATTAATGCAGTGAATATTTTAATGTTGTTTGTAGAACACTTCCACACATTTCATGATGTTATCCCTCATTTTTAGTAATAGTTTTATCATCATTTCATCATACTGCTGAAACAACCATTTGTCCAATACCCTGTTGCTGCTTTATACTTTTGAAACTTTTATTCTCTTTTATAATTTTCCATGCCAAATCAAGTTTATAATTTGTTATATCATTTTTAGTTGTTTTTCATACTATTTTACTTTTTATTTCTTTTCATATAGTGCCTTGTATTAGTTACTTATTTTTTGTACCAGCTATATTTGCTACAACTCTTAATAGAATATTTTTATCTTTTTATTAATTTCAATTAAATTTGAACCATATTCAAAATCTGTTAATATTTCTAAATTATTAGCAAATTGTAATTTAAATTTATTGGTACATTTCTGAAGATAAGAACCATCACATGCTAATATTATCCCTTTTAATAATATTTGTCTTTATAATTTTGAAATAAGTACCTTACATTTCACTCGTTGACAATCACTACTTGTGTTGAATCTAGTAAGAATATTACAATCTTGAAATGCATATAGTTCAATTCTGCTATATCTTTATTTGGATGTACTATGTCCATAATCATTTGGTATTGTTTTTAAAATAAAAACATTTTAACATGTATTTTTCTTTTTCTGAAAATATAAGTCTGTGTTCTCTCTTATTCAGTCACTATTGACAAATTAATTTACACTACTTAAATAATATCCCATTTTAGCATTAAAATTTCCTGTGAGAAACTTTAAAATAGTATTTGACATGTTCAAAAATATTTTGTATATCTTTAGAACTTTTTGGGAATAAACTTCAATTCTGTGCATTTGGTATCTTTACTTAGTTGTTGCCCCCTTAAATGATTAAAATTTCATGTGCCCATTCATTATTCTTACCATATTTTAGGTATAAATCTTGAGACTACTACAAAATTAAATAAATAATATATTTGGTTTTGATTTAGTAGATTTTATATTATAATAACAAACTCAATTAAACATAACCTGTGAATTCTCATACAAATATAAACATCATTAAAAACAGTCAACTCTTAGACAATCCCAATATCAGTAACAATCAACAATCTCAATCGGTTGTCAAGGCAACCTCGTTTTAACAATAAACATGTTAAATTGTTTGTTTGAATGCAGACTAATTAACCATGATGAATTATTAATGGTTTGCCATTATTAGAGATAGTTTGTCATTACTTGCCATAAATGACAAGTCATAACATGTCCACAGAATTTTGGCTTCATAACTGACTGCAGTAAGATAAAAACTGAATTAACTGTCAGTATTATATGAATGACAAATAGTTCTCACTACTATATGTATATCACAATTCTGAATAAAATATCATTTACATTGCTTTGCAAATACTAGTAAACTTAATGAGTAAAATAAAAAAATATATAATTTTTAAAATTTAATATTGTTGCTCTATTTAAATGAACTTGCACAACTTACAAACAATATTTTGATTTCCTTAAAAAGTAAAAGCATGGTAGTGGAAAACATGACCTCAGTACCAAATTGAAATATAATATTTCTCTCATTAGCATCAGAATCTGCATGATTGGTCTATTTTTATAATCAGAACACTGACAATCATCTAACTAATCTATGTTAATGTGACATCTTTACCCTCAACAATTATTACACTATTACCTATCCATTGATGACCATTGGATAAAGAGCTGGATTGGTGATGGCCATATATCTCTACAAATTCTTGAACTTATTTGTGATCTGTAAGTGACCCAAATTTAAACTTGATATTGTGCACATGATTTATGGATTTACTAACACTAACAGGAGACCCTTATTTTTAAAAAAAAGTATTCTGAATTCTGTGTATGAACATTAAACTAAAAATAATTAGTCTTCACAAAAACTATTAAGGAATATTAATTATGAAAAGTGTGATTATTTTATATCTGAGAATAAACATGAACATAAAGAAAACAATTATAAAAAAAATGCCAATGGTATGTTATTAAAAGGCAATTTATGTAAAGAATTGGTTACTGGCAAAGATTGTGATGACAAACAAAAACAGGATATAAAGACACATTTTAGTTGCTGATATTTTTGTTAAAGGTACTAAAAAATGTGATTTTGAAAATAAATATAGTAAATTATATGGATGCTTTTTTTAACAGTGATGATGAAAAAATAAGAAGAAAAAGGACATCTCATATAATGAAGTATTGAACCAATTCAGAATTGGAAGCATTGAGTCTACTTGAGTTGGGAGCTCTATCTAGTATATGGAACATTATTTAATATCTGTTCAGCATTTTTAAATTGTCTCATTCACTGCCAACAATGATATTCATTGAGATGACTCTTCATTATGAGTGAAAGAAAGTAATGATATTTGTCGAATGTCATAAGCAAGAATCATAGAGATAAATATGGAGTCATAATTAGCACTTTTTCCACACAACTTTGTTCCTTTTTTGTTGATCAGAGATTAGCTGCATATGATTCTGTGATGAATGTCATATCTCCCAATTTCAGTCTATAAATTATATTTATATATAATAATTGACTATTCGATGTGATTATTCATTTCTTAAATCTATCAGCATATTTAAAAATCTTTTCAGACTGAAACTATCCATTAGTATTAAAATTTCTACACAATTCTCTACGATTATATATTTTTTAAAAAAATATTAATATATCTATTCAAATAAATTTTTTTTTCATTTGAAGTAAAAATAAGAAATTGCTAGAGGGAGTACAAATGCAATTACAAACTACTTATGTACTTACCGTCATTGACATTAAGAAGTATATTTTATAAACCATAACTATTATATATAATCAAAATTACCACAAATTCACAACTCAATCAGACTAGCCAAGAAAATAAACTCTAAATCACTACCAATGGTTTCACTGCTATATATATATATGTATAAAACTATAGTATATTGAAATTAAGAATTTTGTGAATGTTGACATATAGTAGCTTTTTAATAATTTGCTTTTGTAAAACAATGAATTAAGAGTATGGGCATTTGTATCTATTTTCCAAGGAAAAATAAAAGATAATAAAATTGATCATTCCATCTTGTAAATGAAACAATTCATAAACATCAAAATAGACTGCTTGAACTAGAATTATGCTAATGTGTCATTTATGGTTAAAAACATGGATGTAGGTAATTCACTCACTGAATAAGTTATTTGGACATAAAGAGTTAAAATTATATATTAGTCTGGCTCTTACATGATAAATTACCACATAAATGTCTAATGTAAATATTAATGAATTAATACCATATTTTAATAATTTAATTTTTCTTTAATATGTGGACATAAAATATTAAGACAATAATTTCTATTCTGAAAAAGACTTTAGGGAGAATGTAAACATTATATATATATTGTAGTAGTTAGCCCTCGCTGTGAATTTAAAAAAAAAAGGATATTTGCGATTTTTAATTTTTTTTTTTTTCATTTTAATCATATATAATTGCGGTCAAAAAAAAAAAAACTTACTTTAATTAAAAATAGAAATCTGTTGTATATATTTATTTCGCGCGCGTTATTATTATTTTTTATGAGTTTAATATTTAAGATGCGTTATTATTATTATTATTTTAAAGTTGTTAAGATCGAAATCTTTTATTCACATTTAAGTGAAAAAGTTATTTTAAATAATAAAAAAGAAAAGAGATAGAAATATTATAGGCACTTGTTCTAGTTTTAGTTGTGTATTTAAAAAAACAAGAAAGATATAAAATTTTGTTTAATATAATTATATCAAAAGTTTAATTATTTAAATTAGTTTTGTTTTCTTGTTAGTTAGTTATTTTTAAAAGTAGTTGAACCCAAGGCATTAGAAAACAAATGTTCAAAATGTCTGTGTGGGTATACAAAGTGAACCATGTAAAAAAATTTTTAGCATTATGTGGTTTCTAATTTTGGAGTAAGGGGAATTATTTACCTTTAATGAAAAAAGAAAACTTAGTACTTAATAAGAAACTTTCGATCCAATTAGATCGTTTTCTTTTAATACAGTTTAGCAATAATATTATTAAAGTTATTAACCATGGTAGTCGACTAGATAAAGATAGCTCGATAGGGTTTATGAAACCTCCGTATCAGTTGCCTACATTATTGCGGAGTCTCTGTGGCGTAAAGTTAAATAAAATTGAAAAAGCCCTAAAATAAAAATAAAAGCCTATCTAACCAAAAATGAAATCTATTTCTTCAAACCTAAGCATTAAATAAATTACATTTTAAAGATATCCAGAAAGAAAATGTTATTGCATGGATCAATTAATAGTTTATCAACATTTTCAAGAATTCTTAAATTTTTACATCCATCTGTAATCATCTAAACATGTTTTGGAAACAATAGACTTTTTATCTATAACTTTTAAAATTTGATAATAAAAAAATTTTTTTTTAATTTAACCAAGATGAACTTTCTTTTGGGAATCTTCGCTTTCCTAGATTGTCAACAATTATTACCCAGGAAAACTGCTGTATATCAGATTGAAAATCTACTTTGAATTCAGGACTTTAAATAAAAAAGAAGTGAAGACATTATTTACATTAGTAATAAATTTATTATGAACTGTTGTTTTTTTTTATTAAGGAAAAGATGCATACAATTACAATATAAATATTTTTGGTATACATTTTTTTTTTCAAAATAATCTTTATTTGCACAAAAAGTAAAATATACATTGTAATATAGAGTTCATGTTTACAATCATGTCTGATACATTAAAGACTAATTTGTTATTAAATTAGATGAGTACAGGATTAAAAGTAAAATTTATGTTATGTTACTTATCAGGGGTGATCTCATTTGGCATATAAATCCCATGGTGTGTAAAGTTTAAGTGTCATGAATAAATAATATACATGGCCATTGCTAAATATTTAATTGACTCCATGTTCGCTCAGCAAGACTAGGCAGGCATGTTTAGATTTGTTATACTTATTACAACAATCATCAGTAAATAAATTTTTAAATTAGAAAATATACCTGTTTGATACATTAGTTACAATTATTATGACACATTAATTTCATGATCAGAGCAAGAAGATCATTGTTTAAATTTAGACTGTAATTATTATGTAACTAATTTTATATCAGAACTACTGGTTCTTCGTTTAGTGACTTAGCCGGTGATCATTATGTAGTCCGTATTTTAATTGGCAACAATCCTTCATTATTCTCCATATAACTGGACCATTTATTTTTTAATCTTGAATTAATAATTAATTAGCATGCCTGAGGATAGGCTCTTCATCCAGTGGCCTAATTTTCCCCCAAGTGTCCCCGAAGAGCTTTTACGGCATTAACAAGCGATCCCTGAACATAGTCCTTCAAATAAATTTTTTACATATCTCCCACAGTTTCTTACTTCCTTGCTTAAAAACAAAATAATTTCTAGTTGACCACATGGCATAAAGCAGAAACAGTTCCATTCTAATCACAGCAAAAACACCACTTTTTATAGTGTCCCTGATTCTTAGAATTTTCATATTAGCTGGCAGTACTCTGGTTATAATATTTTGTCTAGAAGGACCCCAAAATAGGAAAGCAGTAAAAATATGTCCAATAGTTTCATCTGCTATTTTACATAAGCTACATAGTGGTTCTATTTTAGAGAAATTTCTATAATTTACCAAAAAATGATTTGTTGGCAAGGCTTTCAAATTAAGTTTTATGATAAAATCAACATGACTGGCTTCTAAATAGCAAAATTGTAATTTCCTGATTAGTAATCTGATGGATAAATCAAGCTCAATAGTTAATTCAGTAATGTTTGCATGCATGTATTTGTAAACTTGCCAGTAAGTGTTAGTATTGTTAATAATTAATGTTATAACTTTGAAGAATTTGTTGGCATATGCTAGCAGCTCCATGACCCACTTATTTTGTATGGGTGGTGGTGTGTCAGTAGGCTCAATCTCTTCCTGTAATGAGTCCACTGGCAATATTGCATTCATCACCTTAAGCATTGATAGGGATTTCTAAATAAAAAGGTGTTAAGATCATGCAACCCAAGCCCATTCACATCATTCAGTCTCTGCATCTTGGCTAAACTGATGGTTACTGTTTTCCTCTTCCACAAGATGCCAGTACAGACTGAGTTTATTGCATTCTGGAAGGACCTGGTTAGTTTAAGAAGTGACATGAAGTAATTAATTAATGGAAGCACGAACATGTTGATCATTGCCACCTTACCAGGGAGCAATAAGTAGATCCCTGAGAGAGCACTTGCAACCTTTTTGTTTTTTTCTAGAATGCTGTTTTGCAGTGCTCTTCTCATAGCTGACCTGGACAGCACCACATGGAATCCAAGAAAGTTTTGAGGTTTTCCCAAGAATCTTGAAGAAATTGATGGGTTATATAATGATTATTAAAATTTATTGTCATTATAAACTTTACATTTTATAAATACATCGTTACAGGATAAAAGGAATTGTGTTGATATATAATGAGTCGTTAAGGAAACAAGGTAAGGCATTGGTGAACTTTGTTATGCGAATGATTTGAATAATGGCCTTATAAACTTTGGCATTGTCATATGCGGTAATATATATAATTTTATTTGTATTAGAGAAGGTAAATTCCTCTCATTAAAAACTTGTTTTATTTGAGAGATACGAATTCCTCTTATTGCGTAGCTATTTCGTTTTTTTCATATAAGAGATGATAAAATTCCTTTTATTATATGTTAAATGAGAATGTACATGAAGACATATAGCAATATGTTTATGTTACTTTTGCCACTTTTTAAATAAATCATTATGGTACTTGTGATCCTAAGTTAGTTTGTTTAGAAGCTTCCTATATTATATTTTATATCAGTAGATAAGTTCGATCTATGATTAAAAGGAAAGAAACTTTTATTTGTAAAATAGTATAGAAATTATATTCTAATTTCGTTATTTATCTTATTAGCAAATAATTATACTATTATTTTATAAAACCCTAGACAATCTTTTATTTTCAGCTTATAGAAAATCGGGCTGAAAGTAAATAGCATTACTTCACTTTGGATTTTTTTTTCTTTAATATTGTGAAAAATCTGTAATAACTTCATAAATATGTTTGTTATTAATGATAATATGAAATCACTTAATTAAATGTCAATAAAATCTATATATATTGTTTTATTAAATTTGGTTTTCTTATTTTTTTTTGTAAGTTCAATTAATTAGATTCGCTATGGCATTTTCATATTTAATCTGAGATATATTAAATATGCATGTATTATTTTCTTCTGCCTAGCCATATTAAATCGCTATTAGATATTACAACATTGTGATATAAAAAGGAACAGAATGATGCTTACATTAAAAGAAACTAGGATTATTTGTTTAATATTTCGAGATCAGTAAAATGTCCCTTTAAGTATGATGTATATTTATTTGAAACATGCACACATGTAATAGAAGAATTTTAGATATAAATACGTTTTATCTTTTATAAGTGTAGCTAGCCAGAAGTGAGAGATTTATTATTATTAATCTATTATTTATAGTTACAGTTTAGGCTTATTCAGTTTGTAGAAAATATTAGCTCAGAAAAGCCAATCTCACTTTCCATTATCTTTATAGTACAATTTTGCCATCCAAATATGTGGAATATTTGATTTGAAGTGCGATCTTCCAGCATTACTTACCAATACAATATATTTATAAATAATCATTTAAATTTCTTAAAATTCATACTAGTTATGAAAAAAACTATTAGATATTGTTTTTTAAAATGCTTTTTTTTCAATCAACATTGTAAGATACCAGTGATTTAATTCTTTGTTAAATAAAACTATCATATTGAATATACATATATTCATTGTTTATAATAAGATGAACTGATAAAAAATGAAAATTATAATTTTAAAAGATCGAATTACTAGCCTGAATAATTGACAAATTACAAATAGTAGCTACATGGGGAAATTACACAATGTATATGTCCAAATTAATAGAGTTCTTTGGTTTTAATATGAAATCATTAGGCATTGCATTGTTTTAAAAAAATTATCTGATTTCTTGATAAACGTTTCATAGAGACACGTATAAATATATATATAAACACTTATGAATTCACAAACATGTGACAATTTATCAATATAATAGCTATTCCAAATAATAATTTGGAAACACTACTGAATAATAATGTAAATAGATTCTACAATTTTTAAAGAAAAGAAATGTTAATATTATTAAGATATTTTAAAACATTCATAAAAAAAAAAAAACATTATTAAAATTTATTTTGCTGTATTAAAAAATATATAGAATAATAATAATAAGTATAAACAAAAATGTATAATAAAAAAACCAAAGGTAAAACTGAAAATGATTAAAAGTGACTTCCCAAATAAAATATTTTTATATAATTTAAAATCACCCTGTTGATAAAATAATATATTGTTCCTTGTATGATTGACAAAAAAAAAAACATATCAAATGCAAAACTTTTTTTAAAAAAAAAATAGTCCAGCGTATACTTCATAATTAAGCCCATTTAATTTTTATGCAAGTTATTTAATTAGAGATACTAATAAATGGTAAGAGAAAGCTAAAATAGCAATAAAACTGATAAATCTAAGACACACTCTAATCATGAATAACATATTGTCCATGAACTTTGCTATGTTAACTAGACTTAGAAAAAAGATAGACAATGCACTTGTGATGATGAGCACAGGTGAGTGAAAGGGACTAAAGTTAATACAATGCTTATTGTTTGTTGCACTTGTTTGGTATCACACACTTCTTCTTTTAACATTTAGTTTTATTTCTATTTTCTATCTGTTAAAAAATGTACCCTAAAAATTTTTCATCAAGTATTTTAAAGTAAAACATTGTACTATTATCTTAAAAAACAAACAAACAATTTTTTGAGATGAGATTGGATGTCAACTGCAGAATTTTTTGCAATAACTGATATGCAATCTAATTTTATTTTTGTACATTTTTCATATTTTTTATCTAAAAAAAGGTACAATAAAATTTAAGATGGCAAATTAGTTGCCCAAATATTGCATCAAATTAGTCCAAATCAAATTTCAATCACCATAAGAACAACAAAATTGGGAAATATAAGTAAAAAAAGTCATTTCTGTATTTTATCCACATATTGCAAAAGTTGCACCCAAAATGTTGTTGAAAACCACTGACATTAACTTTTCTACAATAATCGATATATTTACTCCATTTAATAAAAATACATTTTTCTAGTATTCCATGTTGAAATTGACAAAGAGATATTTAAAAGTGAAAATAAATTTCCAAGTTTTAAAACTGTTAACATTTAATAGCTATGATTCTGAAAATTGGACTGCATTGGAAACAATTACTAAAGTTTAAAAAAAATGCGTTAAGCAATACTTTTGTATGATAATTCTATTAAATGAAAATAGGTCTATGGTAACTCTTACATACTCATTGATTAATCTGAGCATACAATACGTAATAGAAAATAAATGAAACAATATAATTAGCAATAATATTATATTATGACTTTAAACAAAATCAAATTGTCAGTCACATAGATTATGCAGTCATCAGAGTTGATATATTGAGCTGCAATGAAAGATCTTTTACCTTTTCTGTTTATTATTCATATCACTAAGATTTAAAGAATATTTTTTTATAAAGACCTAGTAATATCTGATGAAACAAAAATAAATAAGCTGACAACTATTACTTGATTTAAAATCTAACTCCATCTTTAAAGCAATGATGAATTATTATTTTTTAAAATAAATATTTATATAAACTATAAAAAAATTGTAATATTCTTATTGTAAAGTAATGTATTATCACAAGTAGAGGTTTGAATGCCTAAACAAGTTTGAAATTTTTGTCTATAAAACATCTATAACTAATTATGCTAATTGACCTATTTATATAGTTTACATTTAAATTTTCAGCTTTATTAGCTAAAGGTTGAAGGTCTTAAATTAATCTACTTTGGTCATATTGGTGCACTGACTATAAAAGTGAAAAATCATACTGTCTTCACAGATATTGGAAAAGATCTATTTCCACACTTTTATCTTATAGTAAAAATTAACTCACAAAGAATTTAAATCAGATTTTTATATGCAATCTTATATAACAAGTCCTAGTATATATTGTTTTTATATTTTTTAGATATAATGTAATAAATGATTTTATTTAAATTTAAAAAAATAATCTAAATGCTTTTACATATTTATAGTACAGTTATGATAATAAAACATTTACTGAATTTAATATACATTAAACTGGAATTACAACTATTTGGAATCTTGATAAAATATCTTTATTATGCTTTATTGTTTTATAAAATGCTTTTTAATTTTCTCACAGTATCTAATATAAGACATATTGCCATCTGCTTCAGCCATTTTAATAAAAAATAATATAAAAGTTTAGAATGTTAAACTGTCATCAGAAATTCAAATATAATTCAATAATAAAATGTATTAAAAAATCATTGTATTTTTATGATAATAAAAAATTAAGGTATTATATATATTACAATTTAATGTACAAGTGTGAAACTTTCTGCAGTATTAACTTTGACAACATCCATTTGAAATAAATCAATTGATGATTATTAGTAAACACATATTAGACTAGAAATTATTATATCACTCTTTTCTGAGGTATAAATTTTAAAACTCAGTTAAAAAGTAATATATCTACTTTCATTAAACATAAACACATATTATTTAAACTGTAACATATAACTAGAAGACTTAAACTTCTACTATGTTAATAAGTGATAAAAATTAAAAATTCATTTCAGATGCAATTTAATATTACTGTTACCAATGAAATAAAAAGTGTACTTTAATTTAGAATCAGCCATTTTAAAAATACAATATTTTATTGAAGAAATCGTGATTAATGGTAATAAAAAATTTATTATTCTTTTTGGATTTCTAAAAATTCATACAACATAATGCATCATTTGCTTTTTTATCTATATTATTTAAAATATTTTTACATTATTCCTTTAAAATAATTATTCTTCCAGTGAAATCCACCCTAAATAAAATGGCAAAATGTATTCTTTCAGCCAATCTATGTATACATTAAATAAAATAATTTTATGAATAAAATATATGAACACATATTTTGAACTCATAAATTTATACATTTGTCAGTTGTTAATATTAGTACTATATTATATATAACTGGATCACACCATCCATTTATTAATATTAGCATTATGTTAATATTTTGACTGATTTAGATACAGGATAATTAATGATATTGTGTATGTGCCTCCCCCCCCCAAAAAAAAAAAAAAAATTTCAACTTTTTAAACAATGGGTATTAAAAATATCTTATTGTCATTGTTTATTAAAAACTTTTTAGATTTAGAAATAAATATTACTAATAATCATATAACATTTTTAATCATTTATTAATCATGAAAAATAATATTAATTATTATTTTATATTAATAAATTTTAAAAAACAAAAAAGCTATTTTTTTGTATTGTTTGCTGAATAAAAACTGAATGTGATAAATTATTTGTATAGAAGCATCATCCTATTTTATTGATTCATATTTAAATGTCTCCATCCCCAAAGACAAATTCTGCATAGAAATGTATGCAAATATGTTGATTATAGTGTGAAAACTCCACCTTTGTATTATATATGGTTTCAAATAGAATAATTAAAACACTATATTGAAAAAATAATTAAGTATAACATTTTATACCAAAAGTATTTGAAAGTAAACATAAAAGTAAAAAATTACTATGACATAATTAATAAAACACTAATAGTTTATCAACAATTTATATATTCTTTGTTGAATTAACTAAAGTTATTATATAACCTAATGCATATTTTCAATAATTCTATATTTATTTGAGTAGACTCTAAAAAAAAAAAAAACTTATTTACATCTACAAATTTTCTTTTTGCCTATCTCACGAACTAAAAAGGCATTAGATATTATTAGAAGATATAAGATTTACAGTTAAAATTGTCTATAAATGTTTGCTCTAAATATTTACCTATATATTTAAATATACACTATTATTTGTATGTCTTTAATTTTACTGATAGAGTTTTCTGTAATAAATTGTATTCATTTAAAGAATTCATTTACCTAATGTTAATTTCAATTTTTTTTTTTTGTTTATAAAAAAATGTTAAGTTAATGATGTGTAAGATTTGTACAATTACAGAGGTATTCAAGGATAATAATGATGTATAGTGTTAAATGAAGTGGTAAATTAATACTCACTATTACATCTATAAGATCTAAATGAAATATAAAAGAGTAAAATTTGAATATTTTATGTTTAACTGTTAATAAGAAAAATTAGCTAATAATTTAAAATGTTTAATAATTCTACATTAAGTGCACATCATTTATTATATACGGTCTTATCATTATTTGCATAATTAAAATAATCAAATAAAATTTTAATAAAACATATATAATTAAAATATTAACCTACTTCTCTAATCTTAGTTATAATAATTGTTAATACATTTAACCAACTTTATTATGATAATGATTATAATGGCATCACCCCAACACATGCACTGTATGAATTTATAAAGCTGAGGAAGACTATCACTCTCTAAACACAAGATAGAGTGTTTGAAAAGTTAAGAATGAATCTACCTTATTTTATTTCTAAAGGTTTTAGAATGGCCTATATATATATAAATTTAGATAAAAAAGACAAGATGGATTCATTCTTATCTTTTCAAAGTCTCTATCTTGCATTTACAAAGTGAGAGTATTTTTCAGTTTTATAAATTCATATAGCACATACATGCATTGAGATGATTCTGTTATGTCTATTACAAATAAAATATATCACTAGAGAAATAAATAATTAATTTTGTTAATGATTATAAATTAATTGTAAGAATTTAAAATTAATTAAAATATAGAAGTGCTTGTAATAAATGAAACTTCTAATCCTATTCAAAATGATAATGTTATACATCTCTGGTATCAATTTTGTTCTTTTAATGCTTTGTTAGACATATATTTTGATTTTTCACAATAAATATAATTTACTGAAATTAAGATTTTGAGTAAAATATAATCAACTAACAAAAGTAAATGGAATTGAAAAAAAAACCATTATATATTTTAACTTCACCATCATAGCCTTCATTTTCCATTAAATAATATGTTTATGTGTGTGTTTACGTATTATACTATACTTACAATACATTTTTTAGACAATATTTGCAATATAAATTTGCATTGCTGTTATTATAAAGTTTTTTTTATATATTCTTAGATTTTTTTTTTCTTAAAGATGTTGAAAGTGAAAAAAAAAACTTAAAATGAATAGAATTAGGTTTTAAATTTTTTTTTCTAAATCTTTTTTATTAAAATATGCATTAAAGTAGAAATATATTGTGTAAAAAATAAATTTCTACATCTATTTTTTAAAACCAAATATATTATTTATAAATTAAAAGATTGTATATAAAAGTGATTCTGTATTAATATTTGTTTCCAAACCATGTTAGAATACTGTAATATATATATAGTTATAGTTATAGTTATGTGTATATATGTAGCTATTGATATGTATTATATATGTACTGTGAACAAAAAAATTAAAATGATAATTATTTTATTAATTTTAAATAATTTTTATTTAGTTCCATCTATCTGATAGAAAAATTGTGAATATAAGTGAATGTTGTATTTACATTTTAAAAAAATAATATTAACTCATTTCTTTTAAAATCTACTTTCATGCCATACTATAACATTTTAGAAAAGTAACTTCTATAGATTTGGCATTGCTGTATTTATAAGTAATTAATCTTATATATTTCATCTTCAGTATTCTTAACATAGAAACAATGAAAAAGACATTATTTATATACAATCTACTGCTGATTGGTGAGAATTAGTATATATATATATATATTAATTTTACTTTAATCTAAAGCTCTGATTAATTAATTAATGAGTGGATGTCTTTGAGCAAGCTAACTAAAAAACATCATATGATTTCTTTGAAATTCTCACTAATTGATGATCACTTCCTGTGTTGAATGTACTAAGAATATTACAATCTAGAAATTCATATAATTTGATTCTGCTATTCAGTATTTGTATCTTTCTATATCCATATTCATTTGGTATTTTTCTTAAAGTATTTATAATATACATTCCCCCTCCTCCAAAAAAAAAAATTCCATAGGACTGTTCTCTCTTATTCAGTCATTCAAATTCCATGTTATGGTAATAAAGTGAAGATGGTTAAACACTATATTTTGAGCTTTTAATGAGTATGTGAATCTGAACATAATAATGAAGGATGAGGGAGAGCATATAATTATTTCCTTGAGCATACAATAAAATATATAGTTACATTTAAGCTGAGATCTAAAGGGAACTGATTCACAAAGGTAATTAAGAAACCCTTGAAAATCAAAAAGACAAACTTTAAAATATAATTATCAGCTAAAGAGGGAAATTTTTCGGGAGTGGTTTAAATAACATATTGCATTAAATGCAATACAAACCGTTTATTTAACAACTGTACTAATCCTAAATATCTAACAAGTTAATATAAATATCTTTCTTCAAAAGATTAAGTTTGAATATCATCCAATTATTTTAGTTACTATATTATTCATATAGATAAATAATAAATAAATGATAAAATCTGATAGAGATATGAATAAAAGTCATCAAGTGTTTAAAAGTTAAAACAAAATTTTAATGATATTTAAAGATAAATTATATATAAGTTAAAAAGCATATACATATAGTTTAGAATTAATTATTTTTGAGAAAATAAAAATGTACATCGATTTTTATCAAAGGTATCCTAAAATATGAAATAATAGAATAGTATTTATTCTTTTTTAAATTGTTGCAGTCAAAGTATGAGTGTTGGCAGAATATGAGTGATAAGGTAGAACTGAGTTTATCTCTTTTGACAAAAATCATAAAATATATTAATTATTGCATGACTAAGATTTATTAAAATGCAATTATTATTCATGTATTTTTTCACATTTTACAATTTTAAGAGCTTTCAAATATTTAATGTCTTTCAAAAACATTTCAATGTGGAAAAAAAAGTATGTATTTTTGTAAGTGATATACAAACATGATTTGATGTGGTGGTGGTAGTGATGGTGGTGGTTGTGGTGGCGGTGGCGGCAGTAGCGGCGGCAGTGGTGGTGGCAGTGGCGGCAGTAGTGGTGGCGGTGGCGGCAGTGGTGATGGTGGTGTAGTAGATGATGATGATGATGAGAAAATGGTAAAAATGTGACATTTCTATAAGTCTGTATGTTGAATAAGTAAGATGTTATTATTAACAAATGATACAAACAAGTGAATTAAACAATATGCTTGATTTTATAAAATTGCCTTTCAATCACAGTCAAGAGCATATTACAATAAATACCACATATAAAAAGTTCACTTTGATTAATACACATATACAATACCTAAAACATCAAAAAGAACACAGAAAGTATTCATTATTTCAGGTGCTATTAAAGAATTATGATTTAGATACAAAATTTTTACTAACATGAATAGTGACATAATAACCACTGACTCACCATACAAATAAATCACCACATTAATGTACTAGAGATAAATATACATATCCTTAAACAATAAAGAAAGCATCTATATTACAAAAATATTGATACCACAAGAACAAAAAATGTATAATACATCCATATTTTTTTATTAAAGGAACAAACAAAGACAAAACTCATATGATAAATATCAATAATCACATGTTAGTTGCCCATATTTTATCAAATGTATACATGTCTATAGAGATTAAATATTCATAAATTTATCAACTAATTCTTAATAATAAGTTAATTTGTAATATTCTTTTATTTAAAAATACTAGTATATCATATACTAGAATTTTATATATGTGTTCCCTCACATTGAAAAGTATTTCATTTTTATTATAATTTGGTTCTGTTATCCCAAAAATTAATTATTTCAATTAAACCTTGTCAATAATATCTTGAAAAAACAATAATAATAAAAGATATAGGCTTTCTATTTATTGCTAACATTAAAAAACTATGAATAATGGCTACTTTCTTTCTTCTGGGAATTTAACTCACAATGGATACAATATGGTATAGTAATGTAAAAACTATAAGCAGTATCTCATAACACTCCTAAGTAGAGTAATATATATATAATTTCAAATTTGATTTCTTTTTATTATAATAATCAATTGCAATAGATGTTAAATATTTGTAAAAAAAAAAAAAAAAAAATTAAATATAGCCATAAAATTGCAAAAATAAATAATATACATTACTTTTGTTTAATTAGATTGAATTAATTGCTTTCTTGTTATAAGTTATTACAATGAAATAAATTTACCATTTATTATTGAAGGTATTAAGTTACAGTAAGTTTCATAATATTTGTCTTAAAAATAGTGATCATTTTCAGAATATAAAGAAAATTTACAGTCATTGAGACTACAAGTGCTGAACCTGAAAAAGGGAGCATACAATTTACACCATGCAAAATAAATTCAAATGAATTTGATTTTTGCAAAATAGAAATATATTTAGGAAGGTTCTGAAATAGATTGGCTCAATTTAAAAAATAATATGAAATAAAGGCATTTGAAAATATAACCTTGGCCAAAGTATCAATTTGAAGCTATTGTGGCCTAATTCAGAATCAAGAAAATTATAGTAATAATAAAAAAATACATTTTACAGAATAAATTAAATAATATTTGAATTACAGTAAATATTCTCAAATATACCAAAACCATTGGATCATAATAGAATAATAATAATATCTGCCCATTTCAAAAAGTACATAACATATTATCCATTTTGGATATATAAAATACTAATATTTTTCCATTGAGACTTTGGATAATAATAATGATTATAAACAAACAAAAAAGATACATATTACAAGATACATTAAATAATACTTGAATTACATAAACTTTTTTCCAGTGCTAGCCAAATTGCAAAATAATTCTTTTAGGGTTGTAAAGGATTTTGAAAAATATATATTTTTAACACAGTTCCAAAGTAGTCATTAGCTAATAATTTAAGCCAATAAACATCACATGATCACCATTTCTTATGCATGCTTATAACTGTTATTAAAACAGGAAAAAACTCTCTATGCATATTGCCACTCAGTGCAAGCCAGTGTAATCAATGGATGGCAGAAGACTGAACTGAGTTCAGACCTATATAACTATATAATATAATGAGCTTGGATTGAGAATATTATCATGTTTTCAATTAAGACTTATGATTTTGTAGTTAAGTAGAGATAAAAGGTAGCTGCTGGAGGGTTACATTAGATCCTAAGATCTAGGTGCAGTGTTCTCAGATCCAAGGCTCTTCACTAATGAAGGCTACAAGCCAGAAACTAGTCTGGGGATATTGGATGAATAGGCACTAGATTGCACTGAGTAGCAATATGTATAGAGAGTTTTTCCTGTTTTAGTAGCTAACAATTTATTTGGCTAATTTCATACTTGTTGGAATTTTTTGACAATGCCCAGATATCTTAAATGCAATTTAAAAATATATTGTATCAACTTAATAATTATTGGAAGCCATTCATTTAATTTTTCTAAATAATAGTAATAACTAATGGAGACAGTGAAGTACAAAATTTTAGATATTGGCATTAAATTAAATAATTAATCCTTCCAAACAAAATATAGAAGTGCAAAAAGTTTAGATAAGTAATCATAAATGTAAAATATTTAATTCAAAATAAATTAGTTGGAATTAATGAATGTGGTTAATAAAAGAAGATAATGAGTTTATAATGTATAACAAAAATTATAATGAAATATATGTCTTGACTATAACATTAAATGTAGTCATCTATAAATGAGAATTTAAAGAGTAAAGAATATATAGACAATTTAATGATTCATGACTGAAAAATTTATACTTTAATGCAAAGCAATTATAAAAATATAATTTGGAAAATAACATATATAAGGCTTAGTGGTTTACAACATACAGCAATAAAATAAAAATATAGAAAATAAACATTTAATTGTCTCATTTTCTAAAAGATGATTATTAATATGACATAATGAAGATAAAAACATAAAAGATGCAATAATTTAAAATCCATATAAATCTAATAATGATATGGACAGGTATAAAAGAAAATACTGAACATATGAATGTTTACTTCATAAATAAAATTGTAATTTTAAGAAGGTAACCAACCCTCCACACATACTCCATACTATAATATTTAATCTGCAATGTTAATGACTTTGAAAAGATAACAGCCACCTTATCTTGTGACATGGATCAAGAGTTTAATCATATTCAACATCATTAATTGAATTTTATAGTATGGTGCATGTGCATAAGGTTGATTACTTTCTCCTTAGAATTACTGCTAGACATTTACGCTAATGAAATTTATTGATTATTTACATAAATAAAATTGCTGGTAATTATGTGAAAACAAAATAAGGTAAAGTGAATCAACATATTACACTTTATCATTATATATTACTTCACTTATATATTTATCCCAAAAAAATGTATATAAACAAACAAGAAAAATGTTAAAATTTGTAAATTTAATATATTTCATAATATGTCAGCACCCATTTTTATTTCTCAGAACTCTGTAATCAATTGTATTTATTAATAATTTTTTTTTTGGTTTATGTTGAAAGGATATATATTATATTCTTTCTTTATTATTCTTTATGAAGGTTAATGTACAGTTATTTTGTGTAACAAAATATTTTCTAACCATAATGCTAAACATTTTACAAATTTACCATATATAGAATCAATACCAACTTAAAAAAATCAAAACAATTAAAAAAAAATAGATTCTATTGAAAACAAGATTGCAATATGTTTCGATATAAAAAAAAGTTACTGAAAAAAAAAAAGAATATAATTCAGACCATATTTAATTATGATGAAAGTAGGACATCTCACCATTAATTTTATTTAAAAAATAATGATACAATGTTTTTTCATTTTTATTTTTTGAGTGAATGCCATTGAGTGAACACACCATTAAATATACAATAGGTGCCATCGAACAATTTATTATAAATAAAAACATTTTTTACTTTTTTTTAAATTTTATTTATACTATAATGTTAATTTATATATGCATTATATATATATAGAATAGCATGTTTTATACATATGCATGTTAAAAGTACTATATACTTGAAGTTCAATAAACAGAACATCAATGTTTATCAACAAAACGTAATTATGATATGCATGAAGGATGATTGGAATAAATATAGTGATTTATCATAACTCCATTGCACTTAATTATTTGTGATGCATATAAAATTCTATAATAGTACAAGGTATTATGAAAATAACATGAAGTCACAAAACTTTACAATGAAAATAAAAAAGGTTATACATTTACATTCTAAGAATTTTTTTTGGCGGGTAAATTTTATTAAATATAATGCATTATAAATTCCATAACGTAAAATAAAACCATATTTAACTGCATATCTCTTTATTATAAAATTTCATTGTAAGTAATACATTTTCAATGCTTAAAAAAGACAAGTAAAAAAATACAAAATGGTGGGTTAGTGATTTGTAAAGTACATAAAAAGGAAGAAGGTAAATAAGATGGATACATTAACTTGGTCATAAATATCAACAGTATTAAACATTTATTTTATAAATATATGTAAAAAAAAAATAAAGCAAGTAATAAAGTGAGATTAATCAATTTAAAATAGATGTAAAAATCTAATTTTCAAAAAATTCTGTTAATTTATAACATAAAAATAAAATAAAACTGAGTGTGGTAGAATTATTAACTGGTAAAGTATATACATTCAATGACAAAATAAAATATTAAGCAGGCAAATTATAAGCTTAATGATAGTAAAATTGAAATAATATTTTATAAATTTTAATAAAATAAAAAAGATATCAAATAAATGGAAATTATCTTATGCTTACAGATACATTTTCACAGTTTTTTTGTTCAATTCTTTTTCATATTCAAGATCTATGAGAATAATCATTGGAAATGACAATATTATTAAGACAGGCAGTCATATAAATTTTTAGCAAGTCATTTTAGCTGTTTTTATTGTTTATTTTATGATTAGATAATTTATCTTTAACAACAACCAATAAATATAAATATGATTTACTTTTATGCCCATCTATTATTTCTGTTTAAATACAATAATGAGAGATAATGAACTTGATAACATTTATAAAATTTTCAGTGGCATTATATGACCAGGCAAAGTTAAAAGAAGCATCACGTGAAAAAGGAAAGAAGCAAATCTAATCCAGTTTTTTTATTGGCCATTTACTCATAAATTCTACAGAAGCAAATAAATAAAATATATAAGCATGATTTTAACAAATTTTAAAAAAGTTATGTCATTTTTTTTTAAAATGACAAGATTGAAAAAAGATTAACTACAAAAAATTTCTGCTCAATTGCTGGTCCAAATTAACATGTGTATAATGATAAAACACGAACACTTTGATTTGGGTTTACTAGTGTCATAAACTGTATATGGACATGTTTACAACTTTTATTTTTAATTTAGATATTTAATTTCATTTTTAACCTTTTATTGAATTAATGCAATGACTGTAGAAAAAAAATAATTATACATATTTGTATTTCATTACAAAGCTTTTCTTTTTTATTATTAATAGGGATTTATAAAATCTCACCATATATACTTAATTTGATGTGGCAGCATAGAAATAATTTACATATAAGATAGCTTTAAACCTAAAAAATCATTTTTCATTTTGGTGCAGTTGGGATCAAGAGATCCCAAGATCAATTCTGATGCTCACAGATTTGACACTTGAGCTTCTTATTAATCCTGAGCAGTAAAGTCATACATCTTTATTTATTTAATCTAATAATATGAGCTTTATTAAAAAAGACTAATGTAAATTACTATCAATAATTAAAAATGTCTAAACACCTATATATCTAAATGAAGTCTTCATAGAAAAACATTAACAAAATTTTTCAGAAAGTGAATAAGTAGATTTTATATATATAAAAAAAATGCATCGAACAACTTTCACAATTTTTTTGCAGACTTAATAATATATATTGAGAGAATAACTATAAAATTGCTCAAAATTCGTGTAATTAAACATCTTTGCATTCATATAACTTTCTCAAATCAATGGCTTGTAATAAATTAATCTAGCATCAATGAAAACAAAACCCAATTTCTTTCTATGTTTAGTTAAAAATAAAATTTCTTTTAATGATATGTATATATAGGTAAAGATAAATTAGACTTTAAATGAATCGTTTTGGGGCAAACTCTCCTTTAGTATCCCTCAGTAAAAAATAAGTGAAACTAAATGCAAAAAATCCAGAATAATACAGCACCACGTGGCCAAGTTTTACAATTCTTTTTTTCTGGATTTACACTATCTTTTTATATGGATATTCAATTTCTATTAAATATTACATAAAAAATGTTATTTATTGGTTCAACTGACGTCTAAGTAAATCTAACATTTGTTTTTTTTTTTGTTTGTTTTAATCTGAAATAAATGTTATTTATATATAATAACCATCAAATGTAAATATCAGAGTGCAAACTAAACACAACAATTCCATTCAAAGATCTTTTTTTTCTCTCTTCTTCTTTTTTTTTTACTCTCTTGTTATCAGAAACAAGTCTTTGTAATTTGTAATACAATAATTTCGATCTATTTTATAAAAAAAATGAAAATGTACAGTTTTAAGTGTAATACACTGTGTATTAATGTGGAATATAGCTTATATATCTATAATAATTGCAATAGTAATATATATAATTGAAAATAATAAAAATAAAGCATAAGCAAAGTACAGAAATATATATATAATGGAAAGGTTTTATTGTTTAGAAATTCATAAAAAGTTGAGCACTTAAAGTAATAGGCTGTATTGTCTGTCATCCACCGTAACATTTGGATATAAAAATTATCCCTCATTATTCATTTGTAAATGAGTACAATTATCTAACTCCAAGAGAAGCAAAAGTTTGTCAGAAAAATAAAGAATGAAAGGTTAAACATAAAAAAAAATGCTAGAATTGCTATATAAATAATTAAAAATGAAAATGTTATTATACATAGTCAAGATTATTGTGGAGAAATGAAATAGTGAGAGAAATTTATGACGCTATATTCAAATGATGATTAAAAACAATAAATATAATTTTTCAGGTTTTCTCAGTAATAATATATTTTGTAGTAACTAAACACATTAAAAAATAAATAATCTCAGAAGTATTTTCAATTACTATAATTTTTGTCAAGTGCTTTTATTTTTCCATAAAACACTATTTATAAAATATGGAAGCAATACAGAGACTTCAGACCACTCAAAAAAATATGGAGAGATGCATGTTGCGAATAACAAAATGAGATTGAAAACACAATATATAGGTAAGAGAATAAACAGGTGTTGCTGACCTCATTGAAAAAATTAAAAGACTGAAATGGAGTTGGGCTGAACATATTGCTAGAAGAGATGATAATAGATGGACAATTGAAATCTTAAACTGGATTCCAAGAGATTTAAATGACCCAGAAAGAGATCACATGTGAGATGAATGGATGAAATAAGAAAGTGTGTAGGGTGATGTGGAGAAGAGAAGTTAACATCGGAGAAGATTGATTGAACTTGGAGAGACTTTCATCCTGCAATGGATTGATAATGGTTGATGATGAATGAATTATGGAAATTAGTTTTAGGGTGAAAACAGTTGAAAAGATTGTCATAATAATTGAAAGTACTTTTGTGGTTATTTATTATTTAATGCTTTGCTTATTTAATTATTACATACATAGTTTGTAAATTATATTGATTTTATACAAATGTAAAATTATTTTATTATTCTACAACAGCACAAAATATTAAATGATGTAACATGAATGAATATATTGAATTAATAAAAATATCCTCTTTGTTTACAATAGAGACCAATTTTCTCAAATATAATATAAATTATATTTATTTATAGACATATGTTAGGCTTTTTTTTAATATATATATTATTTCAGTTTTGACAATTTTAATTATTATATATTTATGTTATAACAAAATGTGTTATTTTGATGCAAAACTATTTTTAATTATAAAAAAAATACTGTTTCCCTCTTCAATATCAATTACATTTTTAATATTAGTTTATAAAAAAATAGCCAAATATTTATATACACAATATATGTTTTTCATGCAATATTTATATATATCACAAGAATATAAACTGATCCAATTCAGTTAATAATATTTATTTTGTTAGAAAAGAAAAAACATTTAAATGTATGTAAACTAATATTGAAATTCTATACAATTCTAGAAGGATTTTCATTTTTTTTTTAAAATAATAATAATAATAATAATAATGATGATGATGATTATTCTGAGGATTGGAAAATACAATTACACCTTATTTTTATTCATTATTTTGTGTGAAATATGTTTGAACAATAAAAATGTTTGAAATGTAAAAATAAATAAATTTAAAATTAATAAATTTTAAAATGTTTAAATTTTTTATTTTGATTTTATATTAATTATTACATTTTTTTGTTGTCGTTGTTTTTTATGATGGTTCACTTTAATGGAGGATTTAATATTTCATTTTTTTCATGATGAATTATTAAATTGTTATGTAAATTTCACCTAAACAAATACACAAAAAGTCAATATGACATTTTTAAGGTAATCAACATATAAAGAGAAATTGGCATATAAAGCCATCAAGGAATTGAATTATATTTTGCATTTAAAAGTTCCATCAAATTTCTACAAGGTGCATAATTTGTAAGTGAAGTATAAATTTTATACAATTTATAATACATATTCCAAAAGGCCTTCATCTTGATATATTTTAAATTTGAACATTTTAATTTTCAATATTCAGTTATTTTTTTGTTTTTATTTGAGGTTAAAAGAAATAATATATTTTAGCTGCTATTTATTCTTTGTTAAATTTACTTATAAATATATATTAATCTGTAAAGTTCATTTTATTGTTATATAACACTTTGATTTTCATTATAAATCAGTATGTAGCAGACACACATCTTACTAAGGCTAGATAATTAATGACATTTAATCACATATTTAACTATTTTTATTTGTTCTAGTAGTGTGTGAAATATATTAGTATATGTGCATATCTCTTTCAATTATTAATTCTGATATATTTATTTAAATCGCTTTATAATAAACTATATTTCTTTATTAATTTTTACTTGTTATTTAATATTAAACTTTTACTAAATTATTTAAATGCATCAAATATAGCCTTTATTTTAAAAATATTTTCTATGTTGGATCATATATTTTTTATATATACATGTTTACTCTGAATTCACTATAATTGAAAAGCAATTATTTAAAGACCGTTTAAGAAAATCAGGAAATGCAAGGTATGATATTTGAATAATAGCGAGGAATAATAAAAATAGACTAAGAAATAATGTTATCAAGAAATGTTATCATTTTCTTGCAATGAATAAAGTTATGTTTTAAAAAAATAATATATGCATTTCATCATATAGCCTTTTCCATATATATGTATAAGTCTGATATTCCAAAAAACATGATATCTTAATTATGTCCCATATAATTGTGGAGAATTGGGTTTCATACTAGCATTATTTGACAGATGTGTGGTCTCAACAAATATAATCACAATCTAAGTATATATATATATAAACATTTGCAGCAATATTTATGCATTTATTGTGCCTTTAATAAAATACAATTGATGTTTCAGTTAAAAACTATCAGGCAATGAGAAGGAAGATTATTGTGATTTTAGTGATGAGCTCAGAATTAAAATTCCAGTAAATTTACCATGTTGGCTAATGCATGTTTATGAGCAACATATCCATGTTTATTTACTTACTGCAATGTCAACTACATATGACAGATATATTAAGAATTTACCTTTTTTTAGTTTCATTAAGGACTCAACGATGAATCAAAATATACTTCACTTAAATTTTGGGTTTTTCAATAATAATAGTAGTAGTAGTAGTACAAGTACTATAGTAATAGTAAAAGTAACAACAATAGTAGTAATGATAGCAACTGCAAAATAATCTTAAAATCTCACCTTTTATTGCATTTCCTCAAATTCCTTTTCTATCTTATATATTGTTCAATCAATAAAATAAGAAAGCTACTCAAAACAAGCTTTTAACATCCATATAAAGTATATTTATTTCCTCTCTTGTGCTTACCTTTCAATCTATGCCAATTTTTTTCATTAACATCTTCCTCTTACCAACTTATTTATCAACAAAATTAAATCCTTATGCACTAAACTGATCTGAGGTAGATAATTGTGAGTGGTATAAGATAATATGCAAAACCCTATAAGTTCTATGGGCTCTATATATCACATTCCTGTGTTCTTTCTATAAAAGGCAATAATTGAAATCATTGGGTTCCTTGATAATTTTTCCTACATTCCAAAATTTATAACTGTTGCCCCTACAAATGATTTGCTCAAATTAACTATTTGTTATATCACTTAATTCCTACATTTTTCAAAAAATATATATATAACTGGAATGCTGAAAAGCAAAATCGATTGTAAACTTTACAAACAAATATATCATTTAAAAATTTAAACATTGGTTTCTCAAACCAAAGTTTTTGGATTTCCTCATTAAAATCTTCCCACTAGTAACTTTCTATCCAAGATATTAGTTAATGGTTATATAGATATATTTTCCCTATTATGCCATAAGGATACAGAAACCATATAACATTTCTTTCACAGTTTTTCTGCTATAGTCATGTATTGTACTCTTGTTTATTCCAATTTCTCAGTCTCTTTTTTTCTCTTACCTTAAAGACCTTTACCCTAATATCGCAATGTGTATTTTTATCATATTTACCTTCTGATTTCTGAGAGATCATTTTAATTTCAATTCTACATCTTATAAACTAATCTTTCTCTCTTCTACAACAAATTGGGAAAAATTAAAATCAGATTCCAAGTTTTAGCATCTATGGATACATTTCTATTACCTGGAGTTTGGTCACTTCACCTTAACCACTGTAATCTTTAGGCAACTACTTGAACATTACATGTATTTTTTGTTTAATTATTGTGATATATTAAAATTCAAAATTAATTTTGAAATCAAAAAGTATTTATCTGGTTTTTATTTGCTATTGAAATCCAACATAATTAATTTATTCAAATCAATATTTTTAAAAACAATATCAGTAGTTTGGTTATAATGTTTTAGTGTTGTGTTTAGATATGTGTTGGGTGTCTGTATTATAATAAATATTGTTAAGTATATGCTAATATAATTGTCAATATATATTTGATTTAGAGTAAAGTTTATCCTTAATTTTGTAAAAAAGTACACCATTATACCATAGGCAGGATTAATATAAATCCACCAAAATATCACAGTCACTATTTCCAATATTTACACAAGCTGTTAATAACAGAAACAAAATGTCTATACAGTAGAGCAATCCAGTGTAAGCCTTAGTAATCAATGGACACAAGAAGATTTGTGCATAAAATCCTTATCTAGTGGCTACTCATCCAATATCCCCAGACTAGTTTCTAGCTTGTGGCTATCATCAGTGGAGAGCTTTGTATTTGAAAGCACTGAACCAAGACAAAAGTTAAAAATTAATTTTTGATTCATTTTCTATTTGAAATTAATGAAATTTAAAACAACAAGAAAATGGACAAACATTTTTTTTAAAAAATGTAAAAATTGGAATACATTTTAAACACATTATATAATAAATTTATCTAAAAATAAAAACTTTATAAAAATAGGGATTTGGTATTCAATTTATAAATGTTTATTTTAAATAAATTTATTAAAAATTTTTTTTTAAATATGATTAAGTTTATATTACTTTTAAGGTTTGGAAATTAAAGATAAATGAAAGGTTTCATTTTAAAAATAATATTTTGCATTTGTTTAATAACAATGTTAAGTTAGATAGATCTAAGCTTTACTTATATAAGAATAAATATTTATAGCTTGTAATATGAAATTGAAATGGAATTAACTGCAATTCCCACCATACTGTGTTCAACCAATAGTCACTCAGTGGAAATAGGAGTTACTGTCCATTTCAATTTTATTTAATTATAATACATTACAAATCTGTTGAGAAACAAATACTAAAAAGGAAAATGAAAATTAGGTAAGATAATTACTTAAGAAAAAAAATAGATTAAAAAAATTAAGACAGAAATGAAGAAAACTTAAGAAATGCAGAATTATATAGATAGCAATTTACTATACTTTGATTTCAAGTGTCAAACTTTCTGTATTGACAACTTTGATACCAACTACATTATAGAATTGTATTAATGATTATTACTAATTACTCATTAAACTAGATATTATCCCTAGCCCAAATATATTCTCACTTGAGTAAAAATATATATATAGATAATTTATAGAGGTATTAACACCTGAGTTTCTCTGAAATTAAATGTAAAATGATTAAAACAGATGTCAATTATAATATTTTAGTAGATATTATAAAAAATATGGCACTATTATTAGAGATGTGTGAAAACATGGGGAGGAATTATGAAACAATTTCAGTGAAGTAAAATGTAATATATAACAATTTAATAGAGAAAGTAATGCTGAAGAATGAATAATACAATACATTTATCTTGAAGTTGAGAAATATAGACATTTTATAAATGGAAAAAAAAATTACATATGTGTATATGTAGGAATTAGTGTTGAAACAAAGGCAAATAGTAGGGTGGGATTGATTATAAAGTTAGCATGCTTTTCACATAATAAATATGAGTTAGAATGTTAAAAAAAGTAATTGTGCCTACTTTAACATTTGAATATGATATATATTATTTTATGGTGATGGAATATTATTGAAATATTTTTCAAAAAATAGGATAAATAGTAGAATAAAAAATAAATCATAGGTTGAAAAATAATTTGGTAATAAAAAGTAAGAAGTATATAATAGTTTTATAAAGAGAGAGGGAATGTTTATTTCTAAGTATAAAATCTACCCAAGAGGCATTTGACTTTGCTCAAGAAGAAGCCATTTTACATCCTTATTAAGTCAATAAGACTGTTTATTTAATTCACACACAGATATATATATATATATAGCATTAAATTCACACATTATACAGAATGGGTCAAAAGTTACTATAACATAATAGTTATTTTATTAACATATTTATAGTTCATTTATTATTTTATTAATATAATTATCAATTATAAATAAAGTTAAGAACTTGTTTTAAAACAAAAACAATATTACCATTACAATTTCTATATATAATGCTATATATACATATATTGAGACCTGATTAGAGTTGAAATTCTCTTCTCTATCACCTTTCACATGTAATTAAAATTAAAGAAACTTGGCTTAAATGAACTTTATGACTAATGTGTTGTTGTTGTTGTTTTTTCATTTTTTAAATAAAGCTGTCTTTGCTAGCATCTATTTGTTTTTGAAGGTCATAGTAGCAGCTTTTTAGATTTCTTTTAAAATTTTATTTTTATGTTCACAATGTAAATTATTCTGTAGGAAAGCTGATCTTCTTAGGTCTGTCAGTTACTTAAAGTATGTTATGCATGCCAAGTATGCTGCTGCTGCTAACAGAATGTTCAAATTTCATGCATTAATATGTACATAATGCATAATATTATTAAAATATATTTAATAAACAAACCATAATAATTTGCTTCTATTATTAATTAGAGTACACATTATAGTTAATTTATATGTTTTTTTTAGAGATATTACTTTTAAGCATCAATTTATTGTTTTAAAACAGTAGTTTCAGATCCATGAATTATATTATAATGTTACTAATATATTAATTTACTTAATATGTATTTACAATCCATTTTATTCATTATTTTATTTAGATATTTTATATATTTACAACCAAAAATAAAAAAATAAATTTAAAAAAAAAGGCAATATTATAGAAATAGTCTTCCTTAACTAAGCTTTAAAATTATCTTTATTATATTTTAGTTGATGGATTAGAGGTAAAACAAATATTTCTATTTAAAATAAGATTATTTTATAAATATCTTCTTTATTTATTCTAATATTTTAATAATATTAATTTGGAACATATTTTTCATTTTTTTATTTACTTTTGTGTAAAGTGTATTTCACAACTATTGAAAGATACTATTAAACAAAATTAGTATTGGTTGTTTATTACTTTTCTATTCATAGATATAAATGTCATTAATAAACTAAATAGTTAATTTTAAAATATTTACTATTAAAAGGAAATATGAATGTTAATACAGTTTAGAAAATTATCAGTTTTATATACAAATGCTGAAAATATATTATTTTCTGGTAGGGCTGATGCATATTAATAAAAAACACATGAACATATAATATAAAACCTGTATCATTATAGCAAAAAACCATTAAATAGAAATCATATAATTTAAAATTTAGACTGATTTAAGTGGAGTGTAAATAATATATTGGTTAATTTAAATTTTATATTTGTTCGTAGTTGCATAATATATGTATCTTTGTACAATATACTAGGAATGATATCCCCTTTTATAAAGTCATTGATAAGTAATTATAAACCGAATGGCATAAAATATATTGGATTGCAGATATTGATATATGTTTATAATTCTTTACATATATATGGGGATTCGTAAAAAAAAAAAAAAAATACAAAGTCCAAGCAAAAAAAAATTATCCAAAATGTATTCACAAGGAAATGATGAAAATATATTTCACACCTGTTGATTACTGTTTTTTTAATTGTATGATCAAGCTAATATTTTCTAATACTTAATTACCTAACAATAACAGAATGCCCATTAGTTTGACTTTAGGTTTAGTATATAAAATTCTAAAGTTGCTTTAAAAAATTCCCACATGCCTGAAAATTATTCAACATCAACATGGTTTTGCCTTTGAAGATCAAACAGATACTCTAAGCATTAAATCGTGAACTGTTTATATAAATCAATATTAAGTAAGTCTGATGGGAACAAAGTGACTCTATACCTCTATGTACTTTTAACTGGTTTAAGTGGATTCCATAGTTTTTTTCCCTTGCATAAACCTTCTTCTAAGAATATCTAACCATACTAACAGGAACAGTGTCTTCATTGCTTTGACATCAGAAATTGTCAACAGTCATTAAATTTTCAAATTTCCTGCATAGAGTGAACTTTTAAACTAGGAGAATGATAGGATAGTACACAAATGACACAAACATATATGTATTGTGTAAAAGTATGTAATTTTTAGCAAGTTTCCTAACTGCTGGCTAAAAATATATTTCATTGAAAAAAAACAATTGATTATTTGACATTTTCCCTTAGTTACAATCACGTGATTTGCCTCTAAGACAATCAAAACTAAAATCAATTGAAATCATTTGTTATAACAAAAGTTTCCAGATTATATTTTAACTTTTAAAAGCTTCTAAAATAATATTATTTAAACACAATAGCAGAAATTTTTTTTTAAAGAATGCAATTTTGTTTTGAAAATTTTAATATGCATTTTTTTATTGATTTATTTATTTTTTTTCTAATTATCAAAATATCTTGGCCTTTTTTCACATTATTAATTTTAAAAATGAAATTTTATAAATAAAATAAGATCATCAGTAGACATCATCATACTATGTACATTAAGAAAAAGTAAGTCATCAGCACCAGCAAATACTCACAAATGATAATGTCCATTTCAACTCCAAAATAAAAAAATGGAGATATGTTTTGCATTGATTAAATGAGCCAATTTACACATATATAAGTTAGAGATCAACTTTTCGTTTTATATGATATTTTGTGAAATTGTTTTTTAACTTTTGTACAAAACTTTTCTTTCTGAAATAGTTCAACACTATATATAACTGAAGCTATCCTATGTATTCTTTTCTCTGCTACAGCTTTCCAATAGAAATAATCAACATTGCACTATTTTATATCTTTGAGATAATCCTGGTAAAGTAAATAAAATCTTCCCCTCTACTATACCCAAAAACCATGCTCAAGGTCACCATAAAACATCCTTTTAGAAAGTTGTATTATCCATTGATTTAAGATGACTAATCCAATGGGTGTTCAATCACAATAGTGGATTCTATAATATCATATCCAGCATTCTGAAAAATACATTGACAGGTTTTTATGAATTTGACATTGTATTTTTAAAAAATTATAGATGATTCTCAAATGAAACTTTTCTCATGCTTTTATATTGCATCAATAGGGTGTCCAAGTCTTACTTCCAAACAATAAAATAACTGAAATAATAGTTCTACACAGAGATATTCTAATTGTAGTAGAGCTACTACATTGTGATGAAACACCCTATGATTTAACTTAAGAATAATGGTGACATACTATAATACACTGCTGCACCTCAAACATCTCTATGTCTACTTTTATATTTACAAAACTACAAGCATACTTAATTTGATTTACATTCTTGAGTTGATAATCATGCAAGGTAAAAGATATTGAGGATATTCTTTCATAGCTGTCCAATAAAATTAGAGTTTTTTGAACACTAATTACTAAATGTTGAAAACCTTTATATGTTGCTCTCAAAATATTAAGTAAATTTTATGCACTATCTTTTGAAGTGGGAAAAATAGGACAATTATCTGCAAATTGTAAATTCCAAATCCAAAAAGATAAAGTTCTTATTTCACTTATAATGAATTCAAATTATAAATTTTACCATGTGACTGATATGACATTTTGATCTCTATTTAATTAAGTTGCCCATAATAGTTCCAAAGATAATTTCCACAAAAATTGAAAACAATGTTGAGGAAAGCACATATCTTTCCTTAACACCAGTTTTCATTTTAAATGTCTCAGATTTTCTGCCTGTAAGAATATCATTTTTTCTCATTTCATGTTTTGTACAAAATGAATAAACTTTGGTGGACAACCAATTAATTTCAAACATAAAGCCCTTCAGAAATTAATAACAGCAGTATATAAATCATTTCTTTGTTTGTAACATTTTTTTAGCATTTGTCTTGAAGCAAAAGCCATATCTAAAGTGCTTCTTTATTCTCTAAAACTACAATAAATGTCTGGTAATCTCTCATCTATGATTGGAAGTAATCGCTTCAATAAAATTTTTGAAAATATGTTTGCCCTAGTAGATAATAATGATATTCTTTGATAATTATTGCAATCTGGTCTATTTATTTTAAAAAATTGAAACATTATAATAACCTTGTGATCAAGTAGCACAACTTCATGGGTCAAAATATTCCAAAAAAAAATCCATCACCACCTGTTTTTAAAACATTCCCAGGTATTTCATAAGGATCTACAGCCTCTTCATTTTGAAGATTACAATAAGCTGTTTTGACTTAATTAAACTAAATATGTTTATCCAATCATAAATAAATAAATAAAAATAAAATAGATATATCATTAAAAGTTATCATTTCAATTCTTATATAATTAATCAAAAGAAAATCAAAATACTTCTTCTATCCATTCAAAATACTGCTGTCATCATATAAGAGAATGCCATTTTTAAATTTAATAGGATTGCAATACTACTTCTCAGGTTAGGTATTTTGGTTTTAGTGCGTCAAATATGATCTAGAATGATCACAATAAACAAACATCTGTATCTATTTTGTATTTTAAATCCAACAATTTTTCAGTTTTTCTCATTTAATTTATTATTTGCCAAAAAAGTCACTTTATCTTTTAATTAAATCAGTGATAATAAGATCATTGTCAGAAAACCATAATTCTTTAATTTAGCAAGTCCAAGAATTGTGTTTATACGATACTTCTTAAGAGAATTTTATGCAGTGGTAATGTAACAATCCTGAGGTTCAAATTAGCAATTTTAGTACTAAGTAGCTATTAAAATTTAATATATATATATAGTTGATTTTTAGAGAATGAACATTAATATTCTTATGAATATGAATGAAATAAGATCAATTTTATAATGCAACTATTACTTTAATTTTGAAGTAAACTAATCCGTGATTTGTCCAAATTTATCATGTGTAAGTACTTGTATAATATCAAGTTCTCTTGAATTGATGCTTCTAATTAAAAAATAATCCATTAAATGCTATTATTTTGAGGCTTGGATGCATCCATATTTTTATAGCAATTTTTAACCCCAATAAATTATTTATGATAATCAATTCATGTAATAGACAATTTGAATTTATAACAGATAATTCCATTATTTCCAACAACTTCAACCCACATTATAATATTTATACCAACATATTCATTTATGTCTCCAATGAAAAAAAAAGATATTTTAATAATGCAATCCAGTGAGGAATAAATGATTTCTTTCTCTAAATTTTCTAAATTTAATAGTAAAATATATGCATTAATAAAATAATTATTGGTTCCATTTTGTAAACCAAATTTCACATCTTTTGTCTTTTATTGATATGAGAAGGAATTCAACTAGATATTAAATTAGATGTCACAACAAATTCAATTACATTTTCTTTCCTTTTACATTCTTGTCTGCCCTTTCAAAATATGTGTAGTCATTTATTTATTTTATTAGACTTCTTACTGAAAAAGGTTTCATTAAGTGCAGCTATATTGATTTTAAATCTTGACAGTTTCTTAGCTTCAAATGATGTCCTCTGGTCTGGTCTGAAGAGTTTATATTAAGTAAAGTTTGAGCATTCTACATGCCTATATTTAGAAAAATAATTAGATTTATCTTTAGTACAACTACTGTCTTCTGTTTACTTTTAATATTGATGATATTTATATTGTTTAATGAGTATTTTGTCAAGCATGACAAAACATCCAGATGTGAAACAAGTTATTTTTAAGCCACACATTCAATGTCCTTTCCACATCTCTGATACCTAGAGTATTGTGTAAATAAAACTGTTTAAACGATTAATCTTTGCCAGCTAAAATGTATGACTAAAATTAAGTTCCAAATCCATTTATTAATAATTAACCATTTTGACAAAATATCATAACAAACAATTATCAAGGGTTTGATCTGAAAGAAACTAAAAAGAATGGTAAAGGAAATTGGATTCAGAAATTGTATGGTAATATTTAATTATTATCATGATAGGTCACAATTGCTTGACATTTTTTAAACAATTAATTGTAAAAATTCATTATAGCATATATAGACTTCAGTGAGACTATACTTGATTATTATTATCAATATTGTAAATCTATGATTGTTTATTCAGAATAGTGTGTAATGTTTAAACATTCTAGTGGCAGGTGGACAACTCTAATTAAGTAAATTTGGATGTTTTTTAAAAAACAATTAATTTAAGTTGAGAATCAGTCCATCCTTTTTAGCTCTTAAATCTATCAATATACTTTTGCATTAAATCACATTAGAAATTATTCATAAGCAATCAACTGTCTTTATATTCCATCAGCCTAAAAAAAATTATTAAAGCATTACATTTTCTTATAATGTCTGGTGCAAAGCCCTAATATTATAAAACTAAATCAAAAAATATTTTAAACATAAATTTGCATTTCTCATGATTTTGCTAAAAATTATGGAAATAATGTACCATTTTATAATGTTGGTTATATATTTGAATAATATTAAACATATTTTTCAATTAATATTGGCCTAAGATAAATTAATAAAACACCTGTATTATACATCCTTCAAATTGCTTTAAAATTTATTTTAATTTAAATAAGAACTTAATTCTAACATTTATTTCAGTTTCAAATGACAATAAGAAAATGTTTTCTGATAAAATAAATTTAAAACAAAATAAATAATGCAATTAATTTTTGTCATATTTTAATAAATGATTTTTAAATTTGAATAGATTTATATTTAGAAAAATATCAATAAAAATGTAACATTTTTATTTCCAAAAAAATAATATTTAAATGTTAAAATAAATATAGAAATAATATTTCTTTATTGAAAGTAAAATTGTGAAGTGAACTTTGTGTAAATGTTGACTTTTTACATATAATTTAACAACTATAAAATTTTATTTATATTTATGGTTAATAAAAAAAAATAAACAGATATCAATATATATCTTGTAATATGTAATTATGAGTGATTAATGAGAGTGTATGTTGATTTAAGATGAATTTATGTTTTGTTTATGCCAATATATAAATGAATTGAAATAACATCGTCATGATATAAGAATGGAGATACACTATAATAATCAGACATAACATCACAATCTATTGCAATTATTTATAATAAAAAATGCAAATGTAATATTTTAATACAAATTAGATCATGTATTTTATGATTCTAATGAATTGGATTAGAGTCATTAACTTGATACTATACAACACTTTATAATTAACAATATATGAAGATAATCAAGATAAAATATTAAAAACAACGGGATTTCTTTTTGAGCAAATTAACACCAGATTGGTAAGAAATTTTAAATAGAATTATATAATAATATAAAATGCATATATATATATGAAATAAATTACTTCATGGCTCACATAACATTGATGAATAACTTTGTTTATATGTGTATACATATTTAAAGTTTAATGGAAAAGAAGAAAAAAACACAGATGAAAATTACATACATAAATATTTAAATTCTAGAATAACTTAAATATTTGTTAAAATGTTATAAATTATTTAAAATAAAATAAACAGTCTCAATTTATTAATACAAATACATTATTTAACTCATGCTTTTTTTGATTCTGACAAAAAAATAAATTTTATTTTAACAAAGAAAAAATATTTTTTATTTAAATAAATGTATTTATTGTATTGGATGTATAATTAGAAAAGTTGTTTTCAATAAGGTTTGTACTTAAAAAAAATTAAAAAGTATTTTAACAGAGAAACTATTTTTAAAGTTATTTTTGTTTTGATACAAGTATGTTAAAAAAACTAGGTATCTTGTTTTTATAATTAAGAAAAAATGATAATCTAATTTAATTATTTTTGTTTTTATCAATCTGTTCTCCTTAATATCTACTATAAATATTGGAATGTCATTAACTAAAGAAATATATACTGATAATGTTTAGTTTTAGTGTGGCCAGAGATGCAGATAGGGAAAAGATCTTAGCAATAATTTATAGTTCATATGTGCACAATTACGACCAACTAGATGAGTATTTAAATCTGTAATTAGTTGAATTGTATGATCCAGTTAATTAAAACAAATCTCTAGAGCAGTATAATTATCGATAAAAGATTATATTGCTATATTCTATTGTTATATATATATATTGTAATGGATGAAAGATTTTGGAGTCATATATACTGACCACAAGGGCGCCACTAGTACGAAAATCAGAACTAGACATTTATTTTAAGGGTGGACAGGATATGCGAACCTGAATGCACTGAACCAAACTCAGGGAGAAACAAGAGATCTTAAGTATTGTTTAGACAATTGAGAACAAAAGCATTAAGACAAACATCAGCCAAATTAAGTTTAAACATATTTTAAAAATTTTATTTAAAAAAATAACTTATACGACAAAGTTTATAATATAATGAATAGGCTTATATCAGGCATGTACCAGAAAGTTGAAAATTTGCTGCTCTGGCAGACATTCTTGTCTTCTAATAGTGAATTATAAAGGGATAGAGCAAATTTCTTTCAGCAGGAAATTCACCTAAATATTGGTTTTCCCATTCACAGATATGAAAATGATACATTCTTTAAATAAATCAATGAAACTAGTGCCAGCGAGCTTTTCTAGGCCCAGAAAATGCATCAGAACAAAGAATGTCATATGCCAGTAGAAGCTGCATCCAATACTACATTTAAAGTAAAGATGATTGATTTACCCAAGAACAAACAAAAAATATGATCCAGAATGAAAGGAAAACAAACAATTGAATCTGGTAAATCCCCAACCAAACAATTGGTGAAAACTAATCTAAGAATAATAATTAAAGGTCTTCATAGAAGACAAGCAAATAATTAGAAAAGCAGTTACATCTGCCCAAGCATTTCAAGAAATCAAAATAATTATAATTAAAAAATAAACTTACAAAACAAGTTCTGAGTTCATGCTCTGATAAATTTAAAGCCATCCATAAATACAAGAAATCTAGAAAGCTATATGTAAATGTTCCTGGATTTTTATAAGTTAGTTTATCAGAGAGTGTGCATGTGTATGAAAATATTAAAGCATTAAATACACTAGCAGAATGAAAGTCTCTCTCACCTGTAATTTACAAAAGGATAAATATTATTTTCCTGCTAGTGACTTATAAAATTACAATGAAAAAAAAAACAATTCCAGTTTCTGCTTTCAGAGACATAAGAAAAGAAGAAAAGAAATCTCCACCTACAGAAAACTAGAACAGTAAATGCGAGAAATCACCAGCCAAAAGATTTTGTGGTTTGCAAAAGCACAAACACAGTATGTAAAATCAGTTATGGGATAATAAAATAATTACAGGTGAGCATTTAAAAATATACAAGACTGCCAAAGCATTTTAAAAAAAGGTTAGGCATAAAAATACAAACTCACTAGTCACTCTCCAATAAACAAAATTGAAATCAAATTGGGAATCTTAAAACTAAGATTCCAAGACACATGGCAAAGTACTAAAAAAAAATACAGCTAATAAATATGAGATTAAATATTAATTTAGAATATAGGTTTATTAGATCGAGTGGAGATTTAACTAAAAGAATTTACCCTGGAAAAAATAAAAGAAAATATTTACCTTACGGTAAAGCAATGTTCACGTAAAGTGCACACTTTTGTATTAGTGCGTATTCCAGGAATTTTTGACAATGGAATGATAGAGGTATAGAGGTTCTGGTTTATTCTAGATGTTTATGGTATGACTGAAGGAGAGTTGGAAGTTAGGCATTCACTCTTTGTTTAAATTAGCAAGACATCTTGAGGATGGCAACACTCAGAGCAGTTGATTTGGACATCTTGTAAAGCAATGAAGTATGTTAATAATTACAAGTTTTTAGAATGAATTAAATGTTCAAACTGCTATCCAAAACAGTATGGGTCCAATCAAAGTGTGTACAGAATACTGAATCTCTCAATTTGAAGCAGCTTGTTATTCAAGAATAAAAGCAAAAAAAACTATTGTCCCAAAATTTGTGGAGTCATTTATACAAGGCTACATTTCCCATGAAAACCTTTCCTGTTGTCCGATTTTATGCCTAAGGGCAGGGCAAATCTTAATCTTCTGCTCAATCTAATTTAAGAATTCTAACCAGGGATTATTTTAAACAAAAACAACACAAAATTAAATCTCCACTTTTAGAATGAGTAGAAATGATTAAAAAAACAGGAATGTAATAAACAAGTCTTTTTAAAGAAGCATGATACACAAGAAGATCTTAATAATCTGCATCCTATCTCTATGATTCCCCTATTGACAAAGATCATCAAGAGCATCATTAAAGACAAGATTCATTATATCATAAACAACTTTCACACTATCAATTTTGCAAAAAAGGCACTTCAACATCCGATGCTGTCAGCCGGTTCAGACTTCTGGTTGCTCATGTGTGGAGACAAAGAAAATCCCGTCCCATTGTGGTCCAACTTGATATAGCTAGGGCATTTGATTCCGTGAGAATTGATGTTGTTCTTGGTGTTCTGGAACAGCTCAATGTATCACCTGTATACATTCAAATGATTGAAAACCTTCTTTACAATCAGGAAGTTTTCTTATCCCTAGATGGGTGCATTGCCCCAGGTTTTATGCCCTACATCTCCATTCTCCAAGGTTCTCCCCTAGTGCACTTCTTTTTGCTGCCTATAGCAATTCAATGCTGTTGAACATCGAAGCCACATTCTCTGTTATCGCTGTTCCACTACTTAATGAGAAAATCACTCACATCTCCTATATGGATGATGTAGTTGTGTTTCTTTCATCCCATGATGAACTGAGTAGACTAGAACAACTTCTTGATCATCATGCCAAATTATCTGGTCTCCTCATCAATCCAAAAAATCAGCTATTTGGTCAATTCTTACTGGCCAGAAGATCTCTGGTGGATTTGAAGTAGTACCACAAAAATTTTTTGGGATTTCACCTACCAAAATCCCCCACAGTGATGTGTAAAGAGATACAGGACTCATTACTAGATAAAATTGAAACCACATTTGAATCTTTGTCCAAAATATAACTTTTCCTATTTGGGAAAGTAGCCCTTTTAAATGCTCTCATTCTTCCAAAAATAATATACTATTTGTCAGGGTTCATCCCAAGGTATTTGTCAATGAAGTAGAAACTGCCTGCAGAAAATTATGTTGTCTGGGCCGATCAATGATTAGGTTCCAATGGCCTGGTTGCACCCTTGTACAGCAGATACGGTAAGACTCTGATCTCCAAGAACCATTATAATATATATATATCAGACTAATGTTGACAAAAACATGAGGAAATACGTGCCTCAATTAATAATAGCTATTTCTATCAGAAACACACTTTGAATTTTAATTTGTTGGCTTTTTCCATTTGGCTTTATCTATACCTCTTTAAAACTATACAGAGTTATAAAAAAGAGAGAGAGGGGAGTTAATTTAATAATATTCATACTGAGATTTAGTAGTTTATATATTAATCTTTAATTGAATTTAAAATTTACATCTGGGCTAGAAACTTAAACATTAATTTATAGACTAAAAATGAGTAGTTATAATCATGAATATATTTATTTAAAATAATATCTTCAAATTTAACTGCATTCAAATAATGATACATTTGCAGTTCACCATTAATTAAATAAGAATAAAAAATATATTAGATATTTATTGAAATTAAAATCTGTGTTATGAAATATGAAAGAAATGATTTATAATCTTTCAGATATAAATATAACTATTGTGAATAGATACATTTTGAGAATTTTAGTTTAACAAGTTAACTTTGTAGAATGTTTATCAGTAATAATAATAACCAGTAGAGTATGATAATTGGAGAACTGTCAGGGGCTAAGACTAACTGATGAAATTTATTTAGCTTAAGTGCACAGAGAATAGAATTAAAATTCTCTTTCTGTAGTTATATAATGATTGTTTCTTAAACAATATCAATTAATATATATGTTTATAAGACTTTTATCTACTTAAAAAAGACATAATAATAACATAAATTACATTCATTGGCATTTATTATTAACTAAAATAACAGAATGAGAAAAAAGGTAAAAGGATTTTTTATTAGATGCTTGCATCAAAGAAAGTAAATGATGTTTCTATCTGTACCATTTTTTAAACAAATAATCAATAATTAAATCTAGCTAAAGAAAAGACTTTAATTCCTATATTTATCAAGAAGGAAAGTTGATACAAATTCACTTAATGTTTTTTTTTATTTGTTTGTTTTTTCCTTGCAGCTGTTAGAAATCAAATAAAATCTTTGATTTGATTTACATAATTAATTGTTTATTTTTTGAAGTTTTACATCAGATGCTTTGTTTTTTAAAAAAAAGAATTACATTATGTATTTTATTAGCTTATATTTTATCTTCATAATGATATTAAAATATTTTTAATAATAATTTTACAATATTTTTATATATATAGGGGTTTGAACTCAGACTTTCACACAATGCTCAAACATCCATGCTATCTCATACCGCTGATACACTTGATCACACACATGTCGAAAAGATAAATAGTCACCAATATACGTATTTTGTGCTATACCAGCACTCGTCAATTCGTCCAGATTATCATCCCCATACATATATACAATCAAAGCTCAGATTATATTAAGATAGCCAATCTTTATACTTTAATGGACAGACTTCAATCCATTCCACCCCACAACTCTTCAGCCATCCATTTTATTGAAAATCTGATGATGAAATGTGCAAAGCCCACCTTAGTGCCAACCTTCTCATCCTACCCATGTTGACCACAAGTCACTCTGACCCCTCATGTACAGGACATATTTGGGTCTTAAAAAGCTATAAAATCCAGGTTAAAAAAATAAAAATTTCAACCTATTTTTTTTCTTTCTTCTACTAATAGAATTTTTAAAAAACTTGAAAAAAGTAGTACAGTACAGAAAGTCGGCATCGGTTTTATAAGCTTGAGGGGAAAAAAAAACTTAGCAGAATTTATAGGTAACAAATGATAGTACTCATAAATAAAAAATGTTTGTGTCAAATGAGCAAATTCATGGATAATAATTGCATTTTATGAAGATAAGAGAATAACATTTTCTACAACTAACTTCTTTCTAGAAAAATAATAAAAATTCAATGCTTACTGAGATAGATTGATTAACATTTACATAAAAGAGTATATTTAAAAGCCATAAACTATAATGGAAAACAATACATTAGAACTCAAGAAATATCTGAACATATTAATGTTTATAAAATCAAATTTCTGTAAGCTTTATAAATAACACATTCATGTCAAAATGTCTATTTCAAAGTTATTGCAAAAAGCATATCATATAGTTAAATAATTATACTTTTCTAAACACTGAAACATTTATGGTTTGTAGTTATGATAGAAATCTTATGAAACACTTTTGCTTACAATAACTCTAATATATAATGATGAAACTGCAACAATTCTAACATGTACCACATTTCTTTGAAAATAAAACCTAACCAAAAAATAAGTTCTAGCATGATTTTTGAGGCAGCCTGATAGACATCTTTTGTTTGCCCATTGAAATGATGTATTAAATTATAAAGTAATGAATGTATAAATAAAAAATATTATTGGCATTAATGTTTTAAATAAATAGTAATATAAATTATATGGTTCTTTTCTATTTTCCCATCGACTATTTTTAACAAACCTAATTCTACCTGTATAGAGAAACAATTTACCTACCACAAATCAGGATATTAGACAATTTATAATTTCATTTTATATATTTTTATGTACTTATTTTGGTTAATTTAGTTTTAGAGTTTCATCATGTTAGCTTTTAAATATTAAAAATCAAAGAAAAATTAGTTTGATGACTTAAACATTTTTTTCTCCTGAAAAACTTCATTAAAATAATGGAAGTGATTCTAAAAATCAAAGTTTAGCTTAAATTATATCATATTCATTTTTCCCTAAAGACAGGTTTTTAAAAAAAATACCCAAGAAGGGCTATTACAAGTACTACAATTTGTGTACTTGATAATGGATGGATGTGATTGTGTCATCTATATGAGTCTTTGTAATTCTACATGATGTATGTTGTAATGGACATACTTAATGTGATCATGTGAAATAAAAAAATATTTTCCAAAATTTTATGCTTGCTCTTTTTACTACATAAATTATTCTTAATTATAACCATTTTTGTTATTACTCCTCTATTGTAGGTCTTCAATTGACCCTTGATTTAATGGTAAATTTAAACTAAATAATATTCTGATCTTTGGATAAGAAAAGTGCAAAAGAAATAACTATTCTGATGAGTAAAATAAAGAAATTGTGGGGACTCTTGCTTTAAAGAGAAGAAATATTTGAATAAATATACATTTTATACTTGAAATGAAAATTTGTACACATAAAAAATAAAGCATCCCCTGAAAATAAACCCTACATTGTTTTTTGGAGTAAAAATTAATATAAGACCAGATCTTATTTTTGAGGAAACATGATAATGTTTATTCAGGTAAATATATATTTTCAAAGTGAAATCATACATTCATCCTAACTTTAGCCTGTTTTATTATTTTTAGAAGTTCACCCTATTATAGTAATATTGTTTCTAGACAATACTATCTTCTTTAAACATGATAATTGTCCAATATGTACAACTACACACACAAATTGCCAATCATATCATTTAAATAAACATTTATAAATCATTCTTGAAAAAAAGTGTGAATTTGTAACAATAAAATTAGACATGTCTTTCATAAATATGATTGGTAAATTGAAGATTAATATAAATTAATAAGCTAGAAGTTTTGTGATAATTACTATTAAACAGAAATTATTGTGGAATGTAAAATATAAAATTTATATATAAAAAGAATGATAATAGGTCACAACAATTAAACATACTTTTGTATGCTACTAATGATCATATGAATTAATATTTGGTAAAATTGTGGTCTCATATTATGTCAATGGATATTTTTAAGTAACATTTTTCATCATTTGCAAGATAATTATATAAAATCATCAGCTGTTATGATCACTAATCTTTGAATCATATTATTTTAATAGTAATTACAATATTATATTATGTAAAGTTGACTTAATAGAAAAATATGGTAATACAATTCTGCCAAATTGTATCTAAATAAATTTATAATAAAGTAATATAAATATTATTACATAACTATAACAATGCTTACTATATATATATATTGTAATGGATAAATACTTCCATATGTAACTTCCTAGAAGGCATCACTACATAATTAGCCTAGATTTTCTTCCTATATCCAAATTGTAATTTAAAATTGTTAACTAATATAAAAAATATCAAAGAAAAATGGTAGGTTTACTAGTAAAGTCACAATTACATAAAAGTGTTGAGAAGCTATAAATTATAAAATGAAACTTTTCTAATTAATAATGAACTTTGAAGTAAAAAGATAAATTAACTCGGCATGAGTTCAGCATGAGTTACATTTGAACACCTATTAATATGGCATATCAATATTTTATATTTTATAATTCAGGTAATAGTGAATAATAAAAGAAAGAAAATAATTTATTATAAAACAGGACAATTTATTTTTAAAAAATAAAATAACTATAATGTCATTGTAATAGTTGCCAGTTTCTAAATTAATGCCCAAAATCAACAAATGCATGTATGATCAACAATCTGAGACATTGTCAAAACAAACCAAACCATTCCTGATCTCAATACTTAATAACATAGTAACATATATACTGAAAATTATAAAACTAAGCAATGGGTGAAATGCTTGTTATATATAAGCTTAATTCTCAACTATAATATTCTACATAATAGCATAGGAACAATAACTATTCTTAAAACTTCATATATAAAATAATTAAATATTAATTCATCATTATAGCCATATTGTTTATAAAGATATAAACATTACCCATGTTTAATAAAGTATTCTAAACAAAAATGAAGTCATTATAAAATGCATCCATAGGAAATTTATAACTAGAACTAACCAACAATATCAAACTACACATATCAATAATTTCTCAGTTGCCAATACATACAGTATTAGGCAAATCCCATATATATAAAATAAATATTTATCACCATTTAATTAATCATTATTTAAAATTATAAATATTAAATAACAAATTATATATTTTATAATCTGTATTGAAATGTAATGTGTATAAAATAAAAATAAACTATTTATTACATTTATATTATTTTTTATCATAATTAAAATGTTTTGAAAATATTACATGCATAATGCTTTGATACAATATTTAAGAATTCATAATTTATAAATAATTAATATTGACATAATGATTATGTGAAAAACTTTATTATAAATTTAAAATTATTTAACTAAGATTTACAGATTTTGTAATTTTAAGATAGTTACTAGTAGAAAATGTTAATGGTCTTTAAATTTAAGATATAGCACAAGATCTTTTTCATAATAATGTTCCATTTAAAATATAGAAGATAAACCTAAATGAAGTTGGAGAAAAATCACAATTTTGCAACAGTTGATGATTATAAAGTAATTCTATTTATGATAGATGAAAATATAAAGGAATAGATTATTCATTTGAGTCTTGGATCCCAAATTCTTGGGATAAAAACTAGTTATTTATAAGTTCATCTTGAAAATTTAAAATCCAATGTTTTTTTTTAATTCAACAGCATGATGATCTTGTTCACATGATCAAAACAGTTTTCTTGATATAAATCATTCTTGGCTACTTGCCAATAAAACAATAAATAAATCTACAGTCAATTTTAAAATTATTTAAAACAAATAATTATCAATTCTTTAAAATTAATATTTTAAAATTAAACAATTGACTTTCTTTTAAAATTTTCATTTAATAAAGTCGATTTTCATTTATAATAAAGGTATATAATGCCTTTAAATAATAATAACAACTTAATGTTTTTAAATATCAATGATGTCACACTTCTAATTAATAAAATTGATTTTCTTTACTCTTTCTTAATTTTCACATCAATGAAATATATTCCAAAGTAATATACTATTTCAATATATATCTATAATTATATAGAAAAAAAAATTTTCAATATATAATCTTATGCTTTTTTCAGTGTTCAATGTTAATGTATACAGAATGACATATCTTGCTTTATAATAATAATAAAAAAATAACAATAGTAATAAAAATATAAAAAGTAAATAATAAAATTATGATACAGCAATCCAAATTGTTAGAAATTCAGAAAAGATTGAAATAAATTAATTATATATTATAACAAAAAAAAATGGTATGGATAAAATATTTATTTTGTATGACCTTTATATATAGTATCATATTATATAATTTTCCACTCGTTTTTAATTGACTAGTTATTAATCAAATTTATTGAAGTTTTATCTATATTCTTACAATTATCTTTGTTATGCTTAATGTAATATATTTCATACATTTGTCTTCTTTTTAGATCTTGAATATAATATTGTGTATACAATTAATTTACTTGTCTTTATTGAATTTCTAATAATTTCGATGGCTATACCATAAATGTATTTTTATACAGTTTTTATTTTATTTTTATTTATTTATTTAATATTATTATTTTTTCCCATTATAATACAATAGATGTCATTTTGTATTCAATAATATATTTGTTAAAACTGATATTTAATATTGAAAGGAACAATAAATTATATGTTAACAAAGAGTTTTCTGTCTAATTAGATATATATTTATAATTCCTGTTTTATATTGAGATTTATATTATTTTATTATAAATTTATATAAAAAATAGCAAAATGGATTTTATTTATTCCTGTTTGATGATACCTAAATAAATATTTGTACTTCTGTCTTAGCTCTTCATATGGGAACAATAAAGGAGATTACGTTATTAGCAGTTTTTCATTAATAAGTGATTGAAAAGCATTGAAATCTTTTTAGATTATAGAAGGATTTAAATGCTTTATTATTAGTATTTTACCTTTTCTCTAAAAATCATTCAATATCCTTTTATTTACTAATTTTAAATGATTAGCTGAATTGGTGAAGGGGGGGGGAGACCAAGCCAGTTTAAAAAAATTTTCAAATATTTTTTTGTCTATATTTGATCGCAAATTATAGGCATGGAATTATGATATGTTGCCTTTCCACTATAAACATTTGAAATCAATTAGCGGCTTATATTTAATTTCATAATTATCATGTGAATTACTGAGTAACAAGTTATTCTATCTCTCTATCTATATAACTGGTATATTAATTAAACTTTATTGTGTATTATTCATGTATTTATTAATGTATCTACTGTATTTTACTTCTTTTACCTCAATGTTTCATTTGAGGTCACTTCTTTGAGCAGACTATTTTAGAAGTTTAGTCGAACCCTAATAAAATTTAGATTTGAATTTTTTATATGAGAAGATACTAATATCGTATAGAGGATTTTATATTATGATAGTTTTATGATAAATTTTTATTGAGAATGTTGAATAAATAATCATTAAAAATTTAATAATCTAAAATCAAATAATATTCGTTATTTAATCAGCAATTATAAAGATATTTTAATATTTATTTGGGTAGTGCTTTTTTTAAACAGTTAAATTGTGATGAACAAATCTGAGGAAATAAAGAGATATATTTAAATAACATTTACTTAAACATTCATTTTCTATCAATAATCAGAACAGATCAAACTTTTTCTACACAGATTCATTTCATGTTGCTGATTTGTAGTGCTTTTTAATGATGTTATCATAGTCAATACAAACAAATCAAACCTTTCTCATCTTGTCAGCATATGTTATTAAGTTGTGCAAGAAAAACTCCATTGCTTATGGTTTCTTTACATTTCTTGGTGTCGAACTCAGACTTTCACACAACCCACTACTCTCAGTGCCATCTCATATTGCTGACCCACCTGATCACACACATGTTGATGAGATGGCACTGAGAGTAGTGGGTCATGTGAAAGTCTGAGTTCGAATCCCAAATATATTACATATATAAATGCAGGTTTAAGCCTGTGCAATGTATTTCTTGGTGTCATAAGTTTGTAAAAAATACTTACAGTAACTAACTAAATATATGGATGATTGGGTTATCAATACTTTTCATATTCTCCATTAATTTAAATGTCTTTTATTTGACTTTGTAAAGAAGATAAATAAAATATCATTGTTTTATAGAGTAAATCTTTGAATAAAATTATTGCATATTCTATGTATGTCATACATCAAACATTTGATATTATAAATAAAGAAGTTAAATGTTAATGGTAATATATATTTTCTTATATAATTACTGCGAATTCTATGTATATCATAAATCAATATAATCTATAAAATACGATGTAAGAATAACAAATGCAAATTCAAAAGTTCTATTTTTCAATATCTAATTTATATATTATTGTTTCAAAGAATACTTTGCCTAAAATTTGAAGTATGTTTTGTGGGCTCATCCGTGTTAAAAAATTTAAATATTATACACTGATGTTTCGACTTGATCACACAAGTCATCTACTGGATGATAAAAGGTAGAAAGATAGTGGTAGGGGTGCTACAATCACTGATTTGAAAAAAAATGTTAATTTTCCAACATTAGCAAAAATGTTAAATTAAGAATGTTTTTATTTAACATTTTTTTTATTGGTGGAACTTTAACGTTTTTTTTTTTCAAATCAGTGATTGTAGCATCTCTGCAACTGTCTTTCTACCTTTTATCACCCAGTAGATGACTTGTGTGATTAATCAAAATGTCAGTATATAATATTTAAATTTTTTAACATGGATGAACCTGCAAAATATGTCTTTTATATGTGCAACCTGTGAAAATCATTGTATCAACATATAAATACATTATAAATGTCTTTCATAATTGTTGTGATCTAGTTGTTGCTTCTATTTCAGGGATATTTTAAATGTATTATTATTATTATTATTATTATTATTATTATTATTATTCTCTTTGCACTTTTCTGCATCTATTATCAAAATACTGAAATTTTACATCATATATAGTTTCATTCCTAAATTTTAATTTTTTTTAATAATAATATTTCTGGTGATAATTCACATGTAAGATGCCAAAATATAGGAATAAAAACTAAATAAAGCATAACATTTCAGTGTTTTTAATCACAGATGTAGGAAGGTGCAAACACATAAATAATTACACCTATTCAATATATAGTGCTGGTAATGTATAATCATATTTATGGAGCAGCTAAGTCAAAATACAAAAATTCCCAAGTCATAGTCAAAGTTATTATTAAAAACTTCTTATTTACATATTTGTTTAAATAACACTCTGAATTTGAATTGTGAATTGTTATTATGATCCTGTATTTGAATTTAGTTGTTTCATGGATAAAACTATATATGTATATAAAAAGAGATTTGAGAATGAGAGAGTAATGCATATTAAGTTCATAGTCCCTCATTTCTAAAATAAAATAATATAACTAAGTATAGCACTTGATCATCATTGGTTGCTAAATATAGCACTTGATGCTCATTGGTCACTATGTATAACCACTGATTATCATTAGTTGAAATTTGTCATTACTTGATGCTCTTTTTACATAGTTGATTTTATTATGTCAATTTTAGATCTTTGTCATAAATTTTAAAGTGGTCTACATTGTATAATATTTTGCCTTATGATAATAACAAATTCAACATCTTTTTTAGTACAATCTACATATACATCTAATCAAATTATTTACAAAAAATGTGTATCCCAGCATGTGTATATTATATTAAAGATAAATTACTTTAAAACCCAGATTTTCTCAATTACAGTGTAATAAAAAATAAATGGATCATAAAAAAGATATAAAATTTAAAACTTTCAGTTATAAATGCATTACTTTTTAAAAATTTCATTATAAGTACAACAAAGATTTATGTAAGTAATCTAATTTTTACTATTTGAAAACTTCCAATTTTGTTGTAATTATATTTTCACTGATTCTCTGTGTGAATCAAGCCCTTTGTATAGAAAGGACTATTTAAAAGGTTGTTGATTTACCATTATTTTAAACAGACCATTTATATTCTGAAATAATTGGTAATTGTGAACAATAATTTTATTGATCATTATAATTTTTTCACAAACAATGATGTTCTTAACTTATTTATAATATATCAAATATTTTATATATGGGCGCTAAAAAGTAGAACACTGTATTGTAATCTTGTAAGGCATTTTTCATTTGCACTGTTGAAACTTATGACAAAACAATAAAGTATAAATAATACTAAATGAAAATTACAGATCCATTGAGCATATAATTATACATCACATTAAGTATTAATATATTCTTATTGTAAATGAAAGCTTATTGAATCATCTATGAAACCTAATAAAAATATAGTGAATAAACCAAAATCAACAGACCAAATAAAAGATTTGTGCAATAAATATTACAACATTATTAAGAAACTCCAAATCAAGCATGGTTGAAAAAGATATTTATTCTTATGAAATCTAACATTGGGAAGCACAAAGCAAAAACATATTTTAGAATTAGATAGCTATAATTTATAATGCCAAGATTTGTAAACTAATTTAAAAAGTTATAACATCATGTGCTAACTATAGTACCATAACAATTTATAAACTTAATTAAGATATTACATTGTCAAAACTGTGTAAAGCAATAATTTTCTTAATTAAAAGAAGAATATATATATATAAACATTGTTATGACACTTTATAACATAGAACTTTACATACAAATAGCAATATATATATATATAATTAGTCATTGCAAAATATAAATCATTTCACTAATGTTAATGCACTCCTCTACTTTGTATTCCTCTATTCTGGATTCTGTGTTATAATTATATATCTTAATATAGCACAATACCACTAGCCCAAGATGTTTTAAACTTTATAGAATTTGTCATCATTTTGGGAAAACAGTGTTGTTCTTTAATAAGATAGATACTTATGATACAGAGAGCAATAGACAAATGCCAAATAGATGAATGCACTAAAATGAGTTAAATATATTATATTTTGTAATTGCTAATTATTGATATAAAACTTCTAAGCAGTGAATTGATTGTTATTGCATAAGGTGGGATAATGTGTATAAAATTGTATAAAAGAGAATAGATTTAAATTTTTACAATGGTGAATCATTGTAACGTAATGGAATTTGAAATGAACAGTGAGCTGAAAAATGAAAAAAAAAATTTGAACATAATATTTTTAACATCTTTATATATTAATAAAGATATGACATAGAATAGAATAACTTTGAGAGCTACAATTAGACTGGTATTGAAGCATTTAAAAAAAAAGTTTACTTTAGAACAATTTAAAAAACAGTAACTCAAAATATCAAATAAACAAAAATAAAAACAAACCAATATGTTTTTTTTTTATATGTGAGCATATAGTCATCACAAAACATATATAAAGTAATATTATTTATTTTGTTACAGCATTTTTTTTCTCTTAGAGTTGAAATAGCCATAATTGTTAGCCAATGGCTGCTGACAATAATACTATGATAAATTTATTTTTCCAGTCAATATTTTTTTCCCCTTTAAATGTAAACAGAAACAAATAATTTCATTTGATTAAACAAATACTTTTCAATTCATTTAAATTTTACAAATGTTTTTAGCTCCACTCATTGCAGTTATACATTCACTTTAACATGTGCTTGACTTTGTTAAATTCAAACAGAAACTTCCTTTTTCAACTTAATGAAATTTGAATCAAATTAATATTAAGATAAATCTGACAAGTTAAGAGAGATGGGTAGTTTAAATATTAAGAATCTAAATTAAAATCACCCAGAGAATATTTTTCTTATATTTAGAAATTAAAAAAATTATACACATCATAATAAAAATAGATTTCAGTTAATGTCATCATCATAAAAACAACACTTATGATTACATTACACAAAGAAAAGAAATATATGGCACGTCGAAATTAAGATAAATAAATTATAAACAAGCTGCAAATAGAGGGATAATGAGAGAATTTAACGTTATTTTTCATTTTTTTGTTTAATATTATTAATATAATTTTATTACTAAATGAAATTAAAGCTTGCAGGGACTTTTCAATTGAATTAAAATGTTTTACAATAACAATATTTAAAAATCAATAAAATAAACATTTGCAATTTCCTTTGTTTTTTTTTTAAAGAAATTAGTGATTTCAAGAATGAAAAACATTTTTTTAAATAAGTAGAAACTTGTTAAAAATAACTCTTTATGCTTTTAAATTTGACTTTCTTCATTCATATGTATATGTGATTTTTTTTTAAAAAAAAAAAAATGTGTATGCAAATAATAAAATTATTTTTTTAATCGATCTTCACAGTGTCTATATTCAAATGTTTTGATAAAATATGAGAGGATAGAATACATTGGAGGCTTACAATTAGATATGATGTTGAAAAACTTCAGGAAGAAAAATTTGATGCACAAAAAGTTAAAAGACAAAACATCAAATTAACAGAACATTAATAGACCAGGATCTTATGTATGTGGACTTATTTGTAATTCATAGATTGTTTTTGTAATCACCACAAAACTCATTTCTAGTGTATTATTAATTTTATTTTTAGTTTTTTTTTTTTCTGGATACTCACCATCTGCAGGTGGCTGTTGTTGCTGACTCTGTTAGTTACATTACAATATACATTTTTATTTTGATAACTATTTAATTTTCAAAAAACAAGTTGTATTATCTTTATATATATAAATTGTGTTTGTCAAGCATTGGTGGGCAAAAAGTCAGCAACAGCTGTTTTACAGGCAGTTGTCTCATCTTAGCGGGTTTGCTTCCCGGCTGATGCTATGACACATGAGAAAAAAAATTGTGTTTATATATTTTTTAAAATTATATTCATATAGTAAAAATTTATTTTTTAAAAAAAACATACTTGAAATTATCAAAAAAAAATATTATTTTATCAAAATTATTCGCAATTAGGAATGCCCTGCACAGATAGCTCAGTGACGAAAATGGCCGACAGAAGAACTAAACTTTATAGATCTATTTCCAGTTGAGAAAAGTAAAACATATAGTTTGTTCAATTCATTATAACTTTTATGCTAGATTATCATTTCAATAATCAAATAGTTTTAGTTTTTGAATAAAAATTAATCATATAATTATTATTTTTACGATGAAAATAATAATATACTGCTTACCATTATCTTCATAAAAGTCACATATTTAACAATATTATTTAAAAAAAATGTTTAAACACTTTATAAATTTTATATATATAAAACGATCGTATGCATTTAAAAATAAAAAAAATAATATATTAAAATTATTTCCTTTATAAGTTTTTAAATTCACTTTCTCAAAATAATTTCTCATCAAGTTGCTAATAAATTTATAACTTAAACATTTTTTTTAAATTCTTATGTTTTGCTTTGAAAATTCCAATACTATTTATTTGTTAGCTATTTAAATTATTTAAATAATAGAAAAAAATATACAATAATTACAATTGTTAAACAAATTAACTTTAAATGTATATTCATGTAGTTAGAATGACAGATATTCGGGGAATAACCAATACATAAGGAATGTATATTTGGATATGGGAACACATATATTATGCCTTAAAAATCATGTACTCTTTACTGTACTTTAAAGCTATCTAATTTCAAACAATGGTTCTAATCTAGAAAAGTATTGTTTTTGAAAACAAGAATAAGCATATGAGAATCAGATAATATATATATATATTGTAACCCTCCCCCAACACCTATCCTACATTTTCTATCAACAATTACAGGGGCACCAATTCTATTGATAATAGAATAAACTACTAATCTGATCCTGCTTTGAATTTCTTTTGATATTCTTATAATGCTGTTCTACTATAGCTTGACTCAGTTGGAGCTACAGAGATCCATAAGGTGTAAAATGCATACTAAACATAGGAGGAATATTATGAATTAATAGGGTTAAAATATCTATTATGTTTTAAAATTAATAAATAATTGAAACTGGTAAAGTTCCACCATTTAAATTTACAAGTTATAGTTTAACCTCATCTCCCATCATCTAAATGTATCAAACAACTTTTATTGTGTGATAGAATTAAATTAATAAAATAAGTATACAGTACTAACTTACTCCACTGCATGGCAAGCCAAAATTAAATACAAAATAAAAGTATAACACTACTTAACTTTTATTGTACAGTAATTTAAAATAACTAAATTAATGTCTATTCTAAAATAATAAGGGAACATCTCAGGAAATTTACTATATGGCTTCATTTTAAATCTATACTTTACAATACTTACTAATTACCATCATAAAAGTAATGACCTAAATTAAACATTATTCTAATAAAATAGTAGTAGTTAGACAATGAAAGAAATAGGGCACATTTTGATTTCAATTCATCATCTAAATAATAACAGTACTAAAAATTTGCAGAGAATCATTAATTAGTTAAGCACTTCATATGGTGTTTGGATTGAAAAAATCACATCATCAGAACTGAACATATTCATCATTAAATTTATAGAATAGTGCAATCATATCATATGTAAGTATATGTGGATGTGTGGAAACATAGAACATGAATGCATGCCCAAAAATAACTCTGAACAAAGTTTTTAAATAAATGAAACATTTATTACAAGATATAACTAAGTAAACAATTGTATTTTTAATTTACACATATACATGTTTTGGATAATTCCAATATCAATGACTCAATAGACTACATATGAGCAAATAATGTTAAAATAAACTTCCTTGTATTTTATTACAAACATATACAAGCTATCAGTCAATTCTGATAAGCCAGTGAAAGAAACATTTATTAACCCTAACACTGAAATAGTGAAATATAAAATTAAACTTCTTTGCATTTTATTTGAAATATACACAAGCTATCAGTCAATTCTGGTATGCTTATGAAAAAGAAACCTTTATTAACACTAACACAAAATAATTAAATATGAAATTAAACTTCTTGGTATTTTTACTTAAAATACACATATGCTATTAACTAAATCCAATATTCTGCTGTCTAAATCAACACTGGGGGTAGTTAAACATCAAAATAATACAATATGGGTTTAAACCTATGAGTAAGCAGTCAATCTATCCTTCATAAATCAATTAAATAAATCTATTAACTAACTGCATTTTCTTTCCTTTTGCTTGCTCATTCAAAATGAGGATGAATCATTCTGAGATTTTATGATATAAAATGTAAAATAATTAGTATGATATGATTTGAAATATTGATTTAAGACTTACAAATCAGTGATAGATTTTCTCCATACCTTCAGAATTAATAGTATTTTATGCATGCATATGAATTGTGCTATCTGTTATAAAATAATTAACATAGCTATATTCAATTGGGTTACTTATAAAATTGAGATACAATACCATAATACAAATGATGTCATGACCAACCAAGCTTTTAACACTAATTCTACTTTAGATATTCTATAAAAGAAATCAATTCTATTTTTTTTTAAATTGGCAAACTACATTACACTTGGCTAATAAATAAATGATGGAAAAACATTCCAAATGGATATATGAGGGACAAGAAGGCTTTCTTAACTCTAATCATATAAATAATAAATCACAGTGACTCCCTAGCCTAATTCTGAGGTTTAAATGCTGATGTGGGCTTTGTCTCATCACTAAAAAACAAGGGAAATACACTAATTTACTTCATATAATATAATCATCATGATATGCAACTGCTTAATCTGAAAAATATAATCCACTCATGACAAATATTTCAATAAACTGTGGGAGAGAGTACCCACTAAATACATTTTAATCTAAACATAAATAATAATAAATTCACTCTTAAATAAATCCCTAATCCTTCCACTTCTTTTGGTACATCACACCATTGAAAACCGATTGGAAAGCAAGTCATTCTACTTTTAATTCAACAATTATATAAATGGATTAAACCAGAGACAGGCATACACACACACAAAATAATTTCCAAATCATATTTAATATGAAATATTGTAAGGACCTTAATTAATAAGTTATAAAAAATGCATCTCTTATTCCTGATGAAGTATAATTATTTTAAATTTGAAATATAATGATTACTACTAAATAACCATCATTTCTTGCAAAGTAAAGATAAAATAACTATTTAGTGTATTTGATATTAGTCCATAAATTGAAATAAATGTTTGGTTTGTGACGAACAACAAATTTTTTAAGTTTGAAGCAAAATAATTATTAAGAAATTAACCTCAAAATTTCTTAAAATGCAAAGATAAAATAATATTTTTTATGCATTTACTCCTCAAAATTAGCTGTTAGCTTTCTAATAATGAACAGACATTTCTATCACCAACATATGCATATAGAAACACAAATATACAATAAAATTATATTAAAATAATAATTAATTACCCAGTACAATATTTCTCTATATTATACTTTTTGAGACATTCTTGAAGAAGTAAATAATAATTAAATAATAATAAAAAATATATAATGACAAATAATTAGTCTAACTATCTATCATATAATAAAAAAATAATCATTAATTTTCTTTAACTGGAACATAAAAGTTCACTTACACAGTCCAAAAATAATACATCTTGGTCATACATGAAAATGATGATGATAATTGTATATCAATAGATATTAGTAAAAACCCAACAATTTCCTACATGGAGATAATAGGCAATTGGATCCAATTAAAGAGCATTTCAAAAGTTCTTAACAATAGCTAACTGAGACAGCTGGCAATGTCATATGTGAAGCATTTAATAATGGAAAATAAATATTTATTACTGCATATTTTTAGTAATAATTTATGGTTTAATTCATTACATTTGTCAAGGCTCTTGTGCTAAATTCACAAAGGTCATCCATCAGGCAAATAGTTGATTAGTTCTTAATATCCACTTAAGTCTCCATAAGTTTATTGATAATATATTTTAATAACAAATCAAATACAAATGAGAACAATAAAATAAAAGTGTTCACATCTAATATTCATCTTCTTCCACTTGTTCAGTTATAAGCACATTTAAATATAAATTAGTGATTCATCAGTTATATATGTCACACATTCCGTTCCTTAATTCTAAAGACACAAGTAGTTAAATATATTTCTGGTCAATAATAATAATAAAGCATATTATAATGAGTTATATGCACACATCCTTTCATTTAAACTTTATTCCTTTATAGCTGGTAGAAATGGTTAATATAGAGTTTTGAAATGTTTTATAAAAAAGTTCAGCATAAACTTTCCAGAGTAATAGAAAAATTCACACATTCCAGTTATTTCTTTAATATTACAGATTAAAATTAGGCAAATCAAATTTGTAATATAGATGCACATATGCATCCCAAACGATGATTTTAAATTTAAATTAGTCAATTGGAAATATAGAGAAAGATGTACCTTGATTTATAGTTGTTTACATATCCATACTAATTTTACCTTCCCAAGAAGAATTACTTAACTATTTTCATTCAGAAAATTAATATAATTTTGTACTTTTGAGTTTGAATTGAATTTCAAATGCTTGACTATGGAAGAACCAATTTATAGAGAGAAAATTGTAGTAATAAAAACTTTGTGGAGAATGAATTGTAATAACAGAAAAGCCAACTTTTTTAAAAGTACCCCACCCCCTTTATATCTGATTATTGCTTAGCCATCTGTTTCTTCCACCAATCAAATAGTCACTCAAAAGTTCAACTTTAAAAACAAAGGTCATCCCTCCCACTGTACCAAGATAATTAGTTGCAAATATGTAATAACCTTTTCTTCCTTGAAAAAGAAAAGAAAGAAAAAAAAATCAGAAAAAAATATTAATTAAATTGAACCAATAATAAAATATTCTGCATTTCTAATGTAACAAACAAAAAATAATAATTATTTTAGCAAATAAAATAATTGATAATGTATTTGTCTATTTGACAATTCACTAGTCCATTGATCCATCAATTCATTTAAAATGTGTGTAAATTGGTCATCAGAGATATACTGATTATGAAATTGAATATTTTATTGTGAAACATGATATTTGGTAGTTTAATTAAATACATGAGTAAAAAATGAAGTTGAAAAATGGCAGAAACATACATGCACACACATATGCTGTACTATAGGTGCTAAACCAGTCTAATCAAAATAAAAGTTTCTAAGATGATAAACCAAATATACTGCACTAATTGCACTATGGATTGAAATATCAAGGAGCACATAAACCAGAAAATCACCAAAACAAATATTAATCACTGTTCTGCAGACAAATAAGACAAACTTGGATCCCCTTAAACTATACACTAACAATTTCTGTGACAAGCCACTCCCCTTCTATCATTAAATACCAAAGAAAAATATTAAATATCTCAAAACTTTCAAATAATATTTGCAATTGCTTCATAAACAGGGTTTTAGGTTATTAATGAGAAATTTTTTTTTTAAACTTCAGACAGGTTATTTCTTTTTTTTTAGTGGTTTCTTTTGCCTATTCAGGAGGTCATAATATATATATAATGTTCATATGAATGTTTTCATGGGTTGTAGATATAAAAAAAAAAACATATTTTGCGGGTTCATCTCTGTAAGATTGTAATAATGTTTATATAATTTAAAACAAAAGGTATAATATATTATATACATATATAAAGGTATAATATCTTTTAGTTAGTTCATGTCAGAGCAAGGTCTCTTCAACAGCAAAAGGGAAGATATTATTTACTAGGTTAGCTGATTATTAAAATTTTTTAATGGCTTTTATATTCTTATTTTATTATCTATAAATAAATAGATAACATTTATTTACCAATCTTTGATAGCTAGCATAGATGATTATGATTCATCTACTTGTGGAAAAAATCCTGAGAGAGTTTCCAAAGCAAAAAAAAATCCAAATTTCACCTGGATGAGACATAAGGTCAAGTTCATGGTGAGGTAAGTGGATATGCTAACCACTATGTCAAAAGCCTCTTCAAATTACATTATGTATGAAAATATATTTATGTAATGATAATGTGAATAAATATTAAAGTTAAGAAATATTACATATATATTAAATGTTAATCTTTCTTTAACTGCCTTTTATAACAAAATCATTGCATTGAAATAAAACAACAACAATATATATAGAGAGAGAAATAGAAAAATGAATTATTTTCAAAAATTAAAAATTATTATTGGTTTATTTTCAATATACGATATTATTTGTTATATTTAGAATTATTAATAGATTACGACATGCAAATTGCTCTTTGTTAGGAAAAAAGGCTATCATTGATAGTGTGGTAATAAGTTAATAAAAGTTATATTAATATAGATATTTTTAAAACCAGCATAAATAATAAAAATACCAAAGAGACATTGTTTGGCTAATCTATGTAGCTATAAATATAAGACAGACTGCAAGCTAAGATCATAGTTAGAACTAAAAAGCAGTACTAGCATTTGATTAAACATAACCATAGCTGAATTATGAAATCACAGTTCAAAGCCTTAAAAAAATGAGTAAACAAACAAACTGACCTTTTATGTATCAAAAATATCCACCCAATAATAATGGAGTTTGTATAAATTATTCATGTCAACAATATGATAAAGTTGTGTCTGGGATTTGTGGATATAAGTGAAAATTAATCCTGATAATATTATTTCGATGAGTAAAGAAAGTGAAACAAAGATAATTTTCTTAATACAAATAGGGTAACATTTCTTAGTTGTATTATATATAATTTATATTAAGATAAATTAGAAAGAATTTACAGTTGAAAATGGATTACATATATACATCCAAAAATTGATATTAATATTAAATTTTATATTGTTCTGAAGAATTAAAATTCATTAATTTTGTATGTACTGTTTAAGTACTAAATTTTGTTTTAATAAGAAAAATGCAAATCAGTACAAGAATATATATATAATACATAAATAATATGTAACATATTTATTTGATTATAATACTTATATATATGTGTGTGTATGCTTGGCAAAGTGGAATATATTTTTCTTTCTACTTTATTATCTAACTCAGTACCCTTTTGGTGCTAAGACCATAATCACAGAATTCTTAATTCATTGTGTTAAATATATATATAAAGTATGAAATTATTTGTTAAGAAAATAGTAACATTAAACTCACTTGTGTGACCACAAAAGTGTTGTTTGTTTAATATGATTTGTAATTTGTAATAATTCGTGTAAACAAATAGTTAACATACACACATATACATATAAATATATACACACAAATACCTATATATGTTAGCATACATTCTTATTAAGAAGCATGAAATGCATCTTGGGATCATTTATCTTTCATTTTGTATTTAGTCATAAATTTTCAAAAAAATATACAGTGGTGTGGAGTTTATTTACTACACTTATAATTTAAATGTCTACTATTAGTTCAATATTCAACCAAGTTATAATATGTTACATACAATTGTTAAATTCTGAATAGTAAACCATAACAATGTAAGTCTCATAGTATCATGAAAATACTCTTCACCATCTATTTTGTCTATATAATAAAACTATTATAAATAGTATTATGAAATTTCTTAATAATGATTCCAACACAACTGAAATAAACCAACTATATATATAGTTGTTTAATTTCAATTGTGTTGGATCATTACTAATTTTTTGAAAACAACATTATGGACAAATTAATGTTTGACTATTATTAAGGATTATGAAATTTCTTGTATGATTACAAAAGAAGAAAACTTTCTATATTATTAATATACACATTAATACTGCAAGTATGTAGTAAACCAGGGCTTATGTATGTGCCTGCATGCATGTATGTGTGTCTGAAAAGTGGATTAAAAAAGTTCAAAATTAAGATTTACTTTTTGCATTTACTTTTAAATAATCAATCATTTTTTCTAATGCAATTGATTAATGTATTCAATAGAACAGTTTCAGATTGTAATTCTCTATTGTGTAACTCAGATCTAGACTTTCCTTATAGTCAACAAAAACAACAATGATTTAATATTACAATACATCGCATGTATAGTGATTGATTACTGTCCGTTTTCAATGGAATTTTTTTAAATTAATACAAATTTCTCTTTTCTTTAACCCAAATATTGGAGGACATTATAGATTTATTTACTCAACTGCTGTCTTTTCAGGACTTTTTTCATGATTGTTTGACAGATTATTCTTGTTCATATATATATAATACACAAAAATATATTTACCTTCTCAATAAAATTATAAATGTTTATGGGAAACTCTAAAGCTCAAGATCTATGGATTGGGGCCCAGCTTTTCCACTTTGAATAGAACTTTTGATCATTCAGTTATTTTTTATCACTTTGATAAAGCTGTTAATAATCTATTATGAGTAGTTTTTGGTTATGCATTGAAAATGCATTTAGATTAAGCTTAATTTGTATTGTATTTTACATTTACTGCATACTTCATAAGACATATTATATATACATATATTTTGTTACATTTAATGGATGTTTTGAATAATTATATATTATGGCTATAAATTGAATTACTCATTACCAAACATTGAAATCTGGAAAAAATGTAGAAACAAAGAACAAAATTATAAAAGTATTATTATACAATGAACAAATAAAGCAATAAATATTCCACCTCTTTATGAATAATTTTGAAAGGAATTACAATCTTAATGTATTTTCACATAAATCACTGTTTTTAAGAATATGTCAACAGTGTAAACTGATATTTTTCTATATATAGTCAATATAAGGAAGTTAACAAAACTCAGATTTTTATTATCTACATTATGTCTCTCTCTCTATATATATATAAAACAAATTTTTATCAACTTTGACATCATATTAAAATAACTAAGAAATCAGGTTCTCTAAATGTCAAAATCATGTAAGAGTTTGTTACATATTAATTTAGTGACTAGTGCTATTTACACATTATTAAAAGTAATTTATTAATATATTATTACCAGTTTAGATAATGCCATTATATATATATATTATATAATAAGCATGCTAATAGCTCTGAACAAGCTTTTCTGAATATCTCTATACTCAGACCAGTTTCTAGCTCTGGTTGTTATTAGTGAGATGGTCTAAGGATAGGAATATTCAGAAAAGCTTGTTAAGAGCTATTAGTATGCTCATTATATAACATTTATAGTACAAGCTTATTAAAATTAAATCACGTGATATATGACTTGATTTCCTTGCAATATATATATAATACAAATAAAATATCCATATATATATATCCAATCAAATCATTTAAATTTATGATACAATCTTCTAAAACATAAGTACTGAGCTCAGGATTTAAACAACATTTATAGAAGTTATTAGAAAATAAGTTTACAGATATTTATATGTACACTGTTCAATTAATTAGGTATTAAATTGATTAATATCCCTAAGAATATCTATAATCATCAAAAAAGTTTGTTAACTATTTTCCATACAGTGAATATTTAAAACACAGTGATTGGAGCTGACATCTTTCCAATTTTTTTACATATACACTCACAAAAATGTAAAATTATAAGCTATAAAAAAAAATAAAAACATAAATTAGAGGCAGAAATTTTCAGAAAAATTTATGGTTTAGCTCTTGCTTGGTGCCATTAGGAAGATATTAGAAAAAACATTATATGGACAAAGATAAATCTAGAAGAACCTTTAAACAACTCAAGATGAAAACTAAAAAAAAAGCCATACTTATCTGACCAATCAATTTTTAATGATACTTTTAACTATCTTACTTTGATTTCTATTTAAAATGATCAAGTATTTATTTACTGGGCAATATCTCTGTTACCTATTTGAAAGAAAACCTTTATCTGCTTGAAAAGTCAAAAAGATGTTCATGATTCCCTTGACTTGTATTTGAATCCTAGAGCACGAGCAGGAAAAGTAAGACAGATTTAATATATAATTCAGTATTAAATTAAGCTATTTATACATATTACAGTAAAGTATTTTAACATTTATATATGTAAAGAAAGTGGCAAAAAACAAATGTCTTTACAGCAATAGTTGATAAATGAAAAATTATAACAGTCGCTACTTAATATGCAGATATATGAAAAATTATCCAAGTAAGTTTTTTAATTAAAAACAAAAACCTCTCACGTAATTTTAATATTTCATTAGTTCTTTCATTTTTAATTAAAGAAATCTTCCTAGTTAAAAACATGAAAAGAAACACTTGAGAAAGAAAACGTTACTCTGTTATAAGCTTGGATTGTAAACCAGTGAATGAGCACATTTACAACAATTAATTCTTTCTGCAGTAGAAAATAAAAATAAAAACATCACCAATTCTTTCAGTAAGAGTGAAGCCTTCCTTTGCCTGACTATTTAATTAAAACTAATCTCAGTTTCTTTTATTGCTGTTTAACTATAGAAAAAAAAAAAGCGAAATCTTTTTAGTATTAATTCAAAGAAAACAAAGTTGTAAGCGTTATTCTTCAACTGTGAAATTTTTTTTTTTTTTTAAATTCTAGGTAATAAGCTCTAAGATAAAACCTCATTGAAAGTGATATAAATAAGATTTATAAACTTTCAATAGAATTTTTATTTTAATAATATGTCAAATAATTATTAGCTTTGGAAAATGTTTGTGTATATATAAAGATTACATCCAATGGATAAATTCAATAAAAACCTACTGAAAAGCAACAATGCAATGCCTCCAACATTCACCCACAGGAAAATAAATATAAAAAATAATTAATTGCCATATTCGTTGATTAGACAATGTTGAGAAGTTTAATGTTTTTTCTTTCATGTTTTATATTCTCTGGCTAAGATTATCTTGATAACCATTTACGATCAATAAACAGAATGCTAGATGATTTTGATATGCACTGATTACGCCCCCCTCCCCACCCAGTCCTACGTTTGCCTGGAAATTCGCAAATTCTATCCAGATTGGGCATGATACATCATGAAACTTTTTATGTGATATATGTAATCACAGGAACAGTTTGGTTTGCTATATGACTTGTCCCTCAAAACAATTTCTCTCTATGGAGAATTTACTGTTAAAACAATAGCCAGGAGACTTGTTTTCATCTAAATATTCATTTTTGTATAATCTAATTAAAAATAAAGGGATAGGTGATTTTTAGAGTCAGTAAGATAAACATATTAATGGATGAGTTGAATATTTTTAAATCCTTTAAATTCAACTATTAACTGACATAAGAGCATTGAATAAATGTGTTTACTTATCATAACACTTTCTGCCCAAATGAAATTCAACTAAAAATAATCATATTTTGAAGATATTTTTTCATTATGATGTGATGGTTATCTGATTTGCTTACTCTTTATTTTTATTTTTAAAAAAAAAATCTGTGGAAACTGCATCTTTACCACTATATGCATATGTTATGAAAGAAAAAATGTAGTGTATAGAAACTCATTATGTGTCAGTTAATTAATTTTCTTGCCATTCTTATGATCAGAGACTTATTTTTCTACAAAATTAATAAAAATGTTTTCATGCTAAACAATTATAATAGCCTTGAACAATAAGACCTTTAGTGGTATTTGAAAATGTTTTATTACCACTCATAAAAATTTATATATATATATAAACATACAAAATACATATAATAATTAAAATATTGTAGAATAAACTCTATAAAATTCAGTCTGCCTATATAAAATAAATAACTGAATATTAGCTACAACCAGTTTACAGCAGTTTACACAAACTTGAAAAGCAATTAAACATTAATATTTAAATCTTATTAAAATTACAATAAATTACCTTCCCATGTGAATGGCAAAATTTCCACAAAGCAGTGTAATTGTGTGAATATACATAATTTATTTAAAATTGATCATTTACGCAGGAATAGTAATTTATGATTTTAATGAGATTTAAATATTAATATTTGATTGCTACTCAAGATAGTGTAAACTATTATATGATCACTATTGTTATTTTATATAGGCATACTGAATTTTAAAGAGTTCATTCTAGAGTATTTTACATATATACATGTACTGGAGATACATATCTGTTATATATCATTTTAAACTATTACCTCTTATGTATAAGATATATAATAAATATCATTATTAATAATAAACTAATAAAGCACATTTATACATATATTTACTGTATGTGTATGTTCACTTATTCAAGTTCCCCTCAAAATAATAAAATATTTACTACACCATATCTTTATTTTTAAAAAAACAATAAAAAAGATAAAATATTAGATTCTTAATTCAAATTTTAAGCTTTCAACATCAAACCAATAATGTCTAAAAGTTCTATTGATTCATATTTTTAATCCACAAATTCAATGTCATGCCATAAAAATTACCTTTTAACATATTTAAACTTTAAGACTCATTCCAGGAATGCAAATAAATTCAGTACAAACTATGCTTTTTCTTTCTCATTATTTCTCTAATAAATGATTCATTTCTTTTGAACATATATCTATTACTGAATGTGATTTTTTCTTTAATTACAAATTAATAACATACATCTTATAATTTATTGAAGAAATTATGAGTTCTCTTAAATCAGAAATGTGCAAGAAATTCATTGTGGTCCATTGATTCTCACCAAAGATTTTTGAAATGTTTGCCCGAAATTAAAAAAAAGTGTAATGATTAGTAATGTTACATTATGCTAGATTAGATACCTGTATATAAAATATATTTTTGCACTTGCACAGCTATTTCAGATGAGAATCATTTTTTTACACCCAACACAACCATTTGTAGTTAAGAATTTGCCAATGAGTATGTCAGATGACAAGAACTTCTATTTGAAATGCACAATGATATGTATGTCAATTACATTTTTTTCAACTTGAATATGCTTATTTTGCAAAGCATATGTAATCATTGAAACAATTACAAAGAAAAGAAAAATGTACAATTTTAATATAGTTTAGGAATAACTTTTTTTAACAGCGATGAATGCAAAATGTGTGTGTTATACGAGTTATGCATGTAAACAAAATATATTAAATGATATTTAAAACTAGTAATATATAAATGGTAGACCATAAGACTAACTGAAAATTAATTAATTAGTTCTTGTCATAAAAAGGCTTGCCTATCTATATCTTAAATTATGCTTAGAAAATCATTTTATCAAACAAAATATACTGTACTATATCAAACTTGAAAAAAAAAACAATTATATATATATGCCTATGCTTTCAATATATTTAATATGAAAATATTGTCAGTAAACAAAATTCCTTATGAATTAATAAGAGCACTGTTAAATAATAACATGACTGCCGACATATATTTATAAAAAATACTCACAAAATCATTACATATATGAAATTTAATGCTCTAATTTTTTCTTTATATAATGTATAATTAAAGTATGATTATGTTGTTATAATGCATAATGTGGGTTGATTATATATGTATGTTACTTTAGATATATATATGTGATCTTTATTTTAACAAGTACTTCAGATATAATACATGAGAGAATAATTTACTGGAAATAATACATTTCCATTACATTTTTTATTAAAATTAATCAATATTTAGTAACTGTAAGTCACATTAGTAGATCTAGCTCCATGATTGGTTAATAAATTTAACATAAAAAAAAATTATGGTTATAATAACATTTTCAAAGTTTATTAAAATGTTTGAAAAATATTTTCTTCATGATGCATTTTAAATTCCTTAGGTAACTGGAACTTTCAGTACAAACATAAATCTTTGTTTTGTTCTTGTTTTAAAAACAAAATAATCTTTAGTAATATATCAAAGTATATACTCTATAAAAAGTATAAATATCTATTATTACATTTGTGAAAAATAATATTTTAAAAGTATATAACTGTTTGAAACATATTTTACTACTATGATTAAAAATAACTTTCATTTTAAAATTAACAGTTAACTGTGATATAAAGTTTGTAATTACTAAATTTATTTATTTTTTTCTTATTTTTTTATTGTTCAAAGTTGATTGAAGTAAAGACAAATAATTGATGAAAGTTTTTAAATTATAAAATTTAATAAGCTTATCATCAGTATATATAAAATAATCCTTAATACAACTAAGAAATAAATATATAGTTGAAACTAGTAATCTCATTGGGTAGACATATTTCATTTAATAAAAACAACTTTCAAATATTATTTTAAAATAATCGCTAATAAATACTAATATATTTTGATAATAACTGTAGCTATTCCACTGCTCATGCACTTTACAGATCGCGCTATATAAATTACATATTTACCTAATAGCTTTTGAATAAATGAATGTTTACACCCATTTATCTTTTTATTATGTAAACTTGATCAAATATTTGAGTGCATTTTTTCTATTTTATAGGGACAGATAATTCAGTAACATCTAATGCAAACATCTAATCATTTTTTATTAATAATCAACTCATCAATAGTTTTAGCAAAGCCAAATGGTGAAAAAATAGTGTGTGCATCAAATCTTAATTTATTCTGCAAAACTTTCTTTACATATATTGTAAAAGTCAAATATATAAGAAATATTATCATTATATATATATTTGTATTTGAATTATTATGAATCATTTATCAAATTAATATTTTATTTATATACTATCTAAAATTGAATTTTATAAATTTTATCTTCAGTATATCTACTGAATAATTATCCACTGATTATAACCTAATTAATTAAATTGCTGGCATATTTTTTTCACTACATTGATTTTATCTATTTAACATAAGTAGATGCTTTATATTTTTAGTGGGCATTGTCTATTCATCAAAAACGCATTTTGGGGGGAACTAATTTATTTTTATATTAGGGCAAATCATGATGTATGTAAAAAAAATATTTATCATTTATTCATAACATAAAAACAAAAAGTTATGCAAGTACAGGCTGACAGAAAAATCAATATTGAGTTTTATATTAAGGATTTAACAGATATATAACTATTACAATTACACACAAATAAAAACAGTTGAAAAATTTTATATTAACAAAGTTGCTGACAATAAATAACTCATGTAAACCATGAATAAGCCTGCCTTACATCCTTCATATTGCAATGAATGTTTGAAAGATATGTGCTAACACATTCAGAGTTAGCTTCAGATCGCTCCCCCCCCCTTAACTCAAAAATTTTTGAAGCAACACAAAAGACAATACCTTTTGAGCATGCTCCTCAGGTTGTATATAAGATTTCATGCCCTGCCACATCCAGTAGTTCTGTCTAGTATAGTGAATCATGCATAAACAGATTGAGAGTCATCCAGCAAATGTATTCATATGATGAAGCGAAATTAAATCATGAATACAAATTGATATTTTTTGACCATGAACTAACTACAGAACATACCATTTCTCCCTCCTTTATAAGAATAATATGTGCTGAGAGAGATGATAAGAAAAATATATAAATAGGCTTGGCTATTGCAAGAGATCTTCCTTCAGGCAAAGATTCCTGTGTCCCATTATCAAAAAAATAGAACATCTAATTTACATACTGTGCCTGATTTACATATTACTCTTCACCACTAAATATGCATATTTTTAATGTTACAGTTCTATTCAATATTATGATTCTGGCAGCAATCTGTAGACAGCTGTCTCAGTGTTTTTAAGAAGTACTTATTACTTTTATTTTACCTTTTTCTATTAATTTAAACAGTACAAATTTTGTAGAATTATATAATTGTATGAAAAGTGCATATACTATTGAGAATTATATAACTTGATAAGTAATTTAACACACAACAATTAATTCTATTTTGCTTTTTTCAATTTATCCAACTTATATTTCATTCATTATGTTTACAAATTGTGAAAAACAAAATACAAGCAAGTTTAAAAGCATTTAAGTTAAAAATGATAGGCCAACATTGAATAGAGAAGAAGCGTTTGAACAGAAATCGGAAATGAAGAATGATCATGTTAATATGAGTTAGAAAAAAAAATTTTAGCATTAAAAACACAAGTAATATGATGTAAATCCTATGTATAAAAATAGAAGATGAGTTTCCAATCCATATTCAGAACATGTATATTAAATATTAAAAGAGAATTTACTGGATGATGTTAAAACAGGATGGAAAAATAGTAAATATTTAGGGAAATGGAATTGTAATGCAAAAAAATAATAATAATAACATTAAAAATAGGGTAGAGTTAGTGCATTTTTGGATAGTGGTCATAAAATAAATTGTAAAAAAAATATTCAGGTAATAAAATATATTAAGAAAAAAAATGTTGTGAAACCTTGTGAATTGAAGATATTATAAACAAATGTGTAAACATGGTTTAAGATCCAGCAGAATTAGGAGGCAAGGGGGCATTGTTGGATTAGTTGAAACTTTAAAATTATAATTGAAATATTATTTTTGTAGAGTTTTTTGTAAATGTATTAAAAATAAGAATTCATCAGGTGTTGGTAGCCGAGAAGTCAGCGCAGCCACCTTGCAAGCAAGCAGCTGCTTGCAGACAGTTGGCAAGGGTTTGCTTCCCAGCCGATGCTATGACATATGAAAAAAAAAGAATTGTAATAGGTTTACCCATTTTACTTATAAATATATTTTTACTAATCATATTTATGGACAAACTGTAGTGTGTTATGTGATTATAAAAGAGGAACCATCTTGATATGGTTCCAATAAGAAATAAAAATCTAGTTAAATATATTATATAAAATTTTTATTTATATTTAGTTGTCTATTTCAATTTTGTTTTAGAATGATTATTTAAAACTAAAAAAAAAAAAATCTATTTTTTTTCTATTTTCAAATAATTTTCTGCAACTAGACAAATTCTATTAAAGTACATTTTTTAAAAAGTTTAAAAATGACTATTGTAATATGTTAATAACATGAATAATTATTTAAATTATACTAACCTGCAAATATTTTTTCTGCAGTAAAAACTTAAATAGATGGGTTTTATTAATGTCATTGTTCTGAATTCAGAAAGTGTTATTTTGTAAGTACATAAAATTTTTGATGGTATTGAATGGATTGTGTGTATTACACATAAATATTAGAATGCAACATGTAGTCTTATTTTGTCCAACATTAAATATAAGTTAAAGCTGCTTTGTAAAATATAAAATGGTTTGTAATGTTGCTTTTATTTATGCTTAAGCTGGCAAATCTAAGTGGTAAATGTGTGTTTTAAACCAGTGCTGCTAGTAACACATTTAAATTACTAGTCATACTTGAAATAAAATTACAAGGTTGATCCATACATAGTTTTATTAAGAATATAATCAAAAATATTTAAAAATGATACCTGTAACATATACATACAGATATATACATGTGGGGAAGTTATCCAAGAAAATATTAAAATGATTATACCTCTAGCAAAACATGGCTGAATATAGGTTCAAACGATTATTTAGAAGGTTATTAAGTGGCTGAGATTTTATGAAGAGCTTCTACAGATATGACTGTCTTTTGGCACTTAAAATTATTTTCAGAAATTTGCAATTTTTTTCTTAGGATTTGTCTTTATGTGCAAAATTATGCATGCAGAGAAGAGAGATATAACACACAATAAAAAAACTTAGAAAGCAAAATAAATGGTACATGAGTTGAGACCTTTCTCATGTTATCTACTTGGAAATGTATGTTAGAATTACTTGATCATTCTTTTCCTATGCTTTCTGGAGAACTATATAGACAGTGCCTTTTATGCACCCCTGCTACACTAGCCATGGCATTCTTAAAATACTTATAATTAAAATGTCATTAATAAAGATTAAAATATGATATTTATTTACCATAACACATGCATAAATACAAATAAGAGACACATAAAATATAAAATTGTTGAGACATATCTTAAGGATAACTGAAAGTTAATATTAAAATATCTGCCCAATATTTTCACCTTAATATGATAGGACTGGAGTTTAAAACACTTATTTTTATATAAATGATTTGAGAGAAGCATATGGCTTCTTATCTGCATCCATACTTTTATTGTGCTTTTTTTATTGTGTATATGAAGAAAGTTCATTATAAATGTACTAGGAAATACTCAACTACAATATAACAATATGACACATAAAATAATCAAATTCACAATCACAACTAAAATTATATAATATCATTATAACATGTCTCAACATTATATTGTATTGTATTATATTATATTATATGGCTATAGATATTAAAAAACATAACTGCTCTATAACTAGAATGAAATGAAAAATTGACAACATTTATGGATACAGGACATTGATTTCTGTTAAAATAACTAATTTTCCATTTCACTGCAAAATGTAGTAATAATTTATTGCATACAATGTTGCTATCTATTTCAAGTCACAGTAATCAATGGATGCTAAAGGGTTTGTGTATCAAATTCTCATTTAGTACCTACTTATTCAATATCCCTAGACCAGTTTCTGGCTTATGGCTTTCATCAATGAGTAGGTGCATTGCTCTCAGATTTAAGGTTTTTCACTAATGAAAGCTACAAACTGATCTACAAATATTGGATGAGCAAGCACTATATAGGAATTTGAAGTTCTAATCTTTGAGCATTCATTAATTACTATGGCTTGCACTTGGTGACAAGATTTTATGAAACAAATCGCTACCACGTGGTTTATTGTAAATCCTGGCCAAAAAATGTTGGCGACTTATGGTTATTAAAACAAACATCAAAATATATAGATACTAAATTGTGTTCATATCTGTATAACTATATAAATGAATTAGCTTGGTTTGAAAACATTATTGTTTATAATTTGAACTCATAGCTTCATAGTTAACTAAAAAAAGTAAATGGTTGCTTCTGGAGTATTGTGTTAGACTAAAGATGTAGAGGTAGCAATCTTAAATCCAAGGCTCCTCATTAATAAAAGTCATAAGCTAGAAACTAGTTTATAAATATTGGATGAGAAAGCACTAGATAAGGATTTGGTGCACTAATCCTCTACCATCTTATTGATTCCTATGACTTGCAGTAGTTTGCAATATTTTATAGAAAAAGTTGCTATTATGTTAACAGATTGTGTAAGCATAAGAAATATTGATCACATCATGTTCTAGACTTTTTATGGTAAAAACATGTTGGCTAGTGTTATTTGTGTAGTTAATTTCATTGTTCTATCATTCTTTCAATTTAATAAATAAAGCTACTCATATTTTAGGCTTAAAGTTAGAATTTGGGTACACTTACTTTTCAAGTATGAGCGATATCTATCAATCATTCAATTCAAATACTTCCAGATAGTTCTAACTTGAATATAATTTGTATACTTGCTATTACAGTTTTTTAAATTTTAAAAGATACCTATCTTTTTTTTTAGATTGTTCTCTTTTGCATCAGTTTTCATGCTTTCTTTTTTTTACTTTTCAAATCAAAACATTTTTAATTAACTATTCATTTCATTGATATTAAGGCAATTATTCATTTAAAAGACATTTATTTGTCTAAATACATTCAAACTCAACTTAAAACAATTTCTTTTTATGCTAAATCTTCTGTAGTTTCAAATATTAAATATAGCGGAAATGACTTTTTCATATATCATTGAGGGTTAACATCAAAAAAATATTTTTCAATTAAAATGTGCTTTTATTTAAATATTTAGGGCGATTTTTTCCAATTATTTAAAGATTTAAATTATTAAAGATATCTTTATTTTAAAAAAAAATTGTTAGAAGAGAAAATATTAAATAATCAATCTTCATTCAACATACTTGTGAATTTACTCTTAAGTTTAAAAGAAAAAGAAATGCTCAAGGCAGTATACAGTAGAAATGAAAAGTTCTAAAGATATGAAACACAAAACTTTCAATATAATACTTTTATAAAAACAAGTATTTAAAAAATGTTGTATTAATGTTTACTTTAAACATATAATATCAATTGCATTTCAAATTAAAAAATTAAAAGAAAAAACTTAATTTAAAAAGTAAATAAGTAAAATTGTATCTAAATATAATGAAATACTTAAAGTTCACTCTACCTTATTTTCTTGAAAGATTAAGTATAATTAAAAAACAAATTTATTCATTTTACAGTTTATATCTAAGCTAGGAGTAATCTCTATTTCATAATTCATTAATAATCAAAGTCATTAACATATTTATATGAAGTGTTTGGTGTCAATGTTGCTATGCAGAAAGTTTGTCACTAGTAAATCAATAAGTAATAATTAAATTTTTTACTACTGATAACTTTAAAGTTGTACAAGGACACTTAAATGTTGTCTTTTAAAATCTTATATATTTAAAATATTTTTAAAAAAATGAATTAACAATTGCTTTTAATTTGGATATTTAAAATGTAAAAATAGTGTTTGAGTGAAATTTGAGTAATTTTCTACTTATATAATATAATGAGTGCTTTTAAAAGTAATTAATTTCAAGTCTATTAATAGTCAAAAACAGGAAACAAAAATTATATTAAAAATGTGAATTATAAGCCCCCCCCCCCTATTAAACTAACCATTATATTTTGGAAATAGATTTATTAATTACCATGATTTCACACAATGATTGAGTAAATGAGAAAATTTTAATAAAAGTATATACTTCTTTTCAAGCATTGATGGTCAAGAGGTCAGCACAGTTGTCTTACAAACAGTTGTCCCGAGTTAGCGGTTCGCTTTTCGGCTGATGCTATGACACATGAAAAAAAAAAGTATATACTTCTTTATTCACTATAAATTATCAAAATAAAACTTTTTCACAAAGTGCAACCTTAAAAAAAATTGAACAATTTAAAATATGGTGGCCATTTTCAATATATTAGGCATATTTGTATACAGCTATTATAATGCATTTTGATAATAATTTAAAATAATGCTAAATTTATAAACTTGAGAAATGATCAAACATTAACAAAATATAGAAACTACATGCTATCAAAAATTGTACACTTTCAATTGATCATTTTTTACTCTAAGTTTTCATTAATTATAATTATGACTTCAAATATACATTTAAATTTATAATTATGAAATGGCTACTATTAAGGGAATTACATTCTAAATCAATTTTTTAACATTAATTAATGATTCAAAATTTTTTTTTGTTTAAAGCAATTGTGTGAATTACTAAACTATGCTTATAGTAATAATAATTAAAAAAAATAGAAAATATTCTTAATTTGTAAAGTTAAAAATTATCTGAGTACTAAAATTAAAAACAGTATAAAAATATTTTACAAAAAGCACTTTAATTTAATTTGATGAGTAAAGCACTAAAAACAATACATATATAAATGCAATATACTTATCCCCAGATCAATTGGTTTCAAGCTTATGGCTCACCTCAGTGAGGAGCTAGAACATTCAGACACTAGATCTAAAATATTAACTCAAAACCCAGCACATATTTAATATGTAACTATTGAGAAGAAACTCTGAAATTGTCAAATATAAAAAGTCTTTAACTTCAGCTATCTAACTCAAATAGCTATATGGGACTGAACCAAATTCAAATATATCATATATTAATAGCCCTAGCATTACCAAAGACTTAAATGTAAAATTATGATAAGAATATTTTAGACAGAGATTTTAAATATTTTTTCTTACTGCACTTATCAAAAAGAGCTTATTTGAGCTATTGTTACGCCCTCTATATTGCATTTTTGTAAATACAAGCTTTTTATAAAGCAATGGCACAATATATATGACTTGTTTTATATATATATTGGTTGTTATATTTAAATATACCCAAATTCACCACTTTATTTTGCTGTAATATCTTATATAAATGCAATTTATCCATTCTACTTTGAATACTTTTTAGCAAAAAACTTTGTTATTTTACATACATGCATAGGCAGCCTATGTTTTGGTTGTCTTGCAGTCTTCTTCAGAGCCATTTTTACTTAAATTTTTAAAAACTAAAATTAAAGTAAAAGTTGTTCTGAAGAAGACTTCAGGACAGTCAAAATGTAGATTATGTATGCATATATGTTCAATAAAAAGTTTTTTGTTAAAAAATGTTCAAAGAAGAGTGGATAAATTGGATTTGTTATATTTGACTTGAAAGAAAAGTGTTAGGATGTCTATAAATTAACAAATTCAAGCACTAGTTTTAAAAATAGTGATAGAATTAATTAATTTGTGGATGTCCTCAACTTTTATTTCAAATTAATGTGATTCAAGGACAAAAAGTTTTTTTGTAAATAAAAGTGATTCTTATAAAATGATTATATATATATTATTTTATTTATTTTTGAATATATTAAATATTTTGCAGTGAACTTTTTATGATAATACATATTTCAATTTAAAAAAAAACATTTAAAGTATTTTTGTGTTTAGGAAAAATGCAAGTTTTAGTGTTAAACAATTAAGAAAAATTAACATTTGATCTTTTTTTCTTATCAATTTTAATTAATTTGTAAACAATTTTTAGTAAATTAATTACGAACTTTAAAGAAGGCATATTTTAAAAATATATATACTTCCATTTATTACACCCCACTGAAAATCTATTGAATGAATATCAATGTAATTTGAAATATATCTTGCCAATACTATTAGATTGTACAATTATAAACATTAATCTCATCTATACCTAACGTATATAAAAATTTTAAAAATCCATTTGATAGGAGTATATTAAAAATAGGTTACAACATTTGGTCCAAGTAAACAAACAAATGAAATTTCTAAGTTTAATAAAGAGGTTTAAAAATCCTGGAAATCTAATTAAAGAAATATCATTCACATTGCAAAACAAATTAATTTGTTACAATTTTAAAATGACAGATATTACAGGAAAATATCTTCATTAATATTTTCTAAATTAGATATTAATTTCAGCACATATTTAATTCAACACAGATAGTTGTTAATAAATATATACAAAGTACTGCAAAATATGTATAGACTTTAATTATGTATGAACCTTAATTTTAATTATATTAATGTTTTTCCTATAAAATATCACAAATTCAATTTGCATACTGTTATTTCTGAAACTAATTGATTGTAAGGCACGATGATACCCTCATTCAAAATGATATTCTTTTTATTATGATTTTAAAATGTTACGTAAGTATATAACATTTTATGAAAGAGAAAGAATCAAATTAATTGGTCCACCCTGCAATTTGAAAGAAGATAAAATGGCTATTAGTAAATAAAATAAAAAGCAAATTGGTAATTATTTGTGATTTTTTGAAAGCCAGTGAATACAAAATAAATAATATGGTTGTAAATAATTTCTAAAAGTAAATAATTGAATTAGCAATGCCAGGAAATTATGATGTTCAATCATCAAAAGCAATGAGATGAGATGGATTTAAAAACTTTTAGCTTTTATTCTACCACTGAATAGAAGAACTATTTCTAAGAATTATAGAGGTACACAAAAAGTTACTAAAATCTGGAACTACACAACCTAATCTAAAATATTTTATTAATTTTTCTAAATAAAATATTTTTATAGTTGCAATTTTAAAATTGACAATGAAATGAGTAACTTTAAAGTTGCAAGACTAAATAGCAAAATAACATTGATTATATTTATCTGTTTAAACCAAATGCAAAGAAAAATGTTAAAACTAATAATATTTGAAATATTACCAAATTCAACACTTCTTTTATTTTGCTGTAATATCTTATATAATTGCAATTTATCCACTGTACATTAAACACTTTTTAGCAAAAACCTTTTATTGTACATTTATGCATACACAATCTTATGCTTTGACTAACCTGCAGTCTTCTTCAGAGTCACTTTTACTTTAATTTTTTAAAAGTAAAAAACTTTTAAAAAATAATAGTAAAAGTGGCTCTGAAGAAGACTGCATGACAGTTGAAACATAAGATTATGTATGCATATATATATATACAATAAAAGTTTTTTGCTAAAGTGTTTAAAGTACAGTGGATAAAGTGCCTTTATAATAATATTTGAATTAGAAATGTAAAAATTTAAAGAACGATGCAGAAATTCTTACACACATTGATTTTTAATGAAAATTTGAAATGCATTATCACAATGAAGTACTTTAAATACAATGTCTGTTTATAATGAATCAGGATATTATAGGAATTTTACAGTGGAAAACTCATACTGTATGAAAAATTCTTATTTAGTCTCTTTCATCATCTATTAACAATAGCTTCAAAAAATTAATTAATTAAATAAAAACACTTTTTTACATTTTTCATGTATGATTAATAAAAATTCTAATAAAAAAAGACTATAAAATAGAACACTATGGTTAGTGATTACTGTAAAAACCATTGCATTATTTCTCAGTGCAAGAATGTTATTTCAGAGAAAAATGAATAAAATATCACTGAAATGTTAGCTGATTTTTTTTCATCTGTCAATAGAAATATTTTTAAAAATTGACATTATTATGTTCCATTTTGCTATCATCTAAAAATTATTTCTAATACATCACATAATCACCATTTCCTATGTTTGCACAAGCTATTAATACAGTAGTCAACTTTGTAAACAGTAGTGCCACCCAGTGCAATCCTTAGTAATCTATGGATGCAAGAAGGTTTGTGAATAAAATATTTATCGAGTGCCTATTCATCCAATATTTCCATACTAGTTTCTAGATTATCACTTTGATCAGTGATTAAGGTTGGATATGAGAACAGTGCATCTATATCGTAGGATCTAATGCAAACATTGAGAAACCACCTTTAACAAAAAATGCCAAAATATATACATACTGATTTGGGATTCAGATCTATATGACTGTCATGTTTTGTATAAATATGTTTACAGAAATTTAAGTATAAGTTTTATACTACAGAAAAAATAAGGAAAATATATTAGAGAAATATATTTTAGATCGTTAACTGATAAGAATTTAATTAATGATTAAATTTATGTATTTGTAACAAGAACATTGTGTTTGATGAATGCCAAGAAATATTTGCTAATTACAAATATTTCTTGATACAATACTAATTTAAAATGCAAAGAGGAAATCAAGACTGATAACATCAAGGATGAACCTTGGATTGCTGAAGGCCAACTGAGGGGACTATAAATCGTTTGAGCAACAAAGTGCATTGTTTGGATTCCAGTGAATTTACTGAGTAAATGGTTACTGAGATATTTTAAATCACAGACATGAGAGAGATATAGTAATGCTGAAGTGCTCTAGTGCAAAGCCAACATATTTGTGAGTAGCAGCTAAATAGGGCCAAAGAGTTTAGAAAACCATGCAGAAAGCAGACAGTTGTGAAATGCATCATGGGAAGTTAACGAAAAGTGAACTACATATATTGTGTTTGTGTATAGTGATATCTTTTCACTAATAATTACTTTTCATCATCTATTTGTGGTTATTATTTATTGTTTTAATTGTTGGTATTCTGAGTGCTTCCATTTTGAATACGTAACAATGACTGTACAAAAAAATGAGCTTGGATTGAAAACATTGTTGTGTTTTCATCTTGGGCTAATAGATTTATAGTTTACTAAATAGGTAAAATGTGGGTACTGGAGAGTTGCATTAGATTCTAAGATCTATGTGCAAAATTCTCTCAGGTCCAATGTTCCTTACTAATGAAAGCCACAAGCTAGAAACTACTCTGGAGATCTTGGATAAGTAGGCACTAGATAAAGATTTTAAGCACAAACTTTCTTTCATCCATTGATGTCTAAAGTTTATACTGGATGGCACTACTGTATAGAGAGTTTGCTATTGTAAAAATTATATGTTATTGAAAAATTAATATTTATGTAAAACAGTAATAATAATTAATAATAATTTATCCAACTTCTTATATCATACACAATATTAATGCTTTTCTTTTTAAGAATCTTTTTTTAAATCATAAACTATAACATTCCTCAATAATTATTACTCAAAGATTCATTAAACAACTTTAATATTTACAGTCTTTTATTTATTATATAATTAAAGACATTAAATGCAATATGCTTATATATGTCAGATTATCAAATCATTCATTCAACAAACATTTACAATATTCAGCCAAATCTCACAAATCATTATCATAGCATTCAATCTGGATAAAAACTTTCTGTTTAAATTGAATTTGCCTTGGTCATGGTTGCTGAGGTTAAGTTAGATATTATATAAACATTGTATTTTCCTGAAGATGTGTAATGATGGTGTTCTATCTGTATTTTTATAGTGAACTATTTCCATCATATAATTACAATATGTATTGAAAGTCTTTAAAAAAATTTAGCTTTATTTAAATATTTCAAATACATTCAACTGTTAGTAATAGCACATCAAACAGGTTAGTATATGCACAATGTTTCAAGAGGTATTAGTCTCCCCTCTTCTTCAGGTGTTGCTAACCTGTGATAGTGCTAGCATGGGATTCAAATCTGGGTGATTAGATTCTTGAGTTTTGAATTTTAAGGTAATGCTCTAACCAACTGAACTCAAGAATCTAAGGATCCAGGTTTGAATCCCATGATAATATTGTCACTGGTCAGGCCAGCAACATCTGAAGAAGAGGGGAGACTAATACCTCTCAAATCATTGTGCATATACTAACCTGTTTGATGTGTTATTACTAACAGTTGAATGTATTTGGAATATTTAAATAAAGTTAAATTTTTCTAAAGACATTCAATACATATATTAATTAGATGATGGAAATAGACCAACATAAAAATACAATTATATAAACGTTGTTTGTTAAGTAAGTGATTTGATTTATAATAACTTGTTCATCTATATGCACATTTGTATTATTACCTCTATCCATATATCATAAAAATAGATGTTAATAATATAAATGCTTATACATATATAAGATGAATGCACATGGAATTTGCAGAAATAGAAGAAGGGGTTTACAAAAATTTATGTATGTGGCTAGAATTGAATCAAAGTATGCAAGAATAGAGTTATTATATTAATAATTTAGGAAACTGATTCACTATACGAATGTATGCATGAGTGTGTGAAAATACTTTGTACAGACATTGACTTTAAAAGGACACTCAATATTTTAAAGAAAAGAAATAAAATATTTTTTCATTTTTTTATTCTCTAAATATTTAAAACAAAGAAAGTCTAAAAATATGGGGCTTATTTTTTATGCTTCTTATGGATTAAAGATTTTTTTCTTTAGTTAGATTATTTGGGGGGAGGGGGTTTCTCTCTAAATGCAAAAAAAAAAAAAATTCTTTTATGATACATTTATATACATTTAAAGCTATAGATTAGGAATGTAGTTTTGAGAGGGTTTTTTAGATAAGATTTAAAAAAGGGAAGGTCATTTGAAATTAGGGTTGGTTTTTAAATTTGTATAAAAAGTTTCTTGGAATGATTTTAAGATTTGTAGTTAAATAATGTAAAAGGAAATATAATAAAAAATAGTAGTGAAGAGAGAGAGAGAGATGTAAGTCAAATATATATATATATAAGATTGATATATTTGTTACTGTTTATGTTAATGTAAGATGAAGGTAATTATGTAATTGAGGTTTATTTATAAGTATGTATTTCGTGTTGTTGCAGATCCTTGAAAATGACTGTAAGAAGATAAAATGTTGAAAAGTTGGAGTTGGTATTATACAAATGTATATATATTCAGTATTGATATAGAAAATAAAGTTTTTAAAGAGAAAAGGAGAAGAATTTTTTTTTAATTTGTTGATATTATTGGAGAACATATATATTTTAAAAGGAAAAGTGATTGTACATTTGTAGTGTTATAATATATGATAAAAGAGAAAACTAAAAACAAATTGTTTAGATAAAAAAAATGTTTATAAATTAAAAAAAAAACTTTTTAATGAAATCATTTTTTTATGATTTGGATTTGATGAATTAAAATAAAAAATATTTTCTATATTTATGGAGATTAATTAGATAAAACACCAGATTATCTAAGAGATAATAAAATTCTTAGAAAACTCTTGAAAAAGAGAATTTTATTAAAAAATATAAAAGCATTAAATAACAAAAAGTTTCCATAGAATTTTAGTTTTATGAAAGAGAGAGAGACTATTCTTTGTGATCTCAAAGAAGTTTGCCAGTTTTTTAGTGTCTTTCTAGCTGAATTTAGTAGATCACTTTAACAGCCATTTTTTCCATAAAGAAGTAGAAAAAAAGTTTGATTTCCCTAAATTTCCTGAGGAGTTGATGAAGTGATTTCTAATGTCACAGTACTTTTTACTTAAAATGCAGGATAGACAGTCAAATTTCCATAAATCATTCAATATCTAAATACAATTTTTTTTTACTATTGTTTATATAGAAGAGCATCTAAGGTGTCATAGTTTTCAGTAAGCATACATGAAAGCATTCATAGTATTGTTCTCCTTAAAGTTTTTGACAAAAAATATACACAATGTGTAACACTTAATAACAACAAAGCATGAGTTCACAGAGCAAATATTATTATTTTCACAAACTTTTGAAGAATGTTTACTATTATTGTCTTCAAAACAAACTGCTTTTGTAATAGTAAAATAATAATAACATAATTAAATAATGAATACAAAGCTTTTTTTTTAAACTTTTTGAATTTAATGTTGATTCATAAATAATGATAAACGTTATGTGTACTGAAATGCAATTAAAAGAAAAATCTGTAATTGAATATCTATAGTACTAGCCAGTTAATTGTTTTTGAGGGATTTCTATGTCCTCATAATCATAGCAATGAAATGATCATGGGAAAAAATAGTAATATATATATAAGCAAAAACATATTCAAAGATTATAAAAATTAGAGACTCCATTTCTTGGGGGGGGGGGGTATTATTCCTTTCAGTTTATAGCATTGTTGTTATTAGCAGTGTGTCGAGCATCTTTGACCTTTCACCTACAATTGTTTTTATCATATCTTTTTAATTACAATACTAATAAAATAGACACAAATATTACTACAAAAATATGATTTTAATAGCAACTTTTTATGATGCATAGAAATTTCAAGAGCAGAAGATACTAAAATATTTCTCATAGAAATTCAACTCACATTTAGTTTTCTTTTACTTGATAATATACTCTTCAAAAAAACTGATAGTCATCTATTCATTCACAAAACTATCTTTATCTGAAAGATGAATCACTAAGATAATTATAATTCAATTTTGTTTTATATGCATAAGTCTTAAAAAGTTCAAACCCATAAGAGTGCATTATGTATTTACAGTTTAAACTAAATATTACAACCTTAATCTCTTATACCATCACTACCATCTCCATTTTTGATATTATAATGATTTCTATATCTTTAGTGGGTCATACATTATGTATTGTAATTTAGTCATATTTTATAATTAAAAAAAGTTATTTTTAAATGCAAACATTTCAAAATACTTTAAATTTTTCTCAATAGCCAAGGATTTAAAACTTTTTAAGTAAAACTTATATACAAATCCAATCTTTATTGAGGCTCTTTATTGATATACTGTCTCATATAAGATTATAACCAAAGACTTTTAGTTCTCTAAACTTTATCCTCCTCAACAATAATTTGTTAATCAGTTTTGATGTTATATCTTTATTTACAAATATTTAAGAATATTTAACTTATTTCATAAAAAATATTCATCAATAAAATACATTTTTTATAAAAATTATTATTCTCATGAATATAAGCAAAGAGATCATTATGTAGGTTTTCTATTAACTTTTAACTGTTGAACTTTTCATAAATATGTTTTTAAAATAAATATTAAACACTGCCAGCAAAAGGTCTACTAAGTTTAAATATGTAAATAATACATTTGTTATATGACACCATAGCAAAGTGATAATTTACATTCTATTTTATTTTACCAAAAAAATTGAAACTTCTAAACAATTGTCAAAAATAATTTGATAAAATACTAATACATTATTTTAAAAATGTTATTTTAAAAATTGCATAATTGATTATGAAATCATATCTAATTAGACAGGAAATAAAGCCAATGTAGTATTCAAAGATGTATCAATTTACATTTTCATTACAATCCTTTTTTATTTTTTATGGTAATATTTTTTTTAATATGAACTTAATATTTAAGAAAAAATATTATTGATATTCTTTTATGAATAATTATCCTACACTGATTTTTATCATGACAACATAAAAAAATATTTATAAAAAAAATAATTGACCCATATATTAAAAAAAAATATTGATAAAATTACTAGAGGATTTTTTTCACTAAGCCTTAATTTTCTACATACAAAAAATTTTATGACTTATTACAAATGCCAATAATATACATATTTAATATATATATATTTAAAAAAAATAAAAATAAAATTTTATATTTTGTTTACTGTAAGAAATACTTAAATAAAATGAAGGATATATCAAGGTAAAAATTAAAAAAATACTTTTAACATTTAAAAACACAATATTTGTGTATATCTATGATACAATTATACATTTAAAAATTATATGATACAAAATAAAACATTATAGAAATAATTAATAAACAATAAAACTACTGTGTTGTATACAGCCATATGTATATACTTAAAAAAACTGCACAAATATATTTAAAAAAAATTCTTTAATGTAATTTTAGTGTATTTTAATTTTTATTAAATAATAATATTTATAAAGTGTTTAAAATATATTTATAATTAATCTGTTGATCTTTTCAAAAAAATACAAAAATATAAAATAATTTTAGTTTTCATATTTTTAACAAAATTATACATATATATATTAGGACAGTGGTGCTATTTAAAAGAAAATAATATATCAAAGGTACATTAAATTAATTATTGGTAATTTCAAGCACTTGTTCTCTGTTCAGAAAAAATTTCCATACCATTGTGATGTATTATAAAGCTCTTAACAAGCTTTGCAGAATATCCCCAAATCCCAGACCAGTTTCTGCTACTGGCTTTCTCAGTGAGGTGCTAGGATATTCAAACTTATTACATTAGGCCATGTGACGTATGACTTGATTTCTTTGCAACTTGTGATGTATGAATGAAATGTATCATTTTGTATTGTATTATTAAACATTTGCAGTGTGATCTAAAAATTTTAAATTTAGATTGTTTTTTTTAATTAATTTCTACTTTTTTTTAATTATCTTTTTTTAACTATGTATAATTGAATGAGTGGATTTTGTATTGTGGATAAAGAATTTTACAATATTTTCTGACAAATATCAATATTTTGTTTTAACTTTTTTTAGATATGGATCAAATTTCTAATTAACTAAAATATTAACAAAGCTATAAAAAAAATGTTTGTGTATTATTAGAAAGTCTGTGACAATTCCTAAATGAGATTGTTCAAATAAAACTGAAAAAACACAATATATCTCTGCATTGTGAAAAATCCATATTCAATTTTTTCTCAATCATTAGATGATATTATCTATAAAATTATAAAAGAATGATGCTTTTCTTGCCAGTATTATTTCTATTCAAACTAGCATTAAACATACATACATGAATATTAATGTAAAGTATTAATCATACAGAGTTTACCAATATCTCAAACAAGTTCTTAATTAATAAATGTGGTAAGTGAAAAATATTTAAAATCTCTACCTACAAAATTCCCATCCCCAGACCAATTGGTTTCAAGCTTTTGTCTCATCTCAGTGAGAAACTAGAATATTCAGATACTAGATCTAAAATATCAACTCAAAACCCAGCACTTATTTAATATGTAACATTTAAGTAGAAACTCTGAAAATTTCAGACATGAAAATGTCTTTAACTCCAGCTATCTAACTTAAATAGCTACATAGGACTCAACCAAATTCAGAGCTACCATATATTAATAGATAGCTGGAATTAAAGATATTTTCATGTCTGAAAATTTCAGAGTTTCTAGTTAAATGTTATGTATTAAATAACTGCTGGGTTTTGAGTTGATATTTTAGATCTAGTGTCTGAACATGCTAGCTCCTCACTGAGATGAGTCAAAAGCTCAAAACCAATTAATTTGGGGATGGGACTGTTTTAGATAGAGATTTTAAATATTTTTCTCTTATCACCCTTATCAATTAAAAGCTTGTTTGAGCTATTAATACCCTCCCTATATTACATACTTGTAAATACAAGCTCATAAAAGCAATGTCATGCTATTATATAACTTGCTTTATTGATTATCATACAGAGTTTTAATATAAAATTTTAACAATATTTATTGTACCAAGTATATGTTCCATGTTTTCACATCACATTCATAATCATATATATATATATTAGATGCTGTATTAAATATATATATAATAAAACAAAAATAAATCATTTTCATGAGTTGTCAATATAAATGCATACACACACTTTCTTTGACAATTTTTTTTAAAAAAGGCCTATTTATTTTCAGAACCATATATATATATTAAGTGTCATAGCATCGGCCGGGACGCGAACCCGCAACCCGGTCGACTGCCTGCAAGTGCAGGGCAGTCGCGCTGACCTCTCGACCACCAATTCAAGACACCTTATATTTTCTTAACACAAGTTTTTCTAACAAATAATTGATATAGAGATAAAGTTTAAACTCAAAATATATATAATCATGGCATTGAACTCATAATCGATCTAACAAAGTTAAGAGAAAGAATCTCATTTTTAACAAACTTTATGATTAGTAAATAAGTCGTTTGTAAATAGTAAGCAAACAGTGTTAAAAATGGATACATTTGTATTGATAGCCAAAATCAGCCTGAGGATAGTCCCAATAGTTCAGCCACACCACATTTATCAAAGCTGTATGCTTGCAAAATGTACTACTTTTGCAAAAATCAAAAAATAAGAGAAAATTTATCACATGCTAAATTAAATTACTTTTTTTGCCAAACTCTATAATTTGCAGACCCTATACTGATTATCACATGCTAAGTAATATAACTAACTGTTATGCATTGGTCATGTGATCTCACCTTTTTCAGCTATATACAATACATATATTTAAATGTTTCATAATGTTCTGGACACATAAATGTGATATACAATTGAAATCAAAATATCCCTAAAAGAAAAAAGTAAATAATTGATGATATGGAATATATTATATTTTAATTTGTTTTATTTTAGTATGTGTGCTAAAGTCTCTCTGTTTATTTTATTAGAAAAATAAATGAATAAAACGTGTAAGGTATTTATCAATGCCAAAGCCATATTTTTAAGTTTTTCTTATGGGAATGCAGTGGAAAAAGAGTGTCGTTTAATGATAAAATTTGAAAAATTAAATGTAATTTTTAATTACAATATTGATTAATGTTTAAAAACAAAATTTTTGAAATGAATAATTAAATAATAATATAATAACAAGAATACGTATTTAACAAAGTGGAAATTTATTGTTTTTGAAATTTTTTATATTGTTTTTTGCACTTTTTAATATTATTTTTTAAACAATCCAGCAAGATGACTAATATAATCGGAATATAGGAAGAAAGTATCTAAATGTCTACGAAAAATTTAAAAGAAAAAGGAAAATAAAAAAAGCAGTGAAATGCTATTGTGAAAATTTTAAAATCAGACTGTACTGTCTATGCAACAAACTGGAAAATTAGAGTATTTGCAATTACTGAAAGATAAAACAGAAACTGTTGAAATGAATAAAATTATTCATTTTGACATAAATAATCAAAATCATCAAAAGAACTAATTCCTCATTAAATTAAAAAGGAAGAAGTTGCTAGGAATAAGTTAACTAACAAAAAGGAATTTGAATTGTAGCAGATTGAAAATAATAAACATGTGGACAGAAATGTACAGTTTATCATCAATGATCTTTGTTATCATTTTTAAAACCAGTTACTTTTCAAATGAAGCACAAGCAGTTAAAAAGCTATCAGAAAAACTGCAGCTTCTTAAAGAACTAAAAAAATTTCATTTTTCTTCCACAAAGGTAAATGAAAATTTTACCATCAATGATTCTTTGTACATAGTCTTAAATTATAGCTGAAAAGATTAAAATGACTATTAACTATCATGCAACATCATATGACCAGGGATTCTCTAAAAACTATTATCTTAGGAAATTAACAATTGGAGAACATCAAGAACAAAGATGGTTATTTTACTCAAAAAACAAAGACACAACTTAGTGTTATGCATGTAAATTGTTTTTTTTTCAGGCATTTTAAATGCGCTTGGCAATTGGGCATATTTATGTTCTTAATTACAAACTCAATAAAGATCATAACATCATTTACATACAATGTGCAAATTATTACAGCTTGAAATCCTAAAATTGGGGGAAAAACTATTTAGATTGAATACAAAAAAAAGTCAAGATTAAACATTTTTAAAAAAATGTGTGCAAAATTAATACTTGTCTCAGTTTTGTATTTATCATAACACAACAAGGCTTCCTGAGGGAGTAGTGATGCTTCGTATGAACCATATAAAGATAATTTCTTAGAATTAATAAAATTGCAAAATTTGAGCTGATTATGAAACATTTGGAACATTTCAAAGATATAACATCATCTTTATTTATCTCATAAAATTCAAAATAAACTTATTTCTGCTTTGACTAAAGAAGTGAGAAACAAAATAATAAAATTAATAAAGTATGCTAAATATTTCACAATTTTACTAGATTGTACTTCAGATATAAATCATTAAGTGTCATTATCTGTTGCTTTAAGATGATATATTGATGTATATAAATACAGAAAACATGCAATTATTCAAGAATGATTTATATGTTTTGAAATAGTAAAATATTCTATTAAAAAGGAGTTATCTGCCAAAATAGAAAGTATATTAAAATCGAAGGGATTGGATTTGGAAAATTGTTGAGGATAAAGATAAGATAATAAATCTAATGAGAAGAATTTATTGCATGCACATATTCTATAAAATAATTCTCAGGAAATGACAATTTCAATTTAATTCTTGGAGAAATTTCAAAATCATCCGTCCTTGCAATTTCATTTTTTGTAACATTACACATTTTATGCAATATTTTCTCAAGTTCTGTAAAGAGCTGGAATATATGGAAACAACAAGTAAAACGCCCCCTATTGGAAATTAGCTAAAGTCATCTTGAAAGTGTGAAATCTGTAAGATATCAAGTATGACAATTTGCACTTGCTTTTAAAAAAACATCCTGAACATATCACTGATATAAAAGTCTAAAATTAAGTCACTTGAAAATAAACTTATTTCATTTGAATTTTATTGACTTTAGTAATTTGTTATGACTCAGCAAATAAAGTAAATATAGTGAGCAAAAATATTCCAAAGTTCAAACATTGATATTAATATTATTTACTAAGGCAATAAACCTAAAGCTTGTGCAGTTAAAAATGTGAAGGTGGGGACCTCTATAGGTCTTAACCACAAGCTTAAACATATTGCAAATTCACATTTAAAGCCCCTATCAAAATATTTTGATGTCTATCAAGAATTGGAATTGAAGTATTCTTTAATTAGTGCAAAGAAATTGCTGCAGAATTGAAATATTGTCTGAATTTAAAAGTTGATGAACTAGAAAAAAAAAAAACAATTTCTATATGAAGGAACTGAACATTTGATTTTATTTGAAGAAGATTGTTTTTTTAATTCAATACCTTTAAATTATAATTAATAATGCAATTGCCTCATTTATATATAAAAAAAATCGAAATTAACCATAAACATGAAACTATTTTTGTATAATTCTGACAATATTCAAAATCTATATTGAATATATATATAACTTTTTTTTCTTTTTTAAATATTGTAAAGACTTAACTGTGTTCTTGGAAAATGACATCGATTACATCAATTCATTTAATGAAATTAAAATTTGTCCCAGAGTATTGCCATTGAAGAATAAAATTTTAAAGTAAACTGTGCAATATTTATATAAAAATAATTTATCTGAATTGAATCCAAATATTATTACTGTTCTCAAAATCGTATTAACAGTCCTAATAATTGTAGCATTTGCAGAAAAATCTTTTTTCAAGAATAAAGATAATTAAAAATTATTTAAGATCTAGCATAAGTCAAGAACAATTCTCTTCATTAGCAATTTTATCGATTGAATCAGAATTTTCAAATATATTAAAGTATGATGATATTATTAATGAATTTGCAATAAAACATTCAAGAAAATGAAATATAATTTTATGTATTTTGTTTTATTTTTTCAAACATTAATTCAGTAAAGTTGCACAAATTCTTATTATAATTTGTAATAAATAACTAATTATATATATATCTGCAAATAAGATTTTTTTTTTTTAAATATTTAAGTATTTTTTTAAACATATGTAAAAAAGACTCTACACAAAAGCATTGCACCAGACCCTGCATTTTCATTGACTGGCTCAGATCACAGTAAACTTGTCTGTTTTTATTTCATTACATGTATCTTTAATGATGTATTCAGTGTTTATCAATTAACGAATAACTATTTATTATGAGTTTAAATTAATAATGCCATGTTTGTATCTGCTTTGAGTATGAAATTTTTTTGTATATCCAGTAGTCATCAGAAAAAAACTCCTTTAATAGAAGCTAAGGCTCTAAGAATAAATAAAATGCTTTATTTTTTAGAAATATTCTGACAAAAAAATTGAGTTTATATATTTAGAGTGAGCTCACAGAATGTTTGTCTGTTTCATTATATATATATGCATAAATATATTTCTCTTAATTATTTTATTTTTCTATATATTAAATAAATCATAAAATAATCATCAAAATTTATTCCAGTTCATTCTGTAATGAAATTTTTAACTACACCACTACCACACAGGTAGGGATTGGTTTCTATCTGCTTTTAACATCTTGTGGAGGGGTGTAATCATAAACTTATAATTCAAGTTAATTATTCCAGTTAATCATTAAAAAATTAAAGAGAAACAAAAATCTCTGCATTAGGAGCAATAATACATTCTATTTATTTTACTATAGAGCCTACTATAAACCTGAGTAAATAAATGGTTCATAAATTGGAGTCTAACACCTGTATTGTCAGACTAGTTCCATAATTTTAATAAAATAATCTAATAACCAAAAATAAATATGGGAATTTGAATGTTGCACAACCCCTTAAAATCCAGTGATGATTCAAGCTTCCAATATATGGGCTTATAAAAAAGTTAGCAGAAATAATTATTTCTCATTCTATGTTTAAAATAATCTGAGAAAGATATGGTTATATTTTGTTTTATATGAAGTTAGAGAATATGTAACTTTGATACTAGAATCTTTCTTTTCAGATGAAATGTGTTAATTAACAAATGGCATGTGTTGTAGGTTAGTAATTATTACATATCAACACAAATATAAGAAGACATTTTCAATATTATTTCAAAGTATGAAAAAAATTAATCAACCAATTATTTAAGAAACTCTTACATCATACAAAATGAGTCAGTAGTTATCTTATTATCATAATTAAGAGTCAATAGATCTGTGTTTTTCTGAAGTTTTGTGAAGATGATATATCTAATACAAAATTTCCCAAACATTTTGCAGTCACAGACCTCTTTACCAAAAAACATTTAAAACTGTTGACTCCGTAGTCATTTACTTTACTTATTTGAATAAAAAAATGTGTTCAGTACTGGATATTAAATATTACACTAGATATCAAACTTTTCATTTTAATCTATTGTAATTAATGTTTGAAAAAGATAAAAGGACTATGAAATATGGTATTATCTTGTGTAACATTTAATATTGAAATCTTCACTAATAAAAATTAAGCAAAAAAATGTAAACAGGTTTTTTAATTTTTGACATTTATGAAATAAATGTGGAAATTCAAAATAAGTACAAACAATGAAATCACTTTATTAAAAATAAAAATGAAGTGACAAAATTAACATATTAAGACAGAATTACATCAACAAAATTACAATGAAAGATTTTAATCAGAATTATAAAAATAAGAATAGTTAATAAATTAGATTGGAAAACTGAATTTAAAGAGATGGGTGCACCTCATGATCTATCAATAATTTATCTATGTCTGATTTTAAATTAGTGAAATGCATGCTCAAACTCTGCATTCAGTCATATGCAATTGATGTCTGTTCTGAAGCAGAATTAAAACTACACTAAAGCCTCTCTCTACCAGATATGGTGATAGAAATGGCAGCAAGTATGTTTTATAACAGCCCACAGAAGTGGGTACAGAAATGGAATAGCTTGTTGCATCCAAAACTTTTGATAATCATGTTTGAATTGTGCTGATGGTTATCAGCTCATCTTACAAAATTATATTTGGATTTTGCAATAGTAGTGTAAAGGCTTATTATCTACTCTGATATTTCTAATGAATGAATATTTTTATACCTAGTTTTGAAATCTAAGTGAAGAGCACCTACGTGGTTGATTTAAAGCAAGATCTTTTCTTCTTTGAATGTGTTTATCTTAAATAAAGGCTGATCTTAAATAAATTAGGGAACTGGGAAAACTCAGAACTTACAATATTTGACTTAAAAAATATTAATCTGATAATAAAAGCCAATATCACTCATTTGATGAGATTCAAATTGTCTTCTTGCAGTGGTAAATTACCATCATTAAATTTTCCAAATAAGTTGGTTAAATCAGCAATATATGTTTTACTTTTAAGTAAATTTTTCTTCAAACTGGAATCCTAGACTTCTGAAAATCCTAAACAAATTGAAAAAGTGCAAAAAATCTTGCCAAACATAAACCTTTTAAAAGCCAGTGGACTTTGGTATAGAGAACCAATCAATAGAAATCTCCTCGCATAATTTAGCAAACAGTCTAGTGTTAAAAGTGTCACTTCAAATTTTGTTCATAAATGTTATAATAAACTGAAGTGATTGATGCAGTTTGTCACTAAAGTTCTTGGTGACTAAATGTTGCCTATGGATTATACAGTGAACTGGAAGCACTTCAGGTATATGTTGCTTCAGGTAACTTATGGAACTATGATAACACCCAATCATAGCTGGTACTCCATATGTCACAACAGATATTATATTTGTCAATGGAATCACTTTTTCCCTGAAAAAAAGCTCCATTAAATTAAAAATTGATTCACCTCTAGTGTCAGTTTCTAAAGTTCTAGCAAAAAGCTGCTTTTCATTCACTTCCTAATCTTGAATAAAATAAATGTAGGCCAGCAACAAAGTTTCATTAATGGGTAATGTTGACTCATCCAATTGTAGGAAAAAAAGTTTTTTTACAAATGATTATACAAACAGTTTTCCATGCCGTGACTCATTTCATCAATATGTTTTTGAACTGTGTTATTGTTTAAAGAAATCCTTTTTCTAACACCTTGTTCAGGTTTATGGAATACTGTGTTCAATACTTCCATGTTGGCTGATAGAATCAGTTTCTTCCCTGTGGTTTGAGGCTTTTCAGGCTTCACACTAAGTAGGAATATCTTATATGATGCCCTTAATCCATCATCATTTTGCTTCCATTATAAAACAAAAATATCTATTGTAGTTTTCTTCAGAATTTTAAATGATTGAAATTATAGCAAATATTTTTTTTTTTTTGTCAGGCTGAATTCTGGTCAAATGGTCTGCTAGATTTGATGGCTTCATAGTATCATTGTTAAAGATTTTTTTCACATATGAGGCACATCGGTAAATATTTGTTGGATAATGATGGTACAAATCCTACCTTCAAATAGTCATACTGTTTGCATTTCTTTTTTGGTTCAGTCATGTGATCATAAGAAATAAAAACTTTTATTAACAAATAATTTTGACAGCCCCTATGATAAAAAAGCAGTAAAGTATATACTTACTTGAAACAGATTTTTGTTTAAACTTGAATAAATAACTGTGTCCCCTGATTTTCTTTTTTGTAGTCCTGCTCCTCAATAAACAATTGTATTCAAAGTTCAAATCACAAATAAGTACGTCACATCAAACGAATCAATTTATAGTATTTTATGAAAGCATGATGGTAAGAAGGCTGATAGATTCTGCTCATATCGAATATTGTCTCATCCCACCGCGAGCAAGTGCCGTCATGCAACGGTTTATCATATCCGTACTTGCTTTATTATGTTCGATAAGACTGCACAGACATGTTTATGCTATATGTATTTTCATACATTTATATGTTTGATTCTTTTAGTGATAAATTTTACCTTTTCATCCGCAAATCTGGTATTTAATGTGTTTTATCAAAAAAGTGTTGTTTTTTTTTTTAATTATTATATTTCTTAATTAGGTATCTATTGGAATCATAGATATTTTGAAATAACAAATAAATAGCAATAGTAAAGAGGTATATTTTTGCTGTGATCGACTTTCAAATATTTTTATTGAAACTATCGACCCCTAGATAATTCAAATCGATACCAGGAGGTCGATATCTATCACTTTGGTATCTCTTGATCTAATGAATGTCTTTAGAAAAAATTAGCTTTATTTAAATATTCTTAATACATTCAACTAACCTGCGTGCCATTATTAACAGTTGAATGTATTTGGAATATTTAAATAAAAGTTAAATTTTTCCAAAAACATTCTATACTTATATTAGATGATGAAAATAGTTCAATATATAAATACAATCAATGTTAATATATTTACAAATAAACATGCAAACAATTAAATTATACAGTAAAAAAATATTTTTTTATTTTTCATCACTGTATTACTTTAAAAGTTATCAAACATTTTTTATGCATTAATGAAATTTTTTCTGAAAAAAAAAAAAACAACCTATCTGTGATTATAATGAGATTTACAATATTTTGACTACAATAGGAAAAAACTGCGAATTAAATAAAGTAAATAAAAGTGATATCAAATCTTTAGTAAAAATACTTATTAAAATATTTCAAAATTGGATAAAAAGGAAAGGTATTTATTTATAATCAGAAACGATGTATAATAAAAATGAATTATATTGAAATATAAAAACAATTCCATTAGCAAAATTATAATAAAATTCAAGGTTATTTTGTGTAAATAATAAAACATGCATTAAAACTATTCATAATTTCATTTTTTCATTTTCATAATAGAAAATAAAACGACAATTCATTCTGCATAAAAAAAAATACTTTGTTTCCCTCAGAAAATAAATAAAAATAATTGATAAAAAAAAGAAAAGAAAAAAACAACTATTCTTTAAAATAAATATTTATCAATTTATTCATCGATTTAGAGCTCCTCCCTCCCCCTTTTAAATGCAAAATATTTAACTTAAAGCAAAGCTTAATTTCATCTTTTTCAAGTTGTTTTTAAAGTATTTAAAAATTATATTGTATAACCATATTTTACTTACATCTTCCTGGCTTCAAATCATTATAAATAAGCTAATTAAATATAGCTACACTAGAGATTTGAATCAGCAATATTAGTTAATAAATTGCAATATATATATATGTTCACGTATGGATATATGTGTGCAATGTTACATGAATAATATAAATTTAATGAAACAACAACAAAAAAATTACTTTTTAATTGTATAGTGAACTTGTTTAAAATTATCTAAAATGAAATAAAAGTACCTCCCGCCAAGTAAGGGCGACAAATTTTATATAAATGTGCAGTTCTCCCTATAGTTTAAAAATATGTAATTATACATTTCTTTAATATATTTTAACATATTTTACTATCTCTTTTAAGTCAAGCACTAAACATTTTTTAAAAGTTTATCGTTGGCTGATTCAATTACATAAACAGTAGATATTATTTATTAAGTGCAAATAGTTTGTAATTAAAGTGAAAGGCTGAAAACCTCTTGCATGCACTTTTAGAATGCTTATATGACAGCCAATCAGATGTAATGATGACTGCATAGGGAGCTTTTAAGTCGCAACACAAGACAGAGATTTTATAAGAAAAAAGTGATTCGACCTTTATCTTTACTTAAATTTCTATATATATGCCAGTCCGAAGCATTTTGACTTAAGAATGTAAAGCTTTAAACATCTTCACATTTAACTCACTGCATGTTATTTATAAATCAACAATACAAAATCTTTCAATTTACTATGAAATAATTTTTCAGATTTATGAATTGACAGTAACGCATATAAATATTATTTATTGAGCACAAGTAGTTTGTAATTAAAGTGAAAGGCTGAAAATCTCTCTCGTGTGCTTTTAGAATGGTTATATAACTGCCAATCAGATGTAATGATGACTGTATAGGGAGCTCTTAAGTCACAATACAAGACAGAGATTATATATATAAGCCAGTTTGAAGCATTTTGACTTAAGAATGTGAAGCTTTAAACATCTTCACATTTAACTCACTGCGTATTATTTATAAATCAACAATTTGAAATCTTTCGATTTACTACAAAGTAATTTTTCAGATCTTATGATTTAACAGTAACGTATCTAAATATTATTTATTAAGTGCAAGCAGTTTGCAATTAAAGTGAAAGGCTGAAAACCTCTCACATGCACTTTTAGAATGCTTATATAACAGCCAATCAGAAAAAAATGATGACTGTAAAGGGCATTGTTGATTTATAAATAATATGCAGTGAGTTGAACGTGAAGATGTTTAAAGCTTCATGTTCTTAAATCAAAATGCTTCAGACTGGCTTATATATATATATTTAAGTAAAGAAAAAGGTGGAATCACTTTTTTTATAAAATCTTTCTTGTGTTGTGACTTATGAGCTCCCTATACAATCACCATTACTTCTGGTTAACTGCTATATAAGCATTCTCAAAGTGCTTGAAAGAGGTTTTCAGCCTTTTACTTTAATTATAAGCAGTAGAACGATCTATTCAAGGCTAATTGTTTTTAATATCTCATTATTTTTAATTTCATATTTCTAACTTAAATAACAAATATACCTTTGTTTTATTTATTTACACATTCATATTTAAAATATATATTTATATATTTTAACTATTCACAAAAACCTACACAATAAAATATCCTATTAGTCATCTGTTAATACACACAAAATTTTTTTATTTTTTAAAAGCCAGTTTAGACTTTTGAATCAATCATATTTTTCATAGCCACTTTCTCTATCTCATTTATATTTTTATTTAAACCTCTAAGAAGATACATATCAGATATTATTTAATTATTAATCTCCAAAAAAAATCCAGTAAAATATAAAGAAGTAGTATTAAAGACTTTAAGAAATCTTCACTTCAATTAACATGTTTATAGTTCAAAAATCAGCAGAATCTCATTAATGTAAGTCAGATGTCAATTATCTTGAAAATGTAAAATATTTATATGCATATTTATAAATCTAATTTTTTAATTTCAAAAATAACTATATTAATGTAAAATAATTGATTATTTAAGAATATGTGAATACATATAAATATTCAATATCTAATAAAGCATATAATATGTATATAATACAGAAAGTGATCAAAAAGCAAGGCTTCATAGTGAGTTTCCCAAACAATATCAAGTGAAAAAAAACAGACAATCTGGGTTTCATAATGACTTATGGTTAAGGTCAAAAAATATAGATGGAGTTATATGCATTGGCAAAGCTAATTTTATGTACTGGGACTTGAAAAAAATATTAAATGTTGAATGGTGCATTTGAAGTTTTAAATTCAAGTGTCAGGTTTAGACACAAACATCAATTTTTGGGGAAAAGAAATAGTCCATTTTAATGTGATCTCTTCTTATGCAGACAAATGCATTTTATGGTATAATTTGTAGATATTTTATCTAAAGTTATCTGCATTTCTAAGATTCATTTTCAATCAGTATTGATCAACTGTACAATGAAGGTCTCTCCATGTTCAATCCATTTTCTCTAATCATTAGCTTTTCTTCTCCACATCACACCAGAACACTTTCTTATTTCATCAACGCTTCTGACTCTCTCTAAGTCTTCTACAATTTCTCAAAATCCAATTTAAGATTTCAATTTGTCCATTTATTATCATCTCTTCCAGTAATATGTTCAGCCTAACTCCATATCAGTCTTTTAATTTTTTCAATAATCTCAGTAATATCTGTTTGTTCTTTCAATCATATATTTCATTTTCAATTTCTTATTACTTGTAACATGCATCTCTTCATACTTCTTTGAGTGGTCCAAAGTCTGTGTATTGCTTTTTTCTTGTGCCCAAGTATTGGATCCATAAGTAAAAAATGGTAAAATACATTTATTAAAAACTTTTCTATTCAAACACATAGGTACACATTTTCTTTTAATATTAAATTATTTCTACCAAAAGCACTCCAACCAAGTGTATTTCTATGATTAATTTCATCCATTATGTTTCTATCTGTGTAATAATAATACCAAGGCTTTGGCAGTTATTAACTTCTTCTAAGTTACTATTATCAACCTTTATTTTATTTTGAGAAAATCCATTTAACATGACTTTAGTCTTTTTGACATTTATATTTAATGCTACTTTCTTATTTTTATCTGATTGTTCTTAAAACATTTCCTGAAGTTCTAAACATTATTTGAATAAACAACTATATCATCTGCAAAATCTAGATACTGTAAATAATCTTCATTTATTTTTACTTCCTTAGTAATTCACAAAATACTTCTTACAAAACTGCTGTAAAAGTTTTGGAGATACAGAGTCAATCGGACACACACACGACTTGTTTATCTTTTTAGTATAATTATGTAATATAATTTTACTATTGCATTTTCATAAATATTCTTCAGAGTATGACTGTATCTTGGATCTATATCTTGATGATCCAATGCTTTAATCATTGTAGAAGTGCATATAGAATCAAATGCCTTTCCATAATCTACAAATCCAAAGTATAATGGCAATATGTATTCAATGGTTCTTCCTATAATTTTTTCCAATACTTGGATATGATCCACTATATTAAAACCATTTTTAAATTTAGCTAATTCTTTTGGTTAGTTAAAATCCAAAGATTACCATAAACATATAGTAATGATTTTAGTAAAAATGTTTGTATAGAACTAATAAAAGACTGATAGGTCTATAATTTCTGATATCTTCTTTAACACCTTTCCTTAAATATTAATATTAATACTGCATTTTTCCAGTCATCCAGTACAACTTTATTATTTAAGAATTTGTTATATAACTTTGCCAAAAAATATATATTTCTTTACATGCTTCTTTTAAAATATTGATTATTACTTGGAGTTTTTTCCTTATTCATAAATTTAGCTCCTCGGAAATTCAAAAGATATCATAGTTGTAGGAAGCACTTTTCCTTGTTCTTTAGTGTTATATAATTCTTGATAGAACTTTTCTATACATTTCATGATGTCATTTCCCTTTTTAGTAATAATTCCATCTTTCTTTTTTATTGCAAAAATGAGTTTCTGTCAATACCAAAATGTTGCTATACACTCTTGATACTTTTATTTTCTTCTATATCTTTCCTTTCTAGTTCACAATTATACTTTCTTATATCATTGCCAACTCTTCTTCACATCATTTAACAAAATTCAAGATATTCAATCCTTCTTAATGCATCATTTTTACATAGTATCATATTCCTTCTTTTCTTCATAAATTGTCACCTTAGTAGAAATTTTACAGGTAATTGTTGCTTTTTATACCAGTTATCTTTGTTACAGTTTTTAAAAGTGTATCAGTTATCCTTCTATTGATTTTGTTCAAATCTGAATGATGTTCAAAATTTGTTAATATTTGAAGATGATTTGCATGTTCTAATTTAAATTCATTGGAATGATTCTGAAGATTATAAATATAAACAGTGAATACTGTTTTTCTCTATAATATTTGTTTCTGGTTTTGCATTAGCATGTATCTTACATCTCACTAATTGATAACCATTTTCTGTGTTGAATTTATTAAGAATATTGCAATCTTGAAATACATATTTCCTATTAGTCAAATTGTAATCCAATTCTGTGATATCTTTCTTTGGATGCTTCTATGCCCATTTCCATTTAACATTTTTCTCAAAAAAACCCTTCACAATATAAAGTTGTTTTTTTTTCTGAAAATACCACAAGTTTAAATTCTCTGCCATTTCTATCATCATAATCAAATTTATCTACACAACATTCAACTTTTTATTGTTTTACATATCTAGCATTAAAGCCTCCCATAGCAATTTAAAATGTTGTTTGGTCTGATCAAGAGCCTTTTGTACATCCATGTAAAAATCCTTTACTTCTCATCACAATGAAAACTTGTTGGGACATAAACCTGAATTATGTGCATTTGATATCTGCTATTAAGTTGAATAACTAATCTTGTCACTTTTTTTAATACACTCTCAATTTCCACAATATTGTATTTTATCTTTTATTTACAATGAAACCTACTCCACTTTTACTTCCAATGTTTGTGCCTTTGTAGTTTAGTATAAGTTCATTATTTAAATGAATTGTCCCTTCTTTATCTTTGTTTTTAATATCACAAAGTCCAATAATGCCACATTTTATATTAGATTCAATTCTTGCAGTCTTCCTTCTCTTCAGTTGTAAGTAGCTAAATGAAATATTATTATCAAATGGCAGCTTGGGTCTGCAATCAGAAAATTCTTAGCAACCTCCACTTTTGGCTGCCAACTGCTTGATTGGCAACTTTTTAGCCTCCTGGGAATAAGGGCCATAATTTATTTTTGTTTGTCATGATTGTAAGTTCATATTAGAAAACAAAATTATTCCCATATTCATTCATTCTATTTTCAAAAAAACTCAACTGATATTTCAGTCAAGAGCTATTATGCAACTGAGAAGAAAAATTATGGTAATTCATGATATTAAATTTAGAGGTAAAAAAACAATAAATTTACCACCCTGGGTAATGTGTGTTTGTGAAAAGCCATCCATATTTGTATACTATATAATTAATCACATAGTGATGACAATTGCAATGGCAAGAACATATGGAATGGACATTAGAAAATGCAATATTTAGTTCCATTAAAGCCTCCAAGAGAAATCAAAGTATCTCTTTTTGGTTAATAGCAAATTCTTTTCTGCAGCCATTTCTAAGATTACTTTCACAGAATAAGCATAACTAATATACATATATGAGTAAAGGTAACTGTTTTACAAGAAGTACTCACAGTATAAAAATTATGAATTCAGTTTAATAAAAATATATATTAAATAAAAAATAGAAAAGAAACTGACCTCATAAGACATAAAATAAATCATCTTCTGGACTAGAGCATCAGCAATCCCCACAAATTAAATGTGATATCTCAAAGACAAACTGATTAATTTGCCAATCTAGGAACTTATCAAAAGAATAGGGTGTACAATTAAATTATTGCATTAACCATCTAAGATTTGTGATATTCCATAATAAATTATATGTGATTCTTTATTCTTCAAAGATCAATTCAAACTTATCATTAACCTTTCCTCCAATTTTCCAACTTTCCTATTAAACATATTCCCTCTACATCATGCTCACCTCCAGTATTAAATTAGCTCTTGTTATAATTATAGAAGATGATGACTCTAAATTTTAAGTAACAAAATTTATTCAAACAAAAAAATGAATAATAAAAAATGATTTAGAGTAAGCAATAATTATTGATATTTTAGTTATAATTCAAAACAATAACAAACCATTTTTCTATTCATGAACTGGAAAAATTTATGACTAAACATTATAAAAATATTTAACAATAAATTTATTTTAATTTTTTTTTTATAAAAACTAACTCAAATATCTCATGGTAAAAAACATGTTTGCATGCTTTCATTTTACTTCACAACATTAATGTAACATTAAAATTTATATATGTGTTTGTATTTGATACTGGAAAATCTTCAGTTAAAATATTTGTCTATAAACAACAAGATATTAAAAAAGTTATTAAAATCATCTAGATAAAAATAGCATAGGGGCAGCAAGATTACAAGAAGAAAAATCAACCAATTCTGCTGACAACCAAAAATCTGGAAAAGCTTTCCTATCAGTTTCTAAAAAAATAGAAGATTCTGATATCTATAATATATATAAGAAAAAATCTTCAAAACACTTTTTATCAAAAGAATCAATTTTTATTTTTATTTTTATTGGAAACAGCTTTTATCAACAAAATGAATAATTCCTCATTTCTGTTACATATCATAATTAAAGTATTAAAATTTGTCTGATTCCATACTTTATTTATAATGACTCAGTTTTTCAAGAAAATGTTGTCATAATTAGATTTATATGGATTTTGATATCTGGCAATTAACAGAGAGAGTAGCATCCTTTATAAAATTATTTTATAAAAGCATCTAAGTACAAATTAATGTATATATATGAAAGACATATTTTGCGGGTTCATCCGTGATAAAAAAATTTAAATATTGATATACTGACATTTTGACATGGTCACACAAGTCATCCACTGGGATGCCTTGTGTGACCAAGTCGAAATGTCGGTATATCAATATTTAAAATTTTTTAACATGGATGAACCCACAAAATATGTCTTTTATATAAGCAACCCATGAAAATCTTCATTTTAACATATATATATATATGTTTATGTTTCATTAATTATTTCATTTTATGCAAAATGATTTACTTGTTGCTTATTCAGTTTTATTCATTATATATAAATTAATTAATTATATTTCATCTAGAAATGTCTATTTTAAAAACATCATTTAAAATAAATATCAGAAAAGAAAAGCTTAAATAAAATTTAAGAACAAATCACTAAGCTATTTTAAATTAATATATATATATGTGCTCTGCGCACAGTTAATGAAGCTATTAATAAATTGTCAAAATTTTTACTGCCAAGCGCTTTCGGGACAGTCCACAGTCCCAAATTCATGGCGAGTTATTCTGTTAATAACTGTAAAACTATGCAAATTTTATGCAAATTTATATGCAGATGTTACGTGGACCATTTACGAGCTAGGGAATAGCAGGCCTCTCTTCTGTTGATTGCCGATGGGTCAGCCGCAATGAAGTAAGCTTCCCTAACTTTATGTTTGGTGTCGTTTGTTTCAGAGCAAACGACACTGGCTGTGGTAGGTAGAAAAGCATGTCCAGAGTTTCTTTCATGTCTGACAAAAATAGAATTACCTTCATACTTTGTTTTGGTTTTATTGTAAAGGTATCGGTGTTGAGCTACTCTGGTGGCAATGTTAGTTTTGGTCTCTTCATAATATGTTGCCATGCAATTTCTTTGGGGGCAGGTAATTTTGTACACAACTTGAGGGGTGAGTTCAGGTTTGATCCTGTCTTTGGTATTATTTATCAGTCTATTGGTGTTGGGAGGTGAACAGAAAGTGACTTCAAAGTCACATGATAGTTGATTGATAAGGCTTTTAGCTGTAGAGTGAATGTATGGAATTAAGATTCTTGGTTTGTTTTCTTTCTTGTGGTTGTGGTTTATTTTATAGAAAAATTTGTTGACTTTTCTGTTGATGGATGAATAAGTGTGTCCAATTTTCCTTAAATCAGTTATATAATTGATGAGATTTTTTCTTTTATCTGCCTCATATTTGCACAAGTTATGGTTCCTAAACATGAATGAGAAGAGGGCTGCAAGTTTGTGTGAGTGAGGCACGTAAGAATTGGGGTTTGTCAAGCCTCTTACTTCCAAAGGTTTGACTACCATTTGGTAGTCCAGCTTATCTATGTTTTTGCTAACACATATGTCACGGTATTTGACCTGTTTGTCTTGGTTTTCCCAAGTAGTAGTAAAAGTAAGTTTGGTATTATTATGGAGGCTATTGTGAAGGTTAGAGATGATGTCTTCTGGGGCAGCAACGAATATGTCATCAATGTAGCACGTATATATCATATGTGGGGTTGACATGAAGAGTGCAGGTATTAGCTTCTCGTAATGGTCAAGTACAATGCTTGCCATTATACACTAAGTGGGAGACCCATCAGCCATCCGTTGTTCATACTAAACCACTTATCTCTGAAAACAGCAATTATATTTAAATCAAGCCATTTTAAAAAATCGATGATGATTTTGGCATGTGTAGGTGGGCAGTTTCTTGCAATTAATTTATCGTTGACTATTTCGATAGATTGTTTACGATCAATGGAGCCATATAGCTCTGCCACATCAAATGATGCGATTTTAAAATTAGCTGGTATAAACGCATGTTTAATTTTTCCTACAAACATGAAAGATGATTTAATGGTGTAATCGCCAAAGCCTAATATATCAATAAGCCAGCGATTGACCAAAACTGCCGTGTTGAAATAGTGTGCCTTGCCAAAATCAATCATAAGTCTCAAAGGTTTATCAGGCTTGTGCAGCTTAATGTTAGCGAAGATTCTAGGAGGAGAAGAGGTTGATGGGTATATACGATGGTATTCGGCTTTTGTAAAGATGCTGTCACGATTTATTCATAGTATATTGGATATAAATCTGTCTCTGTTAAGCCTATTGTTAAAATTATTTAGATTTACAAATTTTAATTTTTCGATTTGTGTATTAATCTTAATATTATATTCATCATCATCTATCAATACAAATCTGTTCCCCTTGTCTTCTTTTAAGCAAATGATGGAATTATCCGCTAGAAATTGATTTGTGTTAGTAATTTTCTTGTTCCAATCATTAGGATAATTGTTTAGCTGCTTATTCTTGATAGCTTTTGCTATCCATGCGATAATTGGTTCCTTTAGTGGGTTGTCCATTAAAGCTGTTTCGACGTCAGCAACAATTTCCATTTTGAGATTCTTCCAGCATCCGCCTATGAATTTTGGACCTAATTCAAAAACTTCCTTAATCGTGTGTGGAATGTTTGAGTTTGTAAGTTTGTAAGCTATTTTAAAGAATTGTATCTATGAATAAAAATTAATAAATAAAATATGTATATTTAAAGATCTATTATACTAATTCTAATATAAAGTTAAATAATTTATATTTATATATGTTTTTTATTAATTTCCAAAAATTTATACCATATTAATTATTATTTCTTTATTTTCAAAATAGAATTAGCATTTTATTACTTTTATACTGTTTTCATTTTTATTTTTATTAAGTTTAATATACTAATTATATTGGACTTTCTTTTATAAACAAAGTTGAATTTTATATTTTGTTTGTATTTTTATTTAATTTTTTGATTATAGTATTGTTTTATATATTTGTTTGTTTATTTATAAACTAATGTTTTTATTATTTCATTTTCATTATTTTTTTTTTAACTGAGACATTTTTTTTTCTCTATTTTTTTATATGTTGTCTGTAATTATTAAATACTTTTTTTAATCATATTAAATTCATGTTTTAATGATTCATTTTTGTATCATAAATGTGTAGCCTGTTTATTATATTTTTTATTATGTTTGTTTTATAGATAGTATCAATATTTGATGTTCAATTCATCCATAGAATTTGCCTTCTTTATATAAATAAGTTTCAGTATTTATTTTGTTGTTTAATAATTTCTAAGAATACATATATTCATAAAATTGATTTTATTTTATTTTTTCCACTTTGAATTTTATTTTTTCTTGATTTATTTCATTATAGAATAATTTATTTTTATTTATATTTACACAATATCATGAAATAAATATCTATGTATCTTTCATAAAACAATGGTTCATATTTTGTAATTGTATAGTAAATATTTTAACTTATTTCATATATATATATATGCCAAACACAAACTTAAACTGTTTTCTATTTTGTTTATATTTAAAAGTATTGCTAGTGCATAATAATTTGAGTAATTGTTCAAGATCTTATATATTTATTTTAATATTTTTTATTTCTCTCTAATATAATTTTTTTATCATTTTCATTAATATTGTATGTATGCTATTAATATTGAACCTCTTAATATATATATTTTTGTCACATTCATTATCAATAAATATATTTAACTTATTTGAAAATTATATAGTTTTTTATTTTTATTTTGCAGTTATTTTTTAAATAATACTTTTTAAATATCTTAATACAATAATTTTGATGTTTTTGTTTTTTTTGAAAAATATGTAATGATATCATTTATAACTGATTTAAGTGATATATTGTTTATGAAATTTTGGATATCCTTTAATGGTAACAATTCATATTTTTGTTTGTCATTGTTAATTTATCAATATATCTTTATGATTGTATTTGATATCATGTAATTTATTTTTAGTTGTTGTTGTTGTTATTATTATTATTATTATTATTATTATCATCATCATCATTATTATCTTTTTTTATTTTTATACATTGTTTTTACTTTAACAATTAAAACATTATTTTAAAACTATATATGGTTTAAATTATAGATCAATTATAATTATATATTTACTAGGGGAGGGTTATTCTCTAGTCTATAGGGCAAATTATATACATAATATTAATTCACTTTATACACGTGATTATTTAAGCAAACAAACATTCTGATAAAAGATTTTCAAAAATTATATTAAGATGGCTAATAACTTTTTATTAAGTTAAAAAGTATATATTTTAGCTGTGAATATAAGCATTATTTATTAAAAATCAAATATATTTTGTACTATTTGTATAGCATAGATATATCCTTTTATTTAATCATACAACTAGCACTCTTGCCTAAAATTATACATATATATTTATTTTAAAAAATCAAACCACTTACAGTTTGATTGTTACAAGTGTAAACATTGGAACAAATATGTAAATTATTGTCAAGGGTTGTTAGCAGAGAGATCATCGCAACCGCCTTGCAAGCAAGTAGTTGGTTGCAGACGGTTGTGGGTTCACGTCCCGGCAGATGCTATGACATATGAAAAAAAATAAAAATAAAAAATATGTAAATTATTCCTAACATACTTTAGGCTAAACCAGTTTTTTCAAAACAATTTGACTTTTGTTGATTAAAAAGTCATTTATATGTATATTTCATTATCTACAATTTTATATATAGATGGATGGATGGATTGATTGATGGATATTTACTCATTTATTAGCAGTCTTCATTAGTAAATATGACAACTGTTATCCAAAAAAATAAAAAACATTCAAGTTAGGAGAGAAAAAAAAAAAGGGGGGGGGGAGGAATTACATAACTTTTGTAAAGATTCTATAAATTATTCCATGAAACACATATTTATATATATATATAAGATGCAAAGTTTTTTTTATCTATTTTATATTTTATGTCTTTTTACTTCTGCAACAGATTCTATTTTCAGAATGTCTTTAATCGTTTGTCTACTTGTAGTTTTCTGTTATATTGTATCTTTAGTCATTTCTTCTTATTAAAATAATCAATATAAACTCCTTTTAAATGTTTTTAATATTTATAATCTAAATTGGATCCATTTCACATAGAACAGATGCTTAATTATAAAATATCTTTTTAGGAAATCTTTTACTATTTATTCAGATCACATCTTCACTTCAATAAAGAAGTATCTTTGCAATAGTAGTATCAATATAATGATTACATCCAGAAAACTGTAAAACATATTAAATGACCTTATGATCTTGTGATCATATTTTAAAAGTATTATTAATCATCCTTAAATAAAATATTTCTGATGTGTTTATGGAAGTAAGGTATCATTATATTATTTTCTATAATATATTAGGAAGAATAATATTCTATTAAAAGTGGTTTTAGTACAGTAGATCATATCCAGGTATTGAGAGAAATTATAGAAAGAACAAATGAATATGAGTTGCCATTATGCTTAGGATTTGTAGACTATGAAAAGGCATTTGATTCTATAAACATTTCTTCAGTGATTAAAGCATTGGATCATCAAGGTGTAGATCCAGGATATTGTCATATTTTAAAGAATATTTATAAAAATGCAACAGCAACAATTAGATTACATAACAATAGTAGAAAAATCAACATTGAAAAGGGTGTAAGACAATGTGACTCCATATCTCCAAAACTTTTTACAGCAGTACTGCAAGAAGTATTTTGTGGATTAAAATGGGAAAATAAAGTAGTGAAAGTAAATGGTGATTATTTAAGTCATTTAGATTTTGCAGATGATGTAGTTGTTTTTTTAAAATAATGCTTTAGAGCTACAGGAAATGTTGCAGGAGTTATCAGATAAAAGTAGGAAAGTAGGACTAAAGATAAATGTTAAAAAGACTAAAGTAATGTTTAATAGATTTTCTCAAAATATGAAAATAAAAATTGATTATGATGAGTTAGAAAAAGTTAACAGTTACAATTACCTTGGTCAGATTATTAATACAAATGGAAATATAATGGATGAAATTAATCATAGAATTAAACTTGGTTGGAGTGCTTCTAGTAGAAATAACTTGATACTAAAAGGAAATATGTCTATGTGTTTAAAAAGGAAGGGTTTTAATAAATGTGTTTTGCCAGTGCTTACTTATGGATCTGAGACTTGGACACTTAATAGAAGAGCAATACAGAGACTTCAGACCACTCAAGGAAGTATGGAGAGATGCATGTTGGAAGTAACAAGAAGGGATCGAAAATGCAAGGTATGGGTAAGAGTACTAACAGGTGTTACTGACCTCATTGAAAAAATTAAAAGACTGAAGTGTAGTTGGGCTAGTCATATTGTTAGAAGAGATGATAATGGATGGACAATTGAAATTTTAAACTGGATTCCAAGAGATTGTAAAAGACCCAGAAAGAGACCACATGTGAGATGGGTGAATGAAATAAAAAAGTGTGCAGGGGTGATGTGGAGAAGAGAAACTAAAGATAGGAAAAGATGGATTAAACTTGGAAAGACCTTCATCCTGCAGTGGATTGATAGTGGTTGATGATAATGATGATGAATATTCTATATATAACAAATTTAATCAAAATTATATCAGTAACATATTAAATGTAATAGCAACACATTAGAATATGTGATGCAATTCAATATCCAAATTTATTGATTTATTTTCCCGAGATGATAACATTTTAAGCTAAGTACATGCTGAAGATATTTCTTCCATTATATTTGAAAATGTCTATATTAAACAGTTCACAAATATGAAGAAAGATGTTTTTCTTAATTATGTACTATCAAAACCTTATTAATTTTAAACATGAGTTTTAAAATTATTTCAGTTTCTGGTCAATCCTTTTATTTTGTTTTTTGTTTTTAATGTTATAACTATAAAAATTTATATTGATATGAATGTTTGTGGTCATGCTATATTGTATCAAAGGTTATTTAACAATGTGTTCATGAAACTGAAAATTATTTTTTTAATAATGAGCTTTTATCATTCTACTATTTATTTCTTTTAGATTTCTACATGAAATTACAGAGAAAAAAAGATTGAGCACCTATTTGAGATACAATGTGTAAACATATAAAGAAGAAAAAGTGCTTAAAAATCTACGAAGCAATGTAGAATTTTTGAATTTTTGCTTATTATTATTGTGTTAGTTATTTTCTTTTAAAAGCAACCTAAAAATATATGGTGAAATCTAAAAATGATATGTAAAAAATTAAGGAGGTAATCATTCTAATCAAACTGGTAGAATTGATCATTTTTCAAAATGAGATTAATTTAAAAGTTTAAAATCATAGTTAGTTTAAAGCCTTAATTGTAATATATATATATAATAAATTAAGTTTGATTTCTGTATTCCTTACCAAATATATGTAATATTCAAATCAATATATATATATCAAAATACAGTAAAATTCACATAAATTATTATTTTTAGAAGTACTTTTGATTATACATCTTGTATATCATCAAATGTTAAAATAACAGATTTAAGGGAAATCTGAATTGAACTATGGGTATTGTGAAAGGTTGTCTCGTTTTGATTATTAAATGTTATATAGTTGATAAAGACTACAAAATGTATAGTCGAAAGTACTTCTAAAAATAATATAATTTATTTGAATTTTACTGTATTTTGATATATATATATTGATTTGAATATTATATATATATTCTAACTAAAGTTATGCATCTTCAATTCATATTCTCAAAAAATATGTATATATAAGCGCATAAACTTTAACTCTACAATAATCTTGCAAATACATTATGAAAACAGTAAACCTTCAGACAGATTAATCAAATTATTCTTATTTTATATATTACAATAAGAAATTTAATTTATTATTTTTATTTAAAAATTTGAGAAATATAACTGTTTTTATTTCATTATTAAATTATATAAATTACATTGGCTTTTGATAATTCAGGTGGCATGTCTCCAAAAATGTTATCTGGTATTAAGAATCCAACAATTTTTCAATACACATTATCATTAAAGGCCATCCATTTTATTTCTTGTTTTATTTTTACAATTTATTAATTGTTATTTTTTTTATGCGCTGAATAATAAAAAATATTTTTTTCAAAACAATTTTCAAAATAATAAACATTTCTATATTACCCAATCATATCTTGAATTTCAAAAAAAATTTACACCAAATTATTATTCTATCTTACATCCATAAATCTTTACAATCCTTACATATTAATTTAGAAGTATTTTGTCAAGCGTTGGTGGCCTAGCGGTTAGCATAACTGCCTTCCGAGCAGCCGGCAGCGTTCGCTCCCCCGTCAATGCTTTGACATATATATATATATATAAATTTAGAAGTACTAACATTAAACATTGTGCTCAAAATCAGAATAAACATAATTAGGCAATAGATAACAATGAAGATAATTAACAATTATGTCACTGTCTCTTGATAAAAGTCATTTTAGCATATCAAAGTTCAATATGACTTCTAGAGTTTTAATATCACACAATTGCCTCAGGACTAATCATTCGATTATTTATTTGTAAAAACCCATCACAACTCTGTAATGAGTAAATTGAACTCAAATAAAAATATTTAATCATAATAAATTCATTGTTAATACTTAGTAACATAAATCATTTTAACAATAAATAACTCAAATTAATAATTTATAATTGAATTATTAAAATATTACTTTGTATTTATATTTATTATCTCTTTGTTAAAAATAAAAATCACCTCAGGGATAATTTCTATATCATAATAATAGTCAAGAGAGTGCTAAATGAGAGTTGTTTTTTTATGTTTTAACATAGTTTAAAATATCATCCATAAAAATGAATAATTAATTCATATTTTTCAAAAGTTTTTAAATTTTTATGAAGAAACATCCAATTAAGAAAGTAAAATAGATGATTGTTGTAAAGTAAAATTAATGAGATTTAAAGAAAAAAAGCTTTAATATGAACAAAAACTATATTTGAGATATTAAAAATTCTTTATATTACTTAACTTTTCAGAAACTTTTTAAAAAGCTAAATAATATATTTAAGATAAAAAATAAAAATCCATTTATGCATATATATAAATAACACCTACCACTATATTACTTGAGCAGCATTACCTATAAAATTAAGTTAGAATAAGGTAATATAGGAACAAGATAAACCTATTACCTATAGGTTACACAGATATTTAGCATATTGAAATTCAGACTGATGTAAACAAGAAACACAAAATTAAAGCAGCCAGATCTTAAATGAATTAGTTTGGTACTTATTGTTTATGTTAGTGTGAATTTGAATATATGCTGATTTATTAACCCTCTATGTGATGCTATTCACTATGGCTTCTCCTTTATCAAAGTCAGGAATCTCTTCACTACTATGCCCAGAGGAATATGTTAGCCACTTTATCTTCCCTTTCCATTCCCCACCCTAAGTTTTCCCCATATTTTTCTCTATCCTGCTCAATCCCAATTCAACAACATCATCACTGTCCATTCTATGGCCTTTATATCTAGATCCCCCTCATATTTTTCCAAACCCAGTATAAAGACCATTGACCACTTTCTGTATAATACTGTTCATATTTATTATTCCACAACTTCATTATTTGTATTCTTTATCGTTGTAAGCATTTACATTCAGTTAGAAGATGCTTAAACTTTTCCATGCCTTTCTTACATAACTTGCAGACTAAATCACCCACATTTCTCCATTTATGTGCATATTCCCTGGTGCTAATATCCTATTTGAGCCTTAAACAGTAAACAACTTTTCTTGCTATTATTGTAAATTATCTCACAGCCAATAGTCTGTTTATTTCTATATAGATTTAAGCTCTTTTTATTCTCCATACTAGATCTCCATCTCTCCAACTCCCTATTTTTGTTAATGCATTTATTTTTCTATCCCATTCTTTGTCCCTATAACACTCAACAATTCTCCTAATGCAATAATCCCACTTTTTGTACAAGTATACTGACATAAAGTCTTTATCCAAATTTTCTGAATACCATACTATTTTTTCACTCATCTGGTTGCCTACTCATAACCCATTTAAACACTATTTTTGGATATTCTCTTATTATTCATAAATTGCAATGTACTAAACATTTTTATTTTGCTTTTTGCATCTCTCATATAAAAGCTTGAGCATTTTCCCTTAATTGTCTTCTTTACCATCCACATATTTGCATCTAATGCACATCTTACTGTTTCTCTTTGTACTTTTTCTAAGTAATCTAATACCACTTTATAAACACATAACATATCATTATCCTAAGTTAATCCTGATACTGCCACTCCCTTCCATACAATTCTTGCTAAATAATATTTATTATATGAAAACACTGTTAATTTATTTTTCAGTTCCTTTCTTTTCTTTGCTTTATTTATCAATTTTTTCTCCAATTCCTCCAAGCAATTTCTCTGATTACTGAAGATGATTCCCAAATAGTTATACCTATTCACCACATTTAATTTTATATCCCCCAATAAAAATTCTTTCTCTTTCCCCAGTATTAATCACCATTACTTTTGATTTTCTTTATTAAGTTTAATTCCCATTGTTTTACTCACCTTTACAAATGTCTTCAATATAACTGCTGTATCTGCCTTACTTTCTGTGTACAAGAAGATAATCAGCAAATAAAAGACCTGATAATGTATTTACTCCCTTGCCATTTATTAATGGTATCAACTAGTCTTCCTAGACTTTCTATTGTTTTCTCCATTTCTATAAAATATAACAAAAACAAACCATTTTTCAACATTTTCCCTGCCTCATTCAATCCATTTTCTGTAAAATAACGATTTTCATTATTATGTGCTTTTATGTTTTTATCACTCAGTCTTTCACATGTAACATCTTTTCTATACCAATTACATATTTATTTAAGATTGTATCTATGTCTTCTCTGGACCTACCCTCTTTTACTCATCATTTAGTAATACTATTTCTCTCTCCCTTACATTCCTTCTTTTTATACTTTTCCAAAATATTTTTACTCCCATTTCATTCACTTTTATTAATATCCTCCAATAATTTACTATTTAATTTCATTCTTTCTCTATAATTCTTTCTTTATAATTATCTAGTTTAGCCAACCTTGTTTTTTTTTTAAAAAAAAATAGTTTACCCATTTAATATTAATTTCTTCACTTTCTTTGTTTTTAATAGCACATTTATATTTTATGCATGCTTTTCCCCTCTCTTTTACACTTTTACTAATTCTCACATTTCTTTTATTATTCTGAATACTCACACCTAAAACCCTATTTGCCATTTTTTATACTTCACCACATCAGTCCTCATATTAATCCCCAACAAACTCTTCCATGAATTCTAATTTTATTTTTATATTCTTCTAACTTATTCTTATCATTCATTCTCCATCCACACTTTTCACTATTCTTTCTACTTTTATTATTACTTTCCATCACAATACTAATCATTTCTACTATAAAGAAATTATGATCATGATTATATACCTCTCTTCATTATCAAATACTTTAATTTTCCATATTTTATTTATTCCCTCTTTCTCTACTAATACATAGTCTATTGAGTGAAATATATTATTTCTAGACTATATGCATAGTCCCTCATAAATATTTGATAAATTTTCCATACCCACATTCACTCTCTGACAAAAAATTTTCAGAGTTGTGTCCATTCTTGTTATTCACATCATCAACTTTTTCAATATGGCCATTCATATCATTATTTTATTCCCTTTTGTTTGAAACAATGTATATCCTTAATTAGGCATTCATATATGATACTACTGCACTCCATTATAGTTTGACTATCTCCAGTGGCCATATACACTACAGTCACCATCCATCTATTCTTGTATTTCTAACCTTATCCCAAACCACAAATCTTCTTGACACTTTACAGTATTTAAATATTTTTTTGACATAACTCTTATACTACCACTGTCTTTTCCCTTTTTTTTCTATTTATACCATACAATACCAAAATTTCCAATGTAGGTTCTTCTCTTAGATGTATTTCCACTACTTCTAATTCCGCAATCACTTCATTTTTCACTCCTTGTTTAATTTCACCATTTTTCTGATCTCTACCATCTTGCATATACAAATATCCCATTTTAACAATTTCTTCTTTCATAATTACTCTTTTATAAATTGTTTTGACTCTTGTTTCTCCATTACATCTGTAAATAACTTGTTTTCCATTAATTTTATAGACCCATTCCCTCTCCACATCTACATTTGTATTTATATCTGGATCAGCTATCCTTTGTTTAGTTCTTACATCTCATCCACTCTTAACCTTTTTGATAATACTGTAATTTAAAACCCTACTCCCTTTATAAGTTTCCTGAACTATATTATTCTTCATAAATCACATTGCATTCTGACATATTTTATTATTCCATATGAGAAAGTTTTTGGAAACATTCAACCTTTCTCTTTCTATACAACCTTTATTTTATACCAAAACTCAACAAACTGATCTTGATTTCCTTTTAATGTAATTTTATAAGTGAATAATATTCTAAAAAATCACATTTGATCATTTTAAACATTTAAAAACTGACCTATAAATATAATAATATGCCATAAACATCATTAACCCTAAACATAAACACTAAAATTAAAAATGAATTAATTTATTTTTAAGTTTGGTACTTTTCTGAATGAATGAAGGTAAATATATAATAATTATATCAAATTCTGCTTTAAAATCTGATATTTTCTTACAGAAATTATATTTTACAATATTTTAATACCAAGTCAATTTCAACAGATAATGATGTAATAGACACTCATTTTTTTCTTTATATTATAGTCAAGTTTATTAACTTCTATTTCTAAAAATATAACATAAATGAATATATTGGTAGTTTATCTGTGAATTTATTTATAATGATCAATCAATTAGTGTGTAAAAATAATCAAAAACATTTTATAAATAAACAAAACATCATTTTAAATTATACTTCAAAATCAATTAAAAAATTTAGACTTGATGAATATGAATATCCTCCATGCATTTTTGTATGTCGAAAGAACAAAAGACGCATCTTATGATGATAGTATGCTGACTACTTCACATTATTTTCCAATTTTTAAATTATTAAAAGCATTATGTTAAAATCTATTTTATAAAAAAAGACAGGTCATTATGACTTAGGATAGTGTTGATACAACAATCCTTACAAGACACCAGTGATTTCAGTGATTTTCAATAAACATGAGAGTTCACCTGGTAAGAGTTTTTGGAAATGCTTAGCCTTTCACTTCTGTATAAAATCTTTATTTTATATTAAAAGATAATAATTTGGATTTGATTTATTTTTAATTTAATGTTTTCACTGGATAATATTCTACAAAATCACATTTTATCTATTTAAAAAGTGACTTGTAGATAAGAACATATTATAAACTTCATCAGTGATGTTTGTCTAAACACTCTTTTGGTAAATGAACCTTTTTTTATTTTAAAGTTTTTTTATAGTGTGAACAAGATAAATAAATAAATATAAATTTATATAAAGGAACCATTTGACTAAATTTTTTATTTTCATATTTCATACATCTTACTTAATTTTGTTAGTTGAATTATTACATATCTTTCTATTTTTAGCTTTATTTTTAGAGATATTAGTCATTTTATAAACTTTTAATAATCAGGAAATATAGTGGCTTTCATGGGAATTATTAAAAATAAATAAATATATGTGTAAAATATGAATTTTGGAAAAATAATTGAACTATTTTTATTTTTTGATAATTTCCAATGACATTTGTACTTAAAAAAAAATATGCAAAAACAAAGTGAGATAGATTCTCTCTCACTAATTTTTAATATTGTTTGAATAACAGGCTTTAAAGTAATAGATCTATTTAACAAGCTATCTTATTAAACTATAATTAAACCAATAAACATCAAATGATCAACATTTTCATCTTCGAACATGTGAGTACATTATTCCCACACATATAAATTCGCATATATTTTCAATTTAATTTGTAAAGATGTGTCTGCCTTTATATATTTAAAGCATGCCTGTGTGAATATTTGATATTTTTTATATGTTCTGGCATGTATATTATTTGTCTATATATGTATGTGAATTAGCATATACTTCAGCAAAAAAATTAATTCCAATTTAGCTTCCCTTCTTTTTGTTTAGTTACAAGTTTAATGAAATTGTATTACAACGGACTAAAGCATTAATAAAAACTTAAATTTTAGAACTACTATTTTTCTAGGAAATTTTTTTGTTTCAGTTATTATAGTCATCAATTCATTTATAATATAAATAATAAATTTAAACTCTATATCATATGTATATGCTTTTATTAAAATGGTTATTTTTCGTTTTTTTTTTTACATTTTGAATTTTCATCTGAGATGGTTTACCATTTCCATTTCATTTTTAATAACTTTAAAGTTTTGAAAATGGATCCAAAATAATGAAATTGCTCTTATTTGAGTATAGAAAATTAAAAAAAACAGCAATTCTTTTAGTTATAATTAATTATGTCCCTACTTGACTAACGTTCTCAGTATATTATACATATACAATTAATATATACATAAGCAAAAAATGAATAATTTCTTTATCAATCTCAATAATAATAAAAATTTCAGAGTGCTTATATTCAAGGTTTCTAGGAAAAAACAACACTGAACATTAGTAGACAAAATCTTCCAAATATATATGTTTTTAAACTAATTTGCAGATGGTTGATTGTAATGCATTTGCTATAAAATATTGAATATTATTGCAAGGTTTATACTCTCAAGAAAAAAATACATAATATTGACATTAGTAAGTTGTATATAGGAAATACGTTTTTACTATCACAAAACAACTGATTATCTTATTGTTTAGACTAATAAAACATAGACATTGTGAGAATTTATTTGTTCATTTGTAATTCTGCTCTGAGTGACTGTACTTAATAATATTAATTTGAATTTATTAAAGCTACTGAGATCAGAAAAAAATTGTCAGACTTGGATTTATAACTGTCTTAAAGGGAAATGGCGTATGAAATTAAATTACTACATAGTTATATATATTCCAGTTTGCATCAATCTTCATACATTTTACAATAAAAAAGTTAAGAAGTTTTATCTCCTTAAATTTATTATATAAAATATTCATTGTTTATGTATAATGCTTCACAATCAGAATGTATTTAATAACATCTTTGCTGTATAATATTAGATGTAAATTAACATATATAAGTAAATATATTTAGGTTGCAATACTTACAGATAATTCCGAACACCAAGTTGGTTACAGATATATAAACAATAATCAATAAATTGACTATAAATTCTTGCTAACTTTAAAAAATAGCAATAAATGTATTTAGGGTTAGTATTATGATTAATCTTTTACTCATTAAAGTCACAGATTCAATATTTAAATAAAATGATTGAAAGACCATAGTAAATATGTAATACCATCCTCATACTTTTTAAATATCCATAATCAATCTTGGTATCCAGAATTATTAATAAATACCCTGGCTTCATATAGAATTATAAAGCAGTAAATCTATCTAAAAAAACAACAACTTTGAATCCAAGTTAAATCATATTAATAATATGTTTGAAATGCAAATAATTCAGATACTTAGAAATTAAATGTAATTATAGGGGATTTGAATACAGATTTTCAAACTCTCCCCTCTTCAACTATTTATTCTATCTCATTCAACTGATACACATGACCATATTATTTATCATTTTCACATGTATGTGGTCAGGTGTATCGTTTGTATGGGGTAGAGTGGATAGCTGAAGTGAGCTTGAAAATCTGTGTTCAAATCCCATATAATCATATATATATAAGTAAAACAAACATATTAATTTCAATTTCTGTTATCATATTTGTATTGTCATAAAAACAATGTGGCTTATTTTTATAATACAAGCTGCATATACTCTTAAAAAAATAAATTTTATTGAAATATTTCACACAAAATATTAAAGAGTAGCAATTAATTTACTGAGTGCGCAGAAAGTATATATAAATACTTTAAACAAGCTTTAAACTGTGTTCAATGCACTTCAAAATTTGTAATAATCAAACACATTTTTCTGAAAGAAGGATCTTCCAAACCACAATACAAGATAGTGACTTTTATAAAGATAAGAGCAGCCATCTTATTTTTACCCTAAATGTCCACTTACAAAGGCAAATCTGAAGCATCTTGATTTGGAAGTGTGAAATTGCTGTTTTCTCCATTGTTTAAGACCAATATTTCCTTTACAAATTAACATACTTTCCAAGATTAAGATCGTAATATTAACTTGCTGTAAATCTCAAGATTTCATGTATGTTAATTTGTAAAGGAAATAGTAGACTTAAACAGTGGAGAAAACAACAACTTCACACTTCCAAATCAAGATGCTTCAGATTTGCCTTAGGGTAAAAATAAGATGGCTGCTCTTATCTTTATAAAAGTCATTATCTTGTGTCGTGGTTTGGAAGGTCCCTCTCTCAGCAAAATGTGCTTGATTATTACAAATTTTAAAGTGCATTGAACACAGGTTAAAGTTTGCTTAAAGTATTTACAAAATATTAAGAAAATTAGCTGATGTAAAATTTTTCATAATAACAATAAAAGAAAATGAAATATTTAAAATGTTTTACTTTGGGTTGTTTAAAAGTGCATATTCAAAATTAATTAAAATGTTGCAATAAGCATAAAGTTAACAACATAAAATTTTTGCCAAACAAGCAAAAAAAAAAATGGTCAGAAGCATTGGTGGCCTAGTGTTTAGCACAGCTGCCTTCCAAGCAGCTGGCACAAATTCACTTCTTGGTCAACACATTTGACATATGGAAAAAAAATACTTTTAAAAATCATGAACTTTTTTTAACTTAAAAAAATAAAATTTAGAAAAAGTGATTTCTGCAGAGTTCTGGGGCCTAGATATGTTTCAGAGCTATGTTACAATTAAGCTTATATATATAAACCTTTTGATTGGTTATCCATGGTAGGAATAGAATATAAAATGATATTATAGCTCCAAACTTTTAAATTAAAAATTTTTAATAATAGTAATGCTATAAATTTTGATACAATAAATGACTTAATACCTAAAAATTAAAAATAGAATTCTGTAGATATTTAATAACCATTATTATTTATAATCATTTATATTATAATCCACCATATAATTTCAATGCAATAGTTGCCAATCCAAATAAACATCGTTACTTATAAATTCAGCTTTAATTTATTTTTATTGTGATTCTCCTTTAAAACCTAAATATATAGAATTGTAGTAAATAAAAGAAGGAACAACTAGCGATTACAAGATAATAATTTATTTTAAAATTATCATCATAATAATATATTTTAAGTATAAATATTTATTATTAAACTTTATATTTAAATTCAATTAATAATATCATATACTACAAATATAATTATACTTAATATTTTAATCTTAAAGAAATGATTTAAATTATTTTATTTTGTAAAATATTATTAATTTTAATTATTTTAAATAGAGACAGAAAGTATTTATTTGAATGTTGTAATAGTTGATTTGAGATAAGTAGTTTTCTGATGTCACATTATCCAGGGGGGTTTAAGGGAAAGAAGTAGATAACAAAAGGTACAGATTCATGGAAAAAAACAGCAGGGAGCTGTTTCAATTTCATTTCTCATTAAAATTGTTAAACGTTTTTAAATATTTAAAGTTTTAAATGGTAAAATATTTAAAATGCTGTCTAAGGATATAATATATTTATAAAAATTGTTAATATCATGGAATGAGTTCAAACCAGTTTCTTTATGATCTAATTGCAATCCTGATCATCTGCTTATAACTAAAATAATATTTAAAAGAAGTTTAAAAGAGAAACCAAAGTAGTTATTCTTACTTGGGGCAATCATGAGAAAAAAAAACAACTACATTTCCTTAAAGAAAGATGGATCTGCATTCGTGTAAGAAAACATTCGTTTATTTCTGTCAAATTAAATATTTTTATTAGTCATATATTAAAAATGAGAAACAAGTCAAAAATCGCTAGAAATAAATTTTCCATTCTTGTAAAAGAATTTTTCTGATGTTAAAAATAATGACTTAGTTGAGAGTGATAAGTCGAATGAAAATTAAATTTCTGTATGAATTGAACAATTGATGTGTGATAAATAGCTTGAAAAATTTTGAAGATGAAAATGTTTAGCATATATTTAATAATGAAAAAAAGACAAATAAAAGATGAATTAATATTTCTCATATTTTGCAGAATAAGAAAGGAACAGTAAAATGAGAAGGATAAAATTCTGGTTAACTTTTTAATAGTAGATTACAGTCGTGAAGATGATCCACTATAATACAGAAAGTTAAATGAATTTATTCATATGTTACTTAAATTTTACAAGATTAATAAGCAACAGGAAAGGGAAGAAATAAGTGCAGTAAACTTACTGGTGACTTGGTTAAACATATTTCAAAGTTTTGTAATGTGTGAAAATAATGTGAAGTTGTACTGACAACATTTGTTAAATTATTTTGTTAATATATTTTTCAAGAGTATAATTATGCACATGTGGCATTAAACTAGTCAAGAAGGAAGAATGCATCCAATTCAGAACCTTTGTGCAATTACTGTTGTGCTTATTTGTCAAATGTTCTGTTTACATATACATATGTTTCTAGTAGAAAGAAGATACGAAAAGCATCCAAACTCGCAAAAAATGATGAATGTCCATTGGGTTACCATGGTAGTATTAAACTAGGAATTGAAATGGGTTTTTTTTAAAAAAAAATAGTATGCTTAAAAATGTGAAGAGAGTATACATGAGTTATGACATCAAAGGGTGTGTGGGATATATTTTAACTTTATATTTTAACCAGTATATAAAAAAGTGTGGTAAAATGTGTTGTAGAGGTATTTCAAATTTATTATTATAAAATATATTTGATAAAGGGGAATGAACTAGTGATGATAAATAAAAATTTATAGGATTACATGAAAATAATAATAAATATATTGTAAAGAAAATACTGATGATCTCATTTGTTATAAATAAATAAAAAAGTATTATATTGATGATGATAAAGGTAGATTATTTGTTTTGTAACATGATCTCAAATGTGGATAGAAAAATATTTAATGAAAAGATTGAATTATATTATGGGTCCAGAGGGAGTATAATTATAGATGCTGAAGACAGAGTAGGAAAAGCTGAGTTGAAAATCCAGGATAGGATATAAAAATATCATCCTGAAGAGCTGATTGAATAGTTGAATGGAATTAACTTTATCACAACCATATAGCTTATTAGAAAAAGATGAAAGAATTTTCTGCAAAGACATGAGTGTAGTATATACTGTAAGTACTTGATGGGTAAGCCAGGGTAAATTGGGGTAAGATCATTAGGAAAATGATTACCTGCAAAAATATGACACCATATACATAAAGGAAACCTCTATCCCTCTATTATGATATAAAATTTTTGATAAAATCAGTTTCTTATCTATGAAGTTTTAGGGTAAATAAGAATATAGAGGCATCGAAAGTGGAATAAATATTTTAACAATTTTATAGTTTTTCTTCCTAAGTTTTGTCAGATTAGCTTAAAAGTAGTAAGACCATATACAGAACAAATACTTTATATTTGAATAAAATCTGAATAAATTTTTATATGAATAATGATACCTGAGATCAAAGACAAACAGAAAATATAAGTGAGAGATAGAGAATGAATATATAAAATAAATTACATTATATAAAAAAGAATCCTTAATTTCACTATTCATTTTGAATACATTATAAATATTGTTTTTATACTATTTTTTTTTGTAACATTATCACAACTATATTTTTTGTTGATGAGATTATAGTGCAATATTTTTATACAAATTTTGAATTATAAAGTATAATTTAAATATTATAATATAATTAAAATATCTGGAGTTACAAAATATAAGGCAAATAGGGAAAGATGATTAAGAAGATAACCACAAGAACTCATGAATTGTAAAACTGTATAATAATAATATAAAAGCATACAGGTATTTTCAAGAACTAGATAATGAATATGGGGTTAAGGTTAAATGTATAAAATAATTATTATGTCTATCTTTAATGAGTGTACATAATTTTATTGTAAATTTATAAACAGTTAAATGATTATTTTGTTAGGGAATTATTTAACATAAGGTGTATAGCTCTTTGTTGTTAATTATTATTGTTGTGAATAAATGAATATTTTAATTTAAATTTTGTATTAGTAATTTTATTGCATTTGAGAGTCATTTCCATCACAAGGTCACATCAATAAAGCACATTATCCACATAGAATTATACAGAGCATATATTGATTATATGCTTTATCTGAAGAGTTACATTTAAGAATTTATAATTGATACATTATTAAAACAGGCAAAACTCTTTATACATATTGCCACTCATTGCAAGCCAGAGTAATCAATGGATGCCAGAAGACTTGTGTGTAAAGTCCCCATATAGTGCCTACTTATCCAATATCCGCAAACTAGTTTCTGGTTTGTGGCCTTCAGAACCTTAGATCTGAGAGCACTGTACATAGATCTTAGTATCTAATGCAACCGTCCAGCAGTCATAACTACAAAACTATGAGACTTAAATTGAAAATACTATAATATTTTCAATCCAAGTTCATCCACTTATATAGTCATATAGGTCTGAACTCAGTTCAGTATCTACACATTTTGGTGTCTTTGGTTCTTTAATAACCATAGCCACCACTATCCTATTGGCCACAAGCCATAAACTAGTCTGGGGATATTGGATGAGTAGGCACTAGATGAGAATTTTATGCACAAGCCTTCTGAAATCCATTGATTGCTTTGGCTTACACTGAGTGGCAATACATATAGAGAGTTTTTCCTGTTTTAATAACAGTTAAGAGCAAGCATAAGAAATTGTGATCATGTGATGTTTAATTGACACATTAATTATCCATTGCTTTTAAATTATAACTATATTAAAGGGAGTTTCTAGTACTTCATATTTTTATTAGATATAAAAGAAACCTGAAGATTTATTTGAAAAGTATTACCAAGTATTACAAAATGGAGAACATATAATAGAAATTAATAGAATGTTTTTTAAGAGTCACATTCTGCTTTTGTAATCTAATTTTAAAATGCATTTTATATCATAAATTTAGAAGTATTATATTATTTCAGAGTACAAGTTACTGACCAAATATATGTTAAAGTTTGTCATTCTGAAGGATTTAATTACAATAGGTGAATGATAAGTAATTAAGAAATGTATATAATTGAGTTAGACTTTGGAGATAATAAATAAATGAATAAATAATAATAATAATAATAATAATAATAATAATAATAATAATAATAATAATAATAATAATAATAATAATAATAATAATAATAATAATAATAATAATAATAATAAAGCTTTTGATTACAATAAAAATCAGTATTCCATAGTGATTGACATTAGTATAAGTATGAGAATAAATCTTAGGTAAGTATATTAAATTATTTAAGTGAAGGTAATGAGTAGATAGTGATCATTAATTTTCATGTCTTATTATTATAGTTAGGTTAATTTTCAAATAGAAGGTTAGTCAAGTTTTGCAATAGTAAGTGTGATTTTATTTAAATGGTTGGATCCTAGTAAAATCCCTCTTGTGATTCAATTATTTAATTATCAATCTAATTGTTATATTAATTTTAGAATAGAATACTTATGATCCCTGAGATATCCATAGGATAGCGTTAATTATCTTAATTTAATGTAATTTTTGTTTTTATGTTATTATTTTGAGAGTCTTAAATTATAGAAGAGTAATTAAAGCATTACTTAAATGAAATATTATGTTAGTCATTGTTTGTTGTGGGGAATTTTCTAATGATAATAACATTATGGTGTTAGGAGAATTTTTACAATGGCAATGCCATTGTGGAGTATATTTTATATACTTCTCATGTTAAAACCTCTATGTTGTAATCTTCCCTAAAGTCTATCTTATGATTTGATGTATCACAAGTTTCAAGCCCTATAAAAAGTCTTATACTTAATTTTTTTGTATTTGATTATTTATCATGAACTAGTAGCATAGAGGTTAAAAAGAGAAGGTAGGGTAGAGGTGTGAAAGAACTTAAGGAAAGGTTAAAATATATATATAAACAAAACAATGTTTATATATTATAACAAATTTAGTGATGGATTATAAGATCAAAAATTATTTTACATTTTAACACTAGTAATATCAAATAGTCTCAAGGTGTAACACTAATACATGCATTCACAATATATAATATGCCTTTGGTATTGGTTTAAAATCCCAGTTAGAGAAAACTTGCAATTTTTTAGCTTCTAAAAAGTCTTAATATTTTTTGCCCAGTAACTAGACATAAGTAATGCATTTAACCACCCAAAATTTATGGATCAAAGATAGAAAACCACCCACTCTTTCATCATCTGATAAACTTATAATCTATTAAATAATACCTTTCTCATTATTTTTTATAAAGAAATGTTGCAGAGGTTTTTGGCCTCATAAATTATTTAAAGGTTCTTTTGGCTTTTATCTATATTAAATGGTAATATTAACATAGCATCATTTGATTCTTTTAGTGACACTTTACAAAAGAACAGCTTCTTATCATTACTATTTTAGCTTATGAAACTACATTGATTTCAGTATTAAATCCCAAATTCTCATTGATAAAAACAAAATCTAGAAATTGTTCTGTGGATAGGGATAAAATTTCACTACCATGTATCTACCATTGATAATCAATCTTGAATATATAGCAGTAGAATAGTAGAGAAACCAATCAGTAATTAAATTTGTATAATGTAAATAATATATAATTAATGATGTTTGGGTTTGTTTTGATAATATTTGTGTATAAAAATAATTGCCAATTTTTATAACTGAAAATGTACATTTTATTTCTTATATTAAAATATATTTATAATTTATAAAAGTCACATGACTTTTAAAAAAATAAAATAAAGAAAACAACAAATAAAAAGTAATTTTTGAATTTTAAATTCATATGTTGACATTTAAAATTGTTCAATTTAATATTTTTTTTAAAAAGCTATCATATTTAAAAATAAATAAATAACTTAATAAAAACGTATATTCTTGATAAGAGTTATAAGGACATAAGATGAAAAAGAAAAAAATATGGCAATATATTTTGATGCTATTCCAAATAATTATGACTAATATTGTAAATTTTGCTATTGTGATACAGGGTCAAATAATTTATTCATAAAAAGATAACATTACTCTCTTATTCTATAAGCTTCATTGGTTATATCCATGACAAATGGCTTAGGGTTTGCTTTCAGATAATGAGAAATTTCTCAAAATGTTGCTCTTTTATAATGTTTGGAGATGAGTCTTTTATCATTCTTATCCAATCTCAGGATTATTTGGATGTCACATGACTGTGAATGCACTGACTATACAAAAACATGAGTGAATAAAGTATCATCTTGCTCGCTTGTTAAGATAAAAGTAGAAATTCCAACATGGTTTCATAAAATAATCCATTTACTGCATAAACTTATAAACTATTTATGAAAAACTATAACAGCGGTCCCCAACCTTTTTGCACTTAAGAGAACATTCTATAATATTGTCCAGGTGGTGGACACCATTTATTTTTTCAATGTAAATTTATAGTTGGACATATTGCTAGAAGAGATTATAATAGATGGACAATTGAAATTTTAAACTAGATTCCAAGAAATTGTAAAAGACCCAGAAAGAGACCACATGTGAGACGGATGGATGAAATAAGAAAGTGTGCAAGGGTGATGTGGAGAAGAGAAGCTAAAGATAGGAAAAGATGGATTAAACTTGGAAAAACTTTCATCCTGCAGTGGATTGATAATGGTTGATGATGATGATGATTGTTAATATACATAATGTACAAAAAATATTTATTTCAGAAATAAAATTTTAACATTTGATTACAACATAATACAATAATTTATAAGAAATTTTAAAAATTAAATTTATTTGTATCAGATAAATAATTTTTTATCATGTTCAGATAGCGGCGGGCACATGTAAACTGGTCTGTGGGCGCCATGGTGCCCGTGGGCATAGGGTTTGGGACCCCTGGAGTATAAAGTGATAGTTCTAAAAGTATTGACATTTTGTATTGATTAAATTCTAATAAAAAGTAATTAAAGTTTTAAAAAAATGCAGAGATGAATAATATGAAATAATTAATTTTATCTGCATGTTGAATCTGCAAATGGAATTGCGGACTTGAGAACAACAGTTTGACAAAACTCAGCTCAGTTCTATCATTTTCAGTACTCAAATATAAGATCTTCTGAATAACAAAGCATCTGATTACTGTAATAGCAGAAACATAATACAAAAACATTAAAAGGTATTTACAAATTAAACTTTTAGTGCCAGTGTAATTTAAAGATCTATGTTGCTTATACATTATATGACTTTCTAGCAATTTACCATTATTTTAGTATTAATATTTTATATCACAGCCTAAATATCAAAACTTATTAATGTTTACAATGGAGCTCTTAAAATAATATAACGGCAATCAATGTAAAATTACCATTGGTGTTAATTAAAACTAAATACTTCAATTTTTTTCAAGTATATAATTACACACACTTAAATACTTAAAAGGTTTAAAATAAAGGCACACAAGATGTAACTTTTTTCCATGTGTCAAAGCATCGTCTGGGAAGCGAACCTGGGGCAACTGTTTGTAAGGCGGCTGTGCTGACCACTCAGCCACCAACATTCGACAAAAGATGTAATTTGTTCACATTTTAAATTAATTTTATCTACTTCCTGATAGTGTTAAAAGTATGTTGAATGTATTTCATATAACTTACTATATTTCTTTTTCATACATAACCTTAAAATATATATATTTTTTAAACTGAGAACGATATTGAATCTCTGTTAATGCTTTTGTTTCAAAATGATAAATGATAATTTGACTGTCTATTTTCTATAATAGTTTATCTTTAAAATGTTCTTGAATCCATGACAGATTTTTATAACTTGGCAACAAAAAAAAAGATGATCAAACTCAACAATATATATAAATGAACTTGTAGCAAAAAGTATTTCTATATGATTAAAACAATAGTTTTAAAACTAATATATATATATATTTTAAAAGTAAAGGAATACAGTACATTTATTGAAATATACAAATGAGAGTCTTGTTTTACATATATTAGTTTTATTGGTGATCGAGTGGTCAGCACAGCTGCCTTACAGGCTTACAAGCAGTTGTCCCGAGTTAGCGTACTTTGCCTTTATATTATCAAAACATTATTCATGCTTTATTTTTATATTGGACTATTTCCATCATCTAATATGTGTGTTGAATGTCTTTAGAAAAGTTTATTTTTTAGTTAAATATTCCAAATGCATTCAACTGTTAGTAATATCACAGCAAACAGGTTAGTATATGCACCAACTGTTAGTAATATCACAGCAAACAAATGTTAGTAATATCACAGCAAACAGGTTAGTATATCACTAACTCTTAGTAATATCACAGCAAACAGGTTACTATATACTCAACGTTTCAAGAGGTATTTTTCTCCCCTCTTCTTCAGGTGTTGCTGGCATGACCAGTGACAGTACTAGCATGGGATTCAAACCTGGGCCCTTAGAATCTCAACACACATATTAGATGATGGAAATAGTCCAATATAAAAATACAGCTAGAACGCCATCATCACAAACCTTCAGAAAAACATTATTCATGCTTATATAATATACAATACTTTTTCTGATTATATATAAGAAACGTAAAAATTATTTATTGTTGATCTGGACACTAGACAGGATTACTTGATTATTGATGACCAAATAGATTTATTCAAAGAAATAATCTACATATTTATAAATAATGTGACTAGAAAAGTTATATGTAACTATTAATTTTAGTTTAATTACATTGATGGTTTTATTACATTTATAACATGTTCTGAACTTATAGTATATTCTCACAAAAAAGCCTAATAGGCAAAGAGAGAGAAAGAAATAGAGATAAGTAATCAGACAGATAAGGTCAAACAGATATGTACACAGGTAACCAAATAAGTAGATAAGTGTGTATAATGCTAAATAGACAACTAGTTATACAGGTAGATTGTTAAACAAATATATTAGTAAATAGGTGGGTAGGGAGTCAACAATTTGTTAAGTATACAAGTAAGTTAGTAGGTAACTGGCTAGAGAGACATTCTAACAGTTATATGATTAGATTGCTAGATATGATATCTTCAACAGTTCTTTAAAGAGAAGTAGTGGGGAAAAGACAGTAGATGCCAAGTTTTGCAATTTCCAAGTATTTTACCATTTAGCTAAAAATAGTTTGATACCTAAATGATTAATCCACTTATAAAATGATTTACATAAAACAATTTGTATATTTAATACAACTAATGAATAAAAAAAATCTCTAATGTAATTTATGGATAATTAATCAAAATTCAAGTGACATTTTATATTCTTCAAAAAAAAATCGAATCGTTGATGAGCCAAAATTTTATATTTGCAAAGTGAGTTAGACACTTTTGATTAGGAAATGCTTATTAATTAAACAGTATTTTTTCATATTTAAAGATCATTCTGCCATCTTCTACCAGTTATTACTAGTGCTAATCTATGTTCAATATCTAACATTAAATTATAAAAAATTAAAAGTATATATATATCACTTAATAATACAATTAAGAAAGAATTAAAATAATACATATTTTAATTCATATGTAACTAATTCTATATGATTCTATAAATAGTTTTTATGTAGTTGAAAAATAGTTAGCTATTATAACAGACTAATTTTGAATTATTTACATTATTTTTAATGGGACACTTTTCTTATGAATAAGTAAGTAGTCTAATGGAAATATATTTATCATCATCATTTTCAAGCAATATTGAACCATTGTAGGAAGAAAATATCTTCAAGTTTAATTTCTTCATTTTATAGCTTCTTTTCTTTTCATCACATACCAAACATTCTTATTTCATTCATCCACCTCATCTATGGCCTTTTTCTGGATGTTTTACTAAATATTGGGATTCTGTTTAAAACTTCCAACTAATCTTATATTCTTACTTTTTCTCTCAGAAATTAAATTACTAGTGAAAATTGAAGATCTAATTTTGGAATTACTGTTGCATTTTGTTTTTAAAGAATAACTTTTTTTTTATTCTTAACATCGATAACATTTTCAGCATCTTTATGGGCAAAACAAAATTAAGTAAATGTTATATAAATATTTTTTCATGATAAACTGTTTTGAACATTTGATAAGACAAAAAGGAAACATTTTTGTTTGTTTATCTGTTACAAGATGGTAAAAATTTCATAATCAGATATTGTGCAATCATGCATAAACTTTCATCTTCAGTATTTAAAAAGAATGAACAATTTAACAAAATATTATGTTTATATATTTAAATTTGATAAATATTTAATGTTACGTTTTAATTAACTTTCCAAGTTAAAAACATATTTTGAAAAGTCTTCAAATTTTCAAATAATTAACATTTATTAGCATAGTTATATATTTATGCTGATATAAATCGAATGACATTACTATGACTAATATTTGAACATAATATATAACAGAGGTCATGGTTTGTAAACTTAATGTGTAAAAGACAATTAGTAATTAAGAATTAATTTGAATTTTTTTAAGTGTAATTAAATATTATTTAAAATAATCCATATTATTTTAAATTTCTTATAATAGTGTAAATTATTATATAAAAAGAAGAATTATGATTTAGAACTAATTTTATATTCATTTCACCACAACATCAACACGGATTATATTAACAAAACCATTTCTTTCCTCTGTACACTAGGACCATGTATTTTACTCTTGAGATATGACTGGTTACCAGATAGTAATGTAATTTAATCCTCATATCCAAATCAGTATCTGCTTTTTGGCATTATCAATAAAACATGATATATAATATTGGAAACTACAGTTATACATTTGTTAATATTCTTAGCTACTTGTTTACTATCAAGCTTTCAGCTTCAATTTAAAAAACGATTAATTTTATACCTAAGCCAATCTGTTTTATAGATGTATACAACTAATACTAGGTCAATAACTATACATTTTAATAGTCTTAGTTTTTCTATATATAGTTACCTTTATCTATGACTAGAAATATTAATATCAACTCTTAAGATTATTATAATATTAAAACTATTAATCCTTTTTGAACCAACATTATAGATTTGCATAATTATACAAGCAGATTAAAAACAGAGGTTTTTTAATTAAATTTCAGTCTAAAAGTATTGTATTAAACAAATGAGTTAAATGTAAAAACAAAAACCTGAAAATAGTTTGAAGATTAAATTTAAATTGCTGCTATCATTTGATTATCATTAATGATTCACATTTGAGCTAGAATACAGAGGGGGGGGAATGCTCTTGTTAGGATGATTGGTACATTTTTATTCAATACCAAACCAAACACCATTGAAGTTCATTATATGTATCATTTCCAATTTGTTACTTATGCAATATGGTTCTTATTCCTAGACTAGTCATTATTCCCAGGGGACTGTAAAGTTGTCAACCAAAAGAATGGTTATCAGGCAAAGATGAAAGGTCTAAGAATTACCTGATGTCAGATCTAGGATACCATTCAATGCTATACATATGTCTTCACATCTCTTTTTAAGTGGATAAAGATTTCTTGAATTGAAAAGTAGAATATTGCTAGACTTTGTGAAGTTAGAAGAAATGGTGAAATAATTAATTTAAAATGTGGACATAGACTTTACTACAAAATCACAAATATTGAAAGCATAAGTGGCATGGGATTCATTTTAAATGTAAAGATGGAGGAAACAACATAGTGAGATTGCTGGTGTATCAGATAGACTGGTAAGATTAGTTATTCAACATAATGCAAAATACCAAATGAATGTAAATTTGGTTTATGTCCCAATAAGATCTCATTGGGATGGAAGAATATTTTTAGTCAGACCAAACAACAATTTTTCATGAGAGACATTAATGCTAGAATTAGTATATGATTAAAAGATGAAAGTATTGTGAATAAATTTGATTATAGTGATAGAAGTGACAGAAGATGTAGACTTATGGAGTTCACAGATAAAGAAGCATTGTATATTGTGATTTTTTTCTTTGAGAAAATGCTAAATGGAAATGGACATGGAAGCATCCAAAGGAATATATAGTAGAATTGAATTATATTTTATAAACAATTGCTGTCATGTTATTAATATATTTCATATATGAAGCAATTACCAATTAGTGAGATATAAGATAACAGCATAATGCAAAACTAGAAAGACAAAAAGTTATTAAGAAAGCAATATTTACAGTTAATATTCCTAACTGATTGAAATATTCCAATGAATTCAAATTAAGACTTGTAAATCATTTTAAAATATTGATGATCGCTCAGATTTGAATAAAATCAATAGAAAAATAACTGATACACTATTAAGAACTGCAACAAGAATAGCTGGTACAAAAAGTAGCAATTTATCAGTACCTTTATTTATTGAGGTAAGACAATGTATGAAAAAAAGAATTAATGTTAAATATATATAAATATAATCCATTATGAAGAAATAAATATCTAGAGTTTTGTAAAGAGTTACTATTAATGTAAGAAAATATAATTGTAAATTAAGAGAGAATGCTATTAGGTGTAAAGTAACATCTTAGTATAGCTAGGTAACTTGTTTCTGAAAAAAAAAGATGAAATTATTAGTAAAAAGAGAAGTGTAATCATGAGATATATGCAAGAATTCTACAAAAAAAAAAATTATATGACGTGTGAAAAAATTCTACAAAAAAGTGTACAATAATAAATAACAAAAGAACAATGTATATCCTATTGTTGCTGCCTTTTCTGAATTGTCCAGACAGATAATTAAATCTATCAAGAAGAGAAAAGTTTCAGAAAATTATGGAATTATAATCAATATCTTAAAATAAACATGTAAAGAAATAGAAATATAAATGTTTAAATGATTAAGATATACCAGATTATTGAAAGAATATAATAGGATTATAAATATTTAAGACTTATCACTCTTTTATCAGTTGTATATAAAAATTTTGCCCAAGATTTACAATTTATCTACAGTGAATTTTGAAATTTTAATCAATTAAAAGGCCAACCACAAAGGATCACATCCAGACATTGAGGGAAGTTATAGAAAGGGCCAATAATGATGAGTTGCAATTATGCTTTGGATTTATAGATTATGGAAAGACATTTGATTTTCTCAACATTTCTACAGTAATTAAAGCATTGTATCATCAAGATTTATTGTCATATGAAGAATGTTTATCAAAATGCAATAGTAATGATTTGATTATATAGTTAATATAAGATTAATATTTAAAAAAGATGCCTCACAATGTGATTCCAATCTGCAAACTCTTTATAACACCTTTGCATAAAGTATTTTGCACTACCCACCACTCTCCACTCTATCTCATACCACTGATACACTTGAAGTAGTATGAAAGTCTGTGCTCATATACCCTATATATTTTATATATATATTGATACAAGTATATAATAAGCCTGTATTTCAGTTATTATTAAGTATTTTAAAGATTAAAATTGAAAGCTAAGAGAATAAAAATAAATGAGTTTATTTAATGTTTTCCTGAAGATTTATGATGCTAGTATTTTAGTTGGATTTATATATTGGACTATTTCCATTATCAAATATTAAGTATTGAATGTCTTTACAAAAATTTAACTTTATTTAAATCGTTCAATTACATTCAATTGTTAGAAATGGCACACAGGTTAGTATATGCATAATGTTTTGAGTAGTTGTATTCTCCTTCTTTTGGTGTTTATTGAGACCAGTGGCAGTATTAGTATGGGAATTGAAACTGGACCCTTAGATTCTTGAGTATTTGAATTTTAAGGTAATTCTCTAGCCAATTGAACCAGGCTGCCAAAGACAACAGTTAGTAGAAATGTCATTTACTTAATTATAAGCTTTCTTGAGGTTTCTCCACTTTTTCCAAAGAGCAAAATTGATTAGTGGTTTCCATGCATTATGTATAGTCTCACTAGATTGACTTATAGGGGTATTTACTATTGTCATGTAAGCAGATTCTTTGATTTTTTTACTACATTTTCCTTGCTATCCAATATTTTTGTATTTTTCCAACTGAACATATATTCGTTGGTACATACATGGTCTTCTACCTTAGACATATTTGCTTCCTCTCTTTTAATCATCAGTTTGTGTTATTGCAATCACTTAACTGGTCTCACCATATACATTACTCCACATTCACATGGTATTTCATAGATGCAGTTTTTGTTTTTCAGCATTTTAAATTTTTTGTAAATATTTAAATTCCTTGTATTGTGGTATGGTTCTAGAAAGCTGCTCTGATGTTATACTGATTGTATATTTTTCTTAATTTATTTGCCATTTCTAGAATGTATAAGTACACCACGGTACCAATAACTGTTTTTTCTCTTTTGATGGTTCTTTTTGTTGTCTATTTAAGGTTTTCTTAATGACAACTGGTGGATGAATATTTTTCATAAGAGTTTTATATAGACCACTTTTTCCAAATCCCTAGTTTCTGAACAAACTTCTTTTGCTCTATTCCATATTGATAATGTAACTCCATGTTTTGTTTCTGGTGTGATTGGATATATGTGAAAAATATTTCCCTGTATATGTGGGTTTTCTATAAACTAGTTTTGACTTTACCATGAGGAAGTCTTGTCACAAGAACTTCTAAGAATGTCATTTATAGAAGGGGGTGTGTTAATGATGTAGTTCCAGAAAGTTTGTCATATTGCTCCAACATGTTACTATGTAACAAATATATCAACATAGTGAAGTCAAACTTTAGGTAGATATGGAATACTTTTTATGACTGGTTATTCCATGTAAATATTGCTAATCAGGGGTCATAATGGTGAACCTATAGCCATTCCTTTGCTTTTGCAAGAAGAATTCTCTATTGTATTGAAAGTATGTTTTTATTCAGATTGTTAATAAAAAAAGCTGCTCTAGTTTATAATCTATTATCACAAATTAATTTTTTCTTAAGTGGACAAGCATCACATATGAATAATCTTTCCACATCAAATATTACTGGTATGTCAGTTCTTTCAATTTTTGTGTTCTTGATTAATTTTACAAAATGTCTAGAATCACTGACAATTGACTGGGTTTTGTATGCCAAAGTACTAAGAATTTGAGAATAAATTTTGAGAAACATTAGCAAGATAAATTTCTAGAATTAACAATAGGTTTTAATGGAACATGATCCTTATGGATTTTAGGTAGACTATAAAGATGTGGAATTTTGCTGAAATATGATGTTAATTTACCTTTTTCTGAATTACTGAAGTATCAAATCTTGCATTCCATTAATATGTAGAATATTTTCAAAAAATAAAATTACTGATGAGGACTTCACAAGAGTTTCTAAAGCAATAGAAAAATCATATTCTATATTTCATAGAAAAATAAAAGAATTGCCAAAAAAACTTGCAAACTTACATGGGTATATCAAAACATATAATTTACCAAGCAGTATACCAGCTTCATCTGTTAAAAATCTTACATGTAAACATCTAACAGATAGAATATTTTTTCTAGGAAATCAATTAAACATTGCCATCACACCATTTAACATCTTTTTATTAGATATAATGGCAGCCACTGAAAAAGTCACTCAAAAATTGCCTTTATAAGAAGCAGTAGAATTACACTGGAGGATGAAAGAACACTTGAGAGGCAACAAAATTTGAAATAAAACATATCCTATAATGAGAAAAAAGTGATTAAATCTCTCAAAGTAAATAAATTTATAATCACCGTCTCTGCTTATAAAGGCAATGTAATAGTTGTAATGGATACAACTGATTATGACAACAAAATATAAGAGCTTCTCACAGCAGGTCAATACAGAAAAGTGCCAAAAATCTGATACTGAATACAAAAACTATGTTTCAAGCACTATATAAATATCATTGCATATACTTTAGTGATTCAAAAAAAAAGTTACTAACATCATATTTCAGAAAAATTCTTTATTTTTATGGTCTATCTCATGTCCATTAAGGCCTATTGTTCTAGAAATTTGCCTTGCCAAAATTTATCAAGATTTTTCTTCAATGTTCTTAGTCCTTTGGTATACAAGACCCATCCTTGTCAGGGATTTTAGACACTTTACTGGGAAACTTTGATTTGGAAAGTTTATTCACTAATGTCTAAAGATCATGGTATAATATAGTTGTCCTTAAATATTAAAATTAGCATATATTTTTTCATTTTTAGAGGGAGAGCAAATGCAAGTAGTCGGCCTCTAGTTGACACTTCCTCGAAAACAAAATAGTATAATGCCAAATCTGAATCTCTTAATTTTTTTTATTAAATCACTTTATTTCATAATTTTTTTGCTTTATAATTTCGTTTGTTCATTTAACTTTATTTGAAATATTTAGTAATAAACACTTTTATATTTGAAACAATTTAAGAAAATAATTTCATAATAAATTTGTACAACCAAGCCTAGCACAGAAAACGCTGATTGCTTTTATTACAAGTGTGTTATCTTCTACCTGAATGCATTGCAAATAATTAGCACTAACATGCTATAATAAGACAGTCGTTATTGCCATGGATCATTATTATTTCTCATTCATCCTACTCAAAATTCTATTTATTTTAGTATATCAATATTTACAATTATATAACAATCTTTAATCTGACTTGTCTATTAAAAATAAAATTAAGAGATTCAGATAAGACAATAGTACTACATTCCTTTTGAGTTCTGTAATTTTAGCAGCTGCCTAGTTTATTTTATTAAAGGGTCAATCCTGACAGAATAAATTGCTTTAAACAAGAATGAGTTTAATATTATTGCAAATTATTTTTGCTATATAAACTAAACAATTCTACATAAAAATAAACTGTCTTTCTTTAAATTATCTTTTAATAAAACTGCATTACGAAATATCACAATAGTGGCATACAAATAATGAATATATGGAAGCATTGTTAACAAATAAAAATAACTACTCAAAACAAAGTATAAATAAACAAGAACAGTTTTATATTCTAATATCATTTATAATAAACTTGAGTAATCCAGTGAATACCAGAAATTATCATATTTAATGATTTTTCTGGCTTTTGCCTTCATAAATGAGACTTTAGTTTTAAAGCTGAAAAGAATATAGTTATTCATCTAGCAAGTATTTTAATTATGTTTTTATTCAAATTTAAAACCTAAAATTTAAACTTCCTAATATTTTTTGTTTATCCAAAGGCTTTGTTGTCATGGCATTTTAGTAGTAGTTACAAGTTGGACTGTTTTTATCATCAAATATTAAATATTGAATGTCTTTAGAAAAAATTCAAACTTTACTTAAAGTTTTCAAATACATTCAGTTGTTATTAATAGCACACAAGTTAGAGTATTATTTTCTCTTTTCTTTAGATGTTGCTGGAATGGCCAGTGATAATACTTAAAGGGAATTCAATCAGATTCCTTAGATTAATAAATAGTGAATTTAAGGCAACACTAAATAACTTCACTTTTCTATCAAAGATAATAACCATTGAAATTTTATATTCTTATCTAGGAAGATTTCTGATTTGTACACTTTTTCCTTAAGAGCAAGTTTCTTAGTCATATCCAGATATTATGTGTTGTCACACTATGTTGACATGACATTATTTACCATTGTCATGTTAGCAGCTTCTTTAAAAAATTTTCTTGGTAGTTTTACATCTGAAACAAATATTTTATATTTTCTCCATCAAACATGTTTTTGTTAGTTAATACATGCTTTGCTGTTTTAGATATGTCTGTTTTATCTTTTCTAGTCATCAGTTTATGCCCTATCAATCACTTCTCAATAGAGTGACTGATCTTATGAATAAGCAACCATATTCACATGGTGTTTCATAGATGCAGTTTTTATTTTTCAATAATTCAAATTTAGGGTTTGTAGATATTATAATTCCTCATCATGTAGTATGATATTGCATGTATGCAGCTTCTTTGAATTTCTTTGTAGTTTTACCTCTCTATCAAATATTTTTTTATATTTTCCCAATCAAATGTATGTTTGTTGGTATTTATATCTGTATTCTCTTTTTTAGTCATTGGTTTGTGTTTCTTCAGTCACTTCTCAATGGAATGGCTGATCTTGCCAAAAAACATCCACATTTGCATGATGTTTCACAGATGCAGTATTGGTTTTTCCAGTATTTTAAGTTTAGGATTTTGTAGATTTTAGAATTTTTCATTCTGATATTATATTAATTGCAAATTTTCTTTGCTTTGTCTGCTATTATTGGTATGTATGGATATATCTATGGTACCAATGATGTGTTTTTGTTGATATTTGTCTTTCATTATCTATTTAAGTTTTTCTTAATAGTAGCTAATTGATAAACATTCTTTATGAGAATTTATTCTATGTAGACCCTTTCCCCCAATAACTGGTCTGGTTTCGGATTTTTTTGCTTTATTTCTTCATGATGATATAATTCCATGTGTTATCTTCATGAGGTGATTGAATGTGTACACTAAGTATTTTTCTATTTGGGAATGAGGCAGTCTATAAATTGCAGTTTTGATTTTGGTATGAGAAAATGTTGACAAAGGGACATGTAAGAATGCCATTTATTGGTCTTATATGATTCCATTGTGATTTTTATTGAAGAGAATATGTTGTGTATCTAAGTTTATGATGTTTGTTATAGTTCTTCTTCATGTAGCCATACAACAAAAGCATCATCAATATAGCAAACCCAAACATTAGGTAGATATGGGGTAGTATTTATGATTGTAATTTAAATTTCTTCCATATAAATATTGCTAATTAGGGGTGAGAATGATGAGCTTGTGTTGTTTTGAAAATATCTCTTAACATTTCATTAAAACATCAATAGAAAGAGGTCTGATTTGTAAATTATTATCATCAATAATTTTTTCCTTACAATTAACAATGCTTCATCATAGGATACATTTGTGAATACACTTTCCATATCAAAGTTTACCAATATATTATTTCTTTCAATTGTCATGTTCTTTGTTAATTCTACAAAATGCTTAGAATTCTTGACAAATGACTATGAATTTTGATATGAAATCTTCATAAGGTGAAATTCTAGAATTAATAATTGGCCATGTTAATGGAACATGATACTTATGGATTTTTGGTAAGCCATAAAAATGAGGAATTTTGCTAAAAACATGTTGCTAATTTACTTTTTTCTAAGTGAAGTATCTGTGATGTTTTCTGAGTAGTGTTTATAACTTTCTGTATATGGTATTTTATGCCACTCTTTTAATATTAGCTTGCTATGAGGAATTTTTATATTTTATTAAAATCAGTTATATTCATTACAATTGCAGTTTTGACTTTATAAGCAGGGAGATTGCTGAAAAGTATGATATTTGATAGCTTTCTTCTCACCATAGGACAAATTTAATTTCAGCTTTTAAGGTCTCTCTCATGTTTTTTTATGTTCTCCAGTGTAATCTTACTACTTATTCTAGAGGCAATTAAATAATTTCCACAGTAGCACCCATTATATCTAATAAAGAAATATTAGATGGCATGATGACAAAGTTAAATCTTTTTTTGCCAGAACAAAAACTTAGCATCTGTAAAGTGTTTACAATTAAGATTTTTAACTGATAAAGCTGGTAGATAGTTTGGTATAGCACAGCTTTGGATATGTCCATGTAAGTTTACAAGTTTCTTTTTTATTGATATTCTTTTATTTTCTATATAATTTAGAATATGATCTTATTGCTTGAAAAACTTTTGTAAAGTCTTCATTGGTAAGTTATTTTTTAAAAAACATTCTAAATTACCAATAGAATGCAAAGTTTGGTATTTGGAAAACCATTTCTGAACATGGCCTCACTTATTCTCAGAGGAATTTTCTCAGCTCTCTGGGGGGTGAAGTGTTTAGTTGTAAACTCTTAAAAACAATCCCTTCAAATTTATATTTACATAAGAAAGCTAAATGATTTTCTAATTTATGCAATTTTAGACATTATTTTTTATAATGTCCAAAGTTTGACTTAGCATCATATCATTATCATGTGATTAGTATTTGTCTGAAGATTTGTGACAAAGTATTTTTGTGGTAGTTATATGTTAAACTACTTTTATTATCTAATATTAATTATTGAATGTCTTTTTAAAAAATATAATATTATTTAAACTTTTTACATACACCCAGATTAGTACAACAGAGTTCCACTAGTATTATTCTCATATTTTTTTCAGTTGTTGATGACCTGACAGTTCTAGCATGGAAATCAAATTTGAACCTATAGATTTGTGAAACTGGGCTACAATTAGAAACAATTTTATATGCTAATCTATGGGATCCTCCTGTTTTCTCAACTTTTTTTCTAAGAATAAGTTTATTTAGAGACTTCAAGACATTACACATTTACACATCAGGTTGACTTCTGGAGTTTTTGCCAATTTCATATGCTCAGCATCTGAGAATGTTTTTCTTTGTACTTTTTCCAAAATTAAAAAAAAGATAAACACAATCCCATTGATCAATCTAGTATTACAATATATAATTCTACTAAATTTATACTGTTTAAGTTAATATGAAAAGTTAAAGTAAAACTAATAAGAAAGTCTTAAAGGCATGAATCAGCTTTTGGAAGATTTTGTCCAAAATCATAGTGTTGAATAGAACTGTACCATTAAAAATATGCATATATAGTGGCAAAGACATCCCATTTTTTTGATAATGGAACTTGGGAATATTTTCTATTGATGGAATGAGGATACAAATCAATATTTTTTGATCATGAGCTGGCTATGGGACATATCTTTTCTTTCTACAATGTAAGAACAATATGTGCCAAGAGGGGTAATAGAAAAAGAAAATATAAAAGAGGATTAGACTATTGCAAGGGATCATCATTCCATCAATAGAATAAATTATTGTGGACCATTATTAAAAAAATTGAAATAGATAATTTACATATTGTGACTGATTTACATATTGATCTTTACCATTATATGCATATTTTAATGGGACAGTTATATTCAGCACTATGATTCTGGAAGCAATCTGCCAAAGGTGGTTCAGTGCTTTTAAGATTTGCCTATTAGTTTTATTTTATCTTTTCATATTAACTTAAACACTACAATAATTGTATGAAAAGTATATACACTAATGAGTACTACAATATATAATAAATAGAAGCTACTAATTAACCTTGCTTTAAGAAAAAAGTGGAAAAATCACAATGACACTCATAAATATGTATATGAAATGTCTACGGACTCTTGCTTTTGGCAGAGTAGTCAACTTAGTTAGCATCACATTAAATTCAATATCCATGCATCCAATTCAATATTTAATATCAAATGATTGAAATAGTCCAACTTATAACCACTACTGTAAGATTTTAATAATGTACCTATTTTTTAAATTTACTATAAATAACATTAGAATAGAGAATCATTTTTAATCATATGTTATGCAAGCAAATAATATTAAAATATAGATTTTTTTTTTTATGAAATGTTCTGCTTCTGATAAATTACTAATAAAATGAGACTAATAATAATTTTCTTAAGAATCTAGATTCATTACAAACCAATTAAAAAATCATAGGATTTCATAAAAGCACTTGAGACTTAAATAAATCATAAAAATCAAAAAAGCCTCAAATGCTTTTATGAAATGATAATATTCTTGGCAATTTCCACTTGTTTTATAACAAGTGTAGATTCATAAGATCTCTGACATTTTCCAAGAATAGCAAATTAACTGAGAAGTAGATCACTTTATTATTTTTCTACTTTTTAGTCAGTTATTTACATAAAAGTATTATGTTTAAAAAAATTATTTTGCATATTATTATATATAAAACACCCTTTTTAATTCTGTGGTGGCACATAAGTCATGTATATCTAAGAGATATATTCATTCTTAGTATATACTAAAATGTGAAAAAAAAATAAACAATTGCAAATTTACACTAATTATATTTATATAATAAAATATGTGAATTTTCATTATTTTTAGTTGCACTGTAGAAATTATTAAACCAAGAAGTATATAAATATAAAGAATAAAAAAACTTATTTTGAAATAATGAAAGCTTGGATATTGCTAAAAGAAGTACAACAAAAAATATCTTTAACATAAATTAATCAGAATCTTCAGTAGTTAGTTTCACAAATAATATTGCTCCAGGGCATTAATATGTTTTACAACTATACCAACATTTTTCTACGATACCAACATTGATTTCCAAGTTTATGATATTTATCAGATACAACTAGTCATGCACAAACATGCAGCTAGATCTGCATTTAAACCTATGCACTCAATATATGTATCAACATTTAAGAAAACTTTTTCTGAAGGTTTGTGATGATGGTGTTTTAGTTGTATTTATATATTGGACTATTTCCATCATCTAATATGAGTATTGAATGTTTTTCGAAAAATTTATCTTTATTTAAATATTCCAAATACATTCGACTGTTAATAATAGCACACAGGTTAGTATATACACTCTGTGCGCTATTATTAACAATTAAATGTATTTGGAATATTGAAATAAAGTTAATTTTTTCTAAAGACATGCAATACTCATATTATATAATGGAAATAGTCCAAATACAATTTAAGAAAAGTGTTTATATTTCTCAGATCAGCTGCAACCTCTAGAGGGTTAAGAAAAGTTTAAAATGTTTTATATTTAGTATAAAAAAAAACATTAAATTAACCCATAACTCTATTCAATAGGATGATTTTTAAATCAAAATGTGTCTATTTGTTATAATAGATATTTTCACAGTAATACAAGTTATAAAGTCTTAAGCAAATAAAAGATTTGTTGGCAGAGTGTGTATTACAGAAAAATATAAGAGTCTTATGACCAAATTTAACAAATTGTCAAATGATTTTTTCGGAAATATATTTTTAAAAACACACACTTTAAGACCTGTAAATTTAATGTGCTACAATTCTTTACTAAATCTTTCCATATCAACAATCACTTTAATTGCTAACATAGAGTGATGTACTATATATATTATCCTCTAAATTTTTCAAAAGAATTAGAAAGACTAGATAAATTAATTACACATACATACATGAAGGTTTTAATAAATAACAGCAATACAATGTTAATGAATAAAGTAGTAAAAATGGCTGAATTATTTTTTAAGTGTATTTAATAGTAAACATTTATTATTTTATGTGTCACATATTTCTGTCCATTTCTTTATGGATATATGAGGTACCTATTTTTATGAAAGACCATTAATATTATTAACATTCAACACCTGAAATTGTAAGTAATACCATCTAATTTATATCATTTAATAACAAACTAATAAAAGTAAGTCACTATGCAGTATAATAAATAACTCATTTACTATTGAAAATGAATACATTGTGCAGGCTTAAAACTGCATTTATATATGTAATATAAGCAGGAATCAAACCCAGACTTTCACGCAAATACACTACCATCAGTGCCATCTCATATTGCTGACCCACCTGATTACACACATGTAATCTAGACCAACCGGTGATTTCTGGTTTAGCATGAAATACATATATTGGTGATTATTTATTTTTTCAACATGTATATGATCAGATAGGTCAGCAATATGAGATGGCACTGAGAGTAGTGGCTCATGTGAAAATCGGAGTTTGAATCCCATATTGAAAGTGAAGAAGAAGATAAAAACAAAGTGTTGTTGTAATTATATAAATTATGTTACTGCTAAATAAGCTTTAAAATGTTCAAGAATTATTCACAAACTTTTTTATGTTTTGCTATTGCAAAACTATTTTAAATAATAAAAGCTGCATAGAAATAATGTTATTATTCACAGAAAAAAACGAATTAGAATTGTATGAAACTGACAAAAAATTATATCCTTCTTAACTTTTGAATTATATAAATTATAGTTAGGCATAATCATTGGCAGCTAATCTAAATTTGTACATGTATGTAGATGTTTCTCAAAAATTGTCTTCATTATTCCAAGTAAAATTTTATCTAATCTATAATTGACTTTCTTTCTAATTAAATCATGTAGAAGAAAATACAAACACATGTTTTTTATTTATTTTCTATCAGTTTACTTAAAATTAATTTATTTTATCACTGAATTTATAAATAAGCAACACTTGAATTCCTACTAAAACATTTTAACATAAACGTTATAAAAGTTATATCATCAAAAGTTGTTTGCAAAATGATAATTTTGCACATCAAACAAGATAACTCTTTCTTTATTTTTCTGTCTTTTCTTCTACTTTTAAAATATATTTATAAATATTTTTGCAATTAATATTAAAAATAAACATCTTTCTTCTCTGACCAGATTTTATTTTATCACTAATTATTTAAAATCTTCTTGTCTTGAAATATATTATACATTATATAATTACTATTTCTCTTAGCAATTTTTTTCACTAAATAATATTTTTTCCATATTGCCTTCTCAGTATTTGTATATTTTAAATTTTATCCTTTGAATTTATTTTATTCTGTTAATTCTATTCCAAATCCATATCTCTAAAACATTCTATTTTTTTCTTTTCATTTTTGTATTTGTTCAGATGTCTGCTCCTTGTAAAACTACACTCTAAACAAAATTTATAATAAGCCTCTTTCTTAAATCAAATATGAAAAAAACAAAAACAAATAATAACCACAAACTTCATAAATAATTTATTGAGATTTAACTTCATTTTTTTATAACTACTCTTCTGTATGCTTCACTGATGTCCAAATATATAAAATTTCCAAGGTGCTTTATATATTTCTTTTTAATGCTTATTCTGAATTTTTTACCCACCTGTTTCATTGATCTGACTTGATTCATTTTCATTATTTAATAATTGTAAATTACATCTTGTTTAGCTCACTCTCACTGTCATAACAGAAGATATATTATGAGTCCTTGTCATTCTTAAAACTAACTCTATCTAAGTATAAAACATTGATGATTCATTTTAACATATATTAAACAAAGTATTGAACTGTATAATATTCCTAATCTACATTTTTTTTAAAAAATCTATTTCATATTTAAGAAGATCATGTTATCTTAAATATATTAAGACACAAATGTAGTTTCCAATAATTGTCTTTTTTTGCTCTCTCTCAAATAAATGCTTTTTCGAAAAACATAAAAAAAAATGTGTACTTTCTATATTCATAAATATTAACAATAGTTTCATTTCTCCAATTGTGTTACCTTTTTAAAAACCAAACCACTTTTCATATAGGAATGTCTGGTCCATTCGAAATATATTAATTTAAGATATGCAGAAAAATATAAAAATGAACTGTTTTTCTAATAGAATCATAATACTTTGATCAAAAATCTACTAATCATTTTTCTGAGTTAAAGTATTAAAAAATGGATAGAAACCAATCTCTATCATGCATGAGAGTGGTGTAGTTAAAATTACACTACAGAAATATTATTCATTATTGGATAATCTCTAATCTTATGAATAACTAATGACAATTATTAATATACATTCATTAAGTGATTTGTGTCAAAGTTGTGAGGGCAGCATATTTGACATTTATCAATTAAACTGTAGTAATTTGCTATATATATATGACAAATTCTTTTTTTCTTAGCTTTTAATCCATAATTTGAAATATTTTCACTTGTCCACATTGTAACAGTTTTTAGAGAAAAAAGTAGAGTTACTCTTGAAATCTGACTTTGTTTTTTGATTAATTTATAAAAGTTATACTTCTAATCTACACATCACGTTGCATCTGTCTTTTTTCTTAGATCCCCTTTGTTTTTACTAATAATTTGTTTTATCTTGAATCACAGCTATTATTTTCTGATACTGTTTCCTAACTTGCAAAATGATTTTTTTTATTATATATTAAAGCATCTGCTTTTCTCTCTAATTCGATTTTTATACATTTTATCTCCAATCATTCTTTTGTAGTTTTATCTGTTTCATAAATTAATTTATTGCTTTATTATATACACATATGTGTGTTGTGGTGTATTATTACAATTTGTTTTAAAGGTATCAAACTTTTTTTGACACCATCCCACTTCATAAAACTGCATTACTAATTATTTATTATATATACTTTCCACAGAAGTTCATTTTTCAAATTTATTTCTGTCCCTCCTCACTCATCTTTTTATTTGTAACTTATTGAGTAGAGTTCTTAATTATTTTATAACCTAATGTCCTTACAGCAACATTTTAAAAAAATGTTCTGGAATCATTGCTATCTTTTATTTGAATTTATTTTGTCAAAGATGATCAATTATTTACACTAATTTTTGTATTCATGTCTGAAAATGTTTCTATAATGTGCTCATTTAATCTTGTTTTCTTTTAATTTTTATTATCATTTAAAATATTTCAGTTATATTAAATTGTAATCTGAATCTATAACAGTTTAAGGATGCTTCCTGGCTTAATCTAAATAAAGTGTCATCTAAATAGTTTTCTGTTAAATCCTTTTCTTATAATTTTAAAACTATACATTGATAATATTTTCTCTGTAAAACCCAATTAATAATGTCCTACTCTTCTTTAGTCTACAATTATGACTTTTACATTCAGTTTTACCATTACTGTAATATTCCACATACTCATTATCTTTATACAATTATTTTATACTATTTTTCAATTACTTTTCAATTTGCTTATTATTTCTTATCAATATGTGTGCCTGAATAGTATCCAAATTTTTTAGATATGCTTTTCATATAATCATCAAAATATAAGTAGGGATCAAAACTCAAAATAAGAACAATGGTATTAGAGAGAAAAAGTAAAGGTTAAAATCAATTGTAGTGGATCTAAACTGGATGATGTAGAAAAATTTGTATAATTTATAAGCAATATCATTTATAAACTTGCAATTGTGAAAATAAAAATAAAATTAAAAATATCACAATATGAACATTTGTAAAAGCCATGGATAAAATTTGCAAAGAAAAGGCATTACATTACAAATCAGATGTGCTGAACATTTATATATTTCTAGAGTATTAAACTGTGACAAAATTATACATAATGACTAAACATTCAGGAAAAGTAATAGTGACAAAACATGTGTCAAATATTATTAATAATTGACTGGATAAAATAATATATATATATATTTTGAAGAAATGTATAAAAAGCAAACCTGGCAATAATAAAATTGATTAATGTTACATAAACGAATATACAGTATAATTATATAGTAATAATCAATAAAGCAAGTCATATATAATGTGACATTGCTTTTAAACGCTTATATTTACAAATATGTAATATAGGGAGCACCCCAATAGCTCAAACAAGCTCTTATTCAATAAGTGCAGTAAATTACACAATTATTTAGATATATATGTCAAATAAATGATGTTTAGGCACAAATAAAATATAAAAAGCGCATAAGTAGTGGATAAATTATGTTTAAGATTTTGAAATAATAAGTATTTCTCTAGCTTTCTTTCAAAAGATAAATAAAATTGGCAAAAATATTATTAAACACTTATAAATATTGTATTTATAATTTATTACTTTTACTTCTAAATATGCAATTTATAAAATTCTTTTGTTTTTTGATTTATTTCTACTTTTATCCACAAAACCTAAAACTTAAAAAATATTTTTCAACAATTATTCCATCTAGTTTTCAGAGTTCTACAGCATTTAGCCCATTCACTTTCATCTCTGGAAATAAATTTAGTTTTTTTCTTTAGCTTATTCATAGTTTTGATATCCTATATTTATTATTAATTATTATTAATCCCAATGACTTTCAACAGGTAACGGTCAGTAGAATCATGTGCTAAATTATGAATTAATACCCAATGTGATAGTTTTACATTTGCTTTCTCCAGCAACTTTATTGAGCTACTAGATCCACATATTTACCACGTATTTAATTGTAATCTAATATCATGTGTATACCATTAAGCATCACATGATCATCATCTCTTATACTAGCACTACTGTATGAAGAGTTTTGCCTTGTTTATCATGTGTATACTTCTTTAAAACTGTTTATACTTTTCAATTCCACAAATGATCTGATATCTAAAAACTCACCAATGAAATAATAACAATAGAATGATTTATTGCTTATGAGTCATAAGATGAGTGAGCATTAGGACTGATGATATAGAAATGATGCATGAATCTTTAGCTTTTGGGTCTATACCCTTACCACTGACTAAATCACATATGAAAGATATCAGTCTTTCATATTATTAAGTGTATAATTCACAATTTATTTTTTCATTAGATAAACATGACATTTTCATATTTGCTCTTTATCAAATCTATATACATGCATATGTGTAATAGTTACTAGTTAGACTAAAAAATTTCAATAACACACTTTTAGATTTTTTTCTAGAAAAATACTTCTAATGTCTTAATTTTAATCAATTGCACAGTAACAGTTGTCTAATATAACTAATTTAAATGAATTGTACAATGATGATCAAAAATGTATCTTAAAATTCATTTTAAAATTAATTATTATACAATGGGATTAAATAAAAAGTTCCTGATAATACAATGTATAAAACCACTAAAACATCACCTTATCACTATTTCCTATGCTTGCACAATCTATTAAAACAATAGTAAACTACATATATTAGTGCTACCCAGTACAAGCCATAGTAATCAATGAATGATAAGTTTGTGCATAAAATGTCTATCTAGTGCCTACTTCTCCAATATTGCCAGACTACTCTCTAGCTTATGGCTTTCATCAGTGAGGATCTGAGAGAACTGAACTTATATTTTAGGATATAATACAACCAATTAGCATCCAACTTTTTTTATTAGTTAACTGTAAAGCTAAGATCCCAAGATAAAAAACAACATTTTCAATCCAAGCTAATTAGCTTGTATAGTCACATACAGATTTGAACCCAGTTAAGTATTTATATATTATGGTGTCTTTGGTTTTTTTAATAACCACAGCCACTATTATTCTATGGGCAGAATTGGTATGGCTTGCACTTATTAGCCTACTGTCTGGAGACTTTGCTACTGTTTTAATAGCTTGTGTAAACATAGGAAATGGTGATCATATGATGTTTTAGTAATTTTGTATCGATCCTGCTCATAGGATATTAATGACTATGGTTATTAAAAAAAGAAAGACAATAAGATGTAAAGATATTGAATTGGGTTTAGATCTGTATGATTATACATGCTAATTAGCTTGGATTAAAAATATTGCATTTTTATCTTGAGCTGATAGCTTTATAGTTAACTAAATAGATAAAAGATGGCTGCAGGAAAGTTGCATTAGTTCCTAAGATCTAGATGCAGTACTTTCAGATCCAAAGTTTCTCTCTGACGAAAGCAACAAGCTAGGAACTAGTCTGAGAATATTGGATTAGCAGGCCTTAGATAGGGATTGTATACACAAACCTTCTAGCATCCATTTTTAGATATATCTTACACTTCATAGATTACTGTCTCAAGAGTTTTCTACTGTGGAAATACAATGTACATGTCAGGTAAGAATTGATATTTTAAAAAGAATTATATAGAATTACATAGAAAATATAAAATCATACAAATTATCTGAAAACTATAAACTGATATTAAATTATTATTTTTTTGGAATTATTAAAATGATAAATAAAATACAATTTAAGCAAAAAAACTCTTTTAATTATAATTTTTAATTTAGACTTGCTGATGGAAGAAAAACTAGCTTCATATTGATTATTAATAACATTATAAATTAATTTTTTGTTTGTTTAGTAAAAAAAAAAAATATTTTTCTGTTAAATAATTTAACCAAAATTACTTGAAATTTTAATATAATTTTATCATTATATTTAAGATATTGCATCATACCAAACTACAACTGAATTCAAAAGTATAAATATTTAATGTGAAATTAATAAAAAAAAATTACAATAAATAATATGTGCATTGAACTGCCAACACTCAATCATTTTAATTTCTGTACTATTGTGCAGTATTTTTAATTGTTGCAACCTTACAAAAAGATATCTTCTGAATGATTATCTGGTAACCATACTAGTGAATAACATTAACATCTTTCATTAGAAATCTATATTCCTGTTTTTTTTAATTAAATAAATAATGTTTTGAAATAATGCATCACAGAATCAGCTTCAAATTATTTTTATAATCTTTATCTTGCACAATTTTACTTCCATATCATGCAAAGTAGAAGTAGTAGCAACTCAAAAAAGTCAAAGAATGCTACATTTTGAATTTCTTCAGTTTTAAATAACTTTATATTTATTTCACAACCCATACTCAGAGCGAACATCTAGAGGTTGAGATTGGTGAAACCTTTTAAAAATAGAATATAAATAGTATATTTTAATATTTAGAATTTTACAATACTATCTATTTTCTTTAAAAATACTGTCTGACAATTTCAGCAAATGGTACTTTGTCACATATCAGGTATATATTATTAATTATAATAGCATATAAATAACTTATTACTGCCTTAAATATGTAACATTTTTAAGATTATAATTCATAGTAGTGTATTTGAAATGAAAATATTCTGTATGATATATATATATATGTGTGTGTGTAAACAATAATAATTAAACTATACTAAAATATAAAATTATATTCCACAAGAAGACATGAACTAATTAGTAAGTATTATGAACAATGATATTTAAAATCGCTTAGCCATGCTTTTAATACAGTGCATCTTTATCATAGTCTAGTTTTGATAATTGAAAGTCAATTAAATAAAATTTTAAGTATTAATGCCATAATATATATATATTATGTTGCTGCAGATACTAGTTAATATTTTCTGGATTTAATATCACTTGATAACATTAATATAACATTGATAAATTATAAAATAAAAATGATGTTTCTTAAAATAATTTATTTTAAAATGTAAAGTTTTCATAAAATATTATTAACAAATGTTACAGAAAATTCTTTACTTAATCTTTTCACTGGTGATTTCACATTTTTAACAAGACTAAATGAAGCAATTTTGATAGATTTAAAAGAAAATGATAAAAGTGTAAAGTAACTAAATAAATATTTAAATGTATACTGTTAAACATTTTAAAAATATTAAGCTCTTAATTACTGCTAGAGTCTAAATATTTAAATTACAATAACATTTTTAAACTGTAATATTTAAACAGCATTAAACTATTGCACATGGCTTTGCAGATTTTAACTATAAATGAATAAATACTAACACTTCAAGCACATGATAAAGTCTTTGGAAAAGATAGAGTGGCCATCTATCTTTTCGAATCCAAACACTTTTGTATTAATTGATTTAATAACATTTAAAAAAAATTTTTACATTGTTATATAAATGTATTGTTATTTCCAATTCTGAGTATCATTGCTGGACAATCAAAACTGACAATTAGTTTGGAGAATTAAATGAAATATTGTAATGGATTATTTTTTGTGTATAAAGAAATAGGTTGTTGATGGGTTTTTTACATTAATTAAATGTTATTCTGTAACATGAATTTTCAATAGAAAACAAGAAATATTCTTTTAATTATAAATATAATGTAGGTAACTATATGATTATTATTTTATAAATAATCAATAATCCACACTTTAAATGATGTTATAAATATAAATATCATCACGAATATGTAAGAATACTTAGATGCTAGATATCAAAATAAAATTGTATTAAAAGTCATTAAAAAAAATTATGATGCACCATTTGTAAAAGTAATTTGATTACAATTTAGATATAATTGTATAATACATAACAATTATGAAATTACATAGAAAATTTCTTATTTAAATATTTTCGCTAAAATTAGAATAATATTGACAGACTTAAACACTACAGCTTTTAATAACAAAACAATAAAATAAACAAGGATGTGATGTGATGTATTGTAGCTGTTTCTTAAATGAAGTCAAGAATCTCTCAGCAATTATACAAAGAAAAACTTGTTAGCTACTTAATTTTACATTCCCCAGAACAATTATCTTTTAGATAAATGCTTTGCTTGAGTTGGTTTTTTACATCTAATGTCCCAACTCCTCACTGAAGAGACCCATAGGTCGAAACCGGTCTGGGGATGGGGACAATCCAAGATAAAAATGATTTGAATGCCTTCTCTGTTTTCCCATATTCTGCTCCATCCCATTTCCACAACATAATCTTTGTCAACTCTATAGCCTTTATATCTAAATACCCGTTATCTTTTTCAAAACCCAGCATAAAAACCAACAATCTACTTTCTGTATAATCACTTTTTCATATTTATTTTCCCATAACTTCATTATATGTGCCCTTTCTGTTTTCAAACATTTACATTCAATTAACAAATGCCTAATATTTTCTATTCCTTCCTTACATAATTTACAAACTAAATCACCCATATTTTTCCATGCAGTAGTGCCACCCTGTGCCAACCAGAGTAATCAATGAAATATACAGTTATATGCTAGTATAAGAGATAGTGATCATGTCATGCTTAATGGTTTAACAAAACAATATGTAAATCTCAAGGTATTAACTCTTGTCATGAAATTATGTAATTCTAAAGCACTCATTCTAGTTCAAATGAAAAGGTATAAATTAATAAACACAAATTAATTAATTATAATGAGCCAGCTTTCAGCATAACACTGTCAGAATCATAGTGCTGAATAAAGTTATATACGGCGGGTAAGCTTATATAACTGATATGATAAAATATTTAAATGAGGCAAAATATACAGTAAGGCAATTAGATATTCCATGACAATAGGAAAAGAAAGTGTAAAGAAATTTGGGCAATTGCAAAGAATCCACATTTCATCAAAAAAAGGCTTCACTTTCCATTATTTGAAAAATGGAATATCTAATTGCCTTATTTGCATATTGTGCCTCATTTGCATATTACATCATGTCAATTATATAAGTACATCTGTACTGCATAATTTTACTTAGTACTATGATTATGGCAGTTTTTTACTGAAAGCTGGCTCAGTGCAATTAATTAGTTTTTGTTTATTAATACTGGAAGTCAATGAGTTCTTTAGAATAACAATACAATACCAAAAGAAAAAGAGTTTAGATTTAACATAAAATTAGTTTTCCATTATAATAATAATGTAAATGTGTTTTATTCAATTTTAAACAAAATTTATTATAATTAAAAAAAAAAAAACTACATAGATAATAAAATATATTAGACCTTCTAAAAATTGGAAATCATTCAAGTGTATCTAAAAATACCATTTTTTCTTTAGTGTAAACTTATATAGTCAATATTTTAAAAATGTATAAATTACAAAAATATATTTTAAAAATAAATGTGATTTATATGTATATAAAAGATATTGGGAAAAAATACACACTTTGATCTTTTTAATATATTGTTTTCAGATACAATCTAATATAATAATAAAAAATATTAATAAATGAGTAATTGCATATTATCCAACAATTTAGGACTTACCTGGATAAGATTTCCTCTAAACAAATGGCGCCTATGAACAAATAGTATTAAGATTCTATGATTCTTCAGATGGAATGTTAATAACCTTTTTATAATAAGATTTAATTGAAAGGAAAATCTTATTTTACAATGCCACCAAATATTGCTGAATTATATAGCAAGTTATTAAAATCAGGATTGGTATTAAATTACTAAACATCACATGATCACCATTTCTTATGCTTGCTCATTACTCTGGCCTGCACTGAGTGGCACTACTATATGGAGAGTTTTCCCTGTTCTAAGTTATTTGAGGCTATTATATACAATAGATTCAATAAATATCTCAGGTGAAATATGCATTCTCATTTCTTGATAATGTCAACAGTGACCAATGCAAATAAAGCACTTTAATCCATATTTTATTCTGATAACAAGTCATGCATTTTTCAGATACCCTAATATATAGGTATGGCCAAAATGCTAGTTACACTTGTCACATTAGGACTTTGTTTTTAACTTCATGTGGAATCAGAAAAAAAAGGAAATAATACCAAAACACTTATTTTTTAATAAATGAAATATATAAAAGATGTTTTGAGCTACTTGACAAGATGTTCACATCATTAAACAAAGAATTGGCATATTAATTTGAGTTTAAGAGAAGTCACATTAAATGTGCCCAATTATTACAACATAAATCCTAAAACTGATGAACTGTTTAATTTTTCAAAGCTTAACCATCTACAAACTGAATAAATATTCTCTAAATATAAGAAAATAAAGTTATTAGAAACAAAAGTCTTCAAAATTCAGTCATAGTGAGAAGAAACTAACAATCATTATAAAGTATTGTAGCCCAACCCCCCCCCCCATGCAGTGAAATAATACCCTTTAGTGGTACACACACACATGTAAACATTCCAGTATTTACATAAGCAATTTGTGATGATATTCATTTTCATAAGATTTATATTGAAGATGTTATTTTAAAAACAGTTTTCTTAGATATTAATGTCATAACATGAAAGTCAAGTTGTCATAGTAACAAATAAATGTCAATTGCACAGATAATTTTTTATATCTGTTGATTACCAAAAGCAAGTATCAATTCTAATGCTTTCATTTATCTGTGGAGCATAGAGATGAAACTCATAATTTGGACAATCATATTATTGCATTCTCTTGGTTTATTATTATTCTGTAAGAATGTATTATTATTGCAGATTATTCAAAATCTAAATTTATTGACTCATTTACTAAAACAAACATTATTTTCAGTCATTGTTGTCATAGTCCAAAAAATTATCTTAATTGAGCCTATATATTGATTCAAAATCTCTGTGATAATGCAATTTTAATATTCTCTAATAATGACTGAGAAATCAATGTCATCAGTCAACATCTCTAGTAGAACTTGGGGCTTTATTTGTGACAAATATCATTATTATATTACTGATTACATAGCATACAATTTCATACCAAATAAAATACAAGCTTTTATTTATACAAATTGCAACTTGTACACTATTTTAATAATTTGTATGACATCTTTTTTTTTAAAAAAAACTCACAAATGAAGCTTTTTTCCAGAAGAAAAAGTGCTTTGTGTTTAATGTTTTAAGTTGGTAGTATTTTCAAACTTAATCATCAGATTCCAACAAATATCACTACACAATTCTTTGAAAATGTAAAAAGTAACTATAAAATGAAATTATTTATAAACTTCTAGGTGATGAATAATTTACTCTCTAACAGTAAAAATTCCAAATAATAAATATCAATAAACATCAAATTTATATAACAATCACTACTTGATTTTTAGCATGATAAAATATTTTCGCTATGAATTTTATTAAAACATAAAAAAAATTTTTTTTAAAATGTTAAAAAGTTTTAAAGTACTAGTTTTTTTTTTTTTTTTACATTTCAGTAAAATTTAAAACTTTAAATTAAATATTGAATTATTAATTTTAAATTTAAAAATAAATATAATTAATATTAAGAGTTTAGGCACAAGTAATATGATATAAGTATTGAAATTAATATAAAAATAAGATTTGAATTAAATTTAATTTTTTAATCTATACTTCATATATATATATGAATTTATGTAAATTTGAAGTATTTTTGCATTTATATCTTTAATATAAAACAGACAAAACTGTGAGCTATTTTGGAATCTTGGGTCTCTTCCACCAATAATTGTTTTAAAGTCATAGGTGGCCCACCTATGGTTAGAGGTTATTTTTTAAATAAATCAACAATTTTTGACTGTGCCTAAATTAGGATTTAGAATTAGTGTGAGTATTATTTTTAAATTGACATATTATTTGCACAAAACAATTATTTAAGGGAGAGAGTGTATCAATTTTAGCTTAAGTGTAAAGAGTAGTTACTTCCACAATATTATAGATACATAAATTGCTATATTATTAACTATTGCATATAATAAAATATTCTGTTTTCATAATTTATGTATATAAAAAGTGTTTATTATTATTGATTAAAAATTACAGACTTTACTCCAGCTCTTAAAGTTAAAATGATAATACAGACTTTAATTATCATACTGTAAGGCAATTCCTTTCATCCATATTCTTATTGTTTTATCTTCTAGCTAATAATAGCTAGATATCCATTTGTCAACTGATGTGAGATGACTATAGGCTGGCTACAGAAATTCTAATCTTGATTAAAACATAAAAAAAAATTAAATATACCTGATTCAAGCTTAAGCAAGTGCTCAAAAATATCACAATAAATCTTTGTGAAAATTTTTAAAAAATTTGTCCTTTATCTACTATTTATTAAACAAGCAATAAACATCAAATTTATTAATTTAAAAGTCTTTGGAATCAGTGTTGTTTATTCAAACAATAGCTTCACATATGTAGCACTAAAATTTTATCAAATCAAATCTTCTTGAAAGATGAAAAAAACATTTTACAAAAGTATTTATTTATTATTATTTATTAAATAATATACACCTGGGTCTCTTTTTATGCGGATTTATTTAATGCAATTTTGAAGTTATGCGATTCACATTTCTCCGGAAGTTGAACTCCGATAATGCGCTATTACTTTAAATAATAAATTTCACGTATATTGAAAGTAATAGCACATTATTGGAATTCGACTTTCATCTTAGTAATTTCAATATTTCCAGTGCTTTATAATAGTAAGATTTTATGCAATAATGAAATTAAAATTATGATTTCCACATTTTATGTATACACACATTAAATTTTACAAGATTATAATGTAAATTTGTTCAAACATTGTGCGTATTAATTTTGCATTTTAAATCACATTCTGTTTTTGCTTTTTAAAAAAGAATGTAATCAATTATTAATCATTTAGTATCCACAAGTTTATTTTTAAAAGGTGAGTAATAGCAGTGGGCACAATTAAAATTGAAAATTAAAAAATTAAAGACAAAAATAAGAATTTAGTTTTTAGTTGTTAGATTAATTACTAATTATGTTGTCACCAGAAAACAATTAACACAATGTGAGAGTGACGTTGGCACTAGCTGTATTTCCTCATGTGAAGAATCTGATTTTTTACCAGTTTGTAAATGAACCTGTTTATCGGCAAATAGTGATAATAATTAAAACGTGTATAAAAAAATGTAAGTTACTGTAAATTATGCATAAAAATGTATTGTTTTGAATAAAATTAAACATTATAGTTAAAAAAAGTTTGTATTGTATCATTTTTTTTCAAATTTGAAATTTTTTATTAGTTATATTTTATTTCCTCATTTTTTTTTTGCGCGAATTTTAAAGTAATTTTACGTTGATGCTTTGCTTTTATGTGATTTTTGAAAAATCACAGTCCATATCCCCCCTTTTTCAAGGTAAGTTACGTCTATTTTTGCGCGATTTCATTTGCGCGTTTTCTGAGGAACCTATCTATCGCATAAAACAAGACCCAGGTGTACTTCACTAAACAGTTAAGAATGTCAATTACTGCTATAAATATCAAACTGGATACGTAAATTAGCTTAAAATTTTTTAAAAAATTTATATTTTAAATTTCAATGACAATCTGTCATGATAAATACTTATCTGTAATAAATGTGATAAAGCAATTGATCATCATCCTTATCGTCATTATTAGAAACCATTCATAAATGAGGCATAGATATTCTAATTTCAGATAAAATAAGTTTGAAAAAAAAATTAAAGTTAAAGACACAACAATTATATTAAAAGGAATGGGGGGGATGTAGAAGGACTGGAATCAAATACATTGAGCATGCCATTAAATGTTGAAAATATGGTTGCAGAAACACCTTAATCCACTGTCATAATTAGCATAATGAGATAGCAGACACTAAGTAGGTAAAATTAAACAACTGAAATCAACAAGGTAAAAAAGAAAAATTGAGAAATAATAAAATCCTGAAAAGGAAATGAGTATAAAAAATATGTATATACTTTGTGAATATTGATTTTTATTTAATCAAATATATACAAATTTACTTATCCTTTACCAGAATAAACCATTTATCATCAAAGAGAAGGAAATCAACTGTCATTGAGAGTATTTTTCTCGAAAATTCATATTGTTAGAAATAAACCATTGAACATCACAAGATCACCATTTCTTATACTAGCACATACTTGTTAGGGATTTTATGCACATGCCTTCTGGAATCCATTGATTACTCTGGTTGGCACAGGATGGCACTACTGTATGGAGAATTTTGCTTTGTTTATAGTTAGAAATAAATGGAAAACAATTAAAAATAGATTGTTTGTCAAATTTACATATTGTGAACAATATTTATTTTAAAATTCTTCATAAAACATAGCTCCATGTGATTTATTGCAGTGATAAAATGTTAGAAACTGGGGTGTAAAGTTCTTAGATCAATTACACTGCTGGCTCTTCCAGAACTGGTTCTCAGATCAGAAACACTTCTGACACCACCAGAAGTGAACTTCTTATAAACTCTTAAGCACTAAAGCCATTTTATTATAATTATTACTTTTGAAAGCCAACATGGGATAGTGTTTCATACACTAAGCACTATTAAGATAGCACTATCAATATTAAAAACAATTGTGTAATCTTAACAACTTGTGGTGTCATATCACAAAACATTTAATGTTCAATTCTTTGGTATTTCTTAGCATTCATCAATGTTAATTCTGAAACAAAATAATACTAATAATAATAATACACTTATGATTAATTGTTTAGAATATCATGTGATGTTTGAGCATACAAATGTCAGACTAAACTCAACTGTTTCATTTAATTAATCTTTTTTTTTACTTCATTTCACTCAGAATCACAGCAGACTCTTATTACCATTCTAAATCTGTTCAGAGCTGCATAAAGCTTCTGTTTTACAAGAAATCTCACCCAATGTATGATGAAAACTTTTTTCTCTATATGATTAGTACCTTTTCTATGTTTGATTTAATAAATTTCATGTTTAATGTTATAAGTGATTGCTTTTAAGTGTTTAATAAATACAGTAAGATGTAATTTGCAACTATATGTTAGGCTATTTCAGTCAGCTACAATGAATTGTTAAATATTTTTAGACAACAGGCAAAAACTCCCCATATAGTAGTGCCACCTTGTGCTAACCAGAGTAATCAATGGATGCCAGAAGGCTTGTGCATAAAATCCTTATCTAGTGCCCACTCATCCAATATCCCCATACTAGATTCTGGCTTGTGGCCTTCATCAGTGAGGAGCCTTGAATGTGAGATCTAAGTGCAGTGCTCTCACATCCAAGGCTCCTCACTGATGAAGGCCACAAGCCAGAAACTAGTCTGGGGATATTGGATGAGTGGGCACTAGATAGGGATTTTATGCACAAGCCTTCTGGCATCCACTGATTATTCTGGTTAGCACAGGGTGTCACTACTATATGGGGAATTTTTGCCTGTTTACTAACAGTTATGTGCTAGCATGAGATGGTGATCATGTGATGTTTATTTTTAGACAAGTTCAAACTTTATTTAAATTTTCCAAATATATTGTTTCAAATGGTATTATTTTCATCTAATTTTCTGTTTCTGGCTTGATTATTGATAGTACTAAAATGATAATTGCACCTGGAATTTTTAGTCTAATGAATGTTGAATTTAAGGTGATGCTAACTAACTAGGTTATATTCAGTAAAAGTTTTATATACTTACTTACGAGAGTCCTCTTGATTTCTCCATTTTTCTCTTAAGGGCAAAGGTAATAAATCATTTCCAAACATTATGAATTATTTACACTAGGTTGACATATGGAGATATTTGATACTATTGTGAGCAGCTTCTTTAAATGTTCTTTTAACTTTTTGTTCTTTGTTCAATATTCTTTTTGACAATTGAATATATGTCCATTAGTACATGTGTGGTCTGTTACAATATATAAAATAGCAGATTATGCGTGTACCATTGAATATATGGTCATTTGGAAAAAGACATGAATATTGGAAATAAACAAAAAAAGGAAAATATATAAAGATTTAAAGAAGCAATAAACATGAAAGTGGCAAATAACCCTATAAATCATACAAATATGATAATCATAATGTTTATGAAACACTTACTAATGTTGTCCTTAAAAAAATAGAAAAATTAGGATGATCCTCATATATGAATATATAAAATTTCTACTGATTGTTACTTTTAACAAAATAGTGAACTTAATTACAGCATTAGATTAAATTCAATATTTATGAACTTGATTTTTATGCTAGTACTGTTACGATAGCACAGCAATATTTGAAGAAGGGATGAAAATAATATCAATAGAAATTAATGGTATATGTTTATAATAAAAACAGATGTTTTGATAACAAATTTCAATTATATACTATCATAGAAACACATATGTTCATTTAGTCATAAAATGTATCATTTAAAAATTATATCTCTGACAACGATGTTGAATATCTGGTAACTATTATTTGTGATGATTCTATTGATAGTGCTGATATTATCACAATACAACAAACACAAACTTTTAAGTATTAGTGGTATATGCTTCCATTAATATGAATAGGATATTAACAGATGCAATACTCTAAGATTTGCTTATATAGTTCTTTTGATCACAAGAAAATATCTGAAAGAGAATAATATACTGACTAAAAACTTAAACTCATACATTGATATGATCAACTGAACAGGTATTTATAATTATTATAATAATATCCAAACAATAATTTCAAAGTGTATTCTCCACCTATTAGAATAAGTACATTGTTTTCTTAAATTCGTGTGACATGTCACTTCTTTCAAACAGAATAAATGCATGACATCTGCTCATTTCATCTGATATACTTTTAAAAATATATACTTCTTTATTATACATAGTTCATATTTCATAGTTCGGTTACATTTTTAACATATAAATATAATATTCATATCTTATATACATATATGTTTTAAATATCCTATTGTAGGGCAAATATTTTTCAACCTTTCCCTGTAAAGAAAACGTAAAAAAGTGATGGCATTCTATTGGCTATTCAAATAACAAGTGGGAAGTATTTACATTTTCTATTTGTTTTACTCTCTATTTACAAAGGTTAGATTCTTACATTTTACCCCAATAACTCTGCAGCTAGTTTAATAGGCTGTAGGTCACATATCTGAATCATTCTAGCATTGCTTGAAATGAGAATATTTTTTTAAATCATCAAGTTTCACTTGAAATCAAACTTTAGATTAATATATAAACTTCTACATTCTATAATATTTGAAACATTATTTAATTAGTGATCTCCAAATATTATAGGATTTCAAAAATATTTTTAACAAATATTTTTAGTTTTCTTTCATTCATTTTACAACTTGTTTTTTATGCTAATTAATTTATAAAGTCTTTTAGCTCTGTTAAATATAGCAAACAATTATTACTGTTTTTCTGGTATTTCAAGTCTAACTAATCCGTTTCTTTCTTTTTGATGACTTAGAAATGATAGCTGACCTTCATTTTTATTCCTATTGAAAGATCCTTGAACAAAGTTTTCTAGATCTTGTAGTGATTATTTCATAACAATCTTACTGACATCTCACAGAGAGGCAATGATCTACCTGAGAGGCAATGATCTACCTGAGAGGCAATGATCTACCTGAGAGGCAATGATCTACCTGAGAGGCAATGATCTACCTGAGAGGTAATGATCTACCTGAGAGGCAATGATCTACCTGAGAGGCAATGATCTACCTGAGAGGCAATGATCTACCTGGGAGGCAATGATCTACCTGAGAGGCAATGATCTACCTGAGAGGCAATGATCTACCTGAGAGGTAATGATCTACCTAAACTAAATTACAAACTTATATGTACATAATTATATCTTACTTACATGGTAACAGTTGCCCAGTAAACAAAAAAAAACTGCTGCAGTTTTTGAATCAATTTTAAAAAGAGAAAAAAGTATTCTGATATTTGAAACAGAAATATTGAACTGCTATACATATGTTAACTATTTTCATAATAATTTTGCTATCTTTAAATTATTCCAAGTTGAGAAGATATTAGAACAAACATTTAATAAGTATGTATGATTTAAATGTGATTCTTCAATACCATAATAAAGAAAATGAAAAAATATTTCATTATATTTTTCAGGAGCATATCTTTTGAAATAAATTATTAGAGCTGAAATATTTGACCTATCGAATTATTTGATCTATAGATATTGCAATTTGCATGTACCTGTAAGCATGTGTATGTAATAGATTTAACATATAATAATAGTAAAAAGTAAACAATAATGATATATTATTTTCCAGAAATACTTTCAATTATTTAAATTGTAATCATTATAAATAGAACTTAAGAATATGAAAACAGATGTCACGTGATTGTGTATATCATTATTAGCGGATTACTTATTCATTTTATAATCATTAAATTAATTTTAAAAATTTCCTCTTCAATTTTGTTCCAACAATGCGTGTGTGTTTTATGTAATATACTTATAAAAGATCTGAAATAAAGTTTAATTAGTTGTAGTGTTTTTATATATTAGAAAATAGTTGATATTCTTATTTTTTTAATTTTCTTTTTATAAAGAGTATCTTGATTCACTTAAGGATAATTTTTTTCATTATATATAATTTAATAAATAATATTACTTGGTGCTTGTGAGTTTTCAAGTAAACTAAGATGGCACCCATTATTTTTGATAAATGTGCTGTTTCAAGGGACCATAACCAACCAAAGATGTGTTAGTTGTTAAATATAAACAAAATTAATAAATCAATTGTTAAATTTAAAAAAGGAATAAATTCCATTAAGAAGTTTTATTTCATTTTTTTTTACTTATATTATAACATGGAAAATGAGTGACATTCTTAACATTGTTTTACTTTGGTTCAATTCAGCATGTTTCTTTTTGTCAGCTGTTTTTTTGACAAATTGTCATAATGATGAAAATTTGAGATCTTCCTGTCACAGAACATGATGGTCATGATATGATTGCATTCCTCCGACATGAATACAGTGTAAATATTATATATATATTCATTTTTCTGATAATACATTAATCAAAAGAAAAGAAAAGAAATTGTAAATATTATCATAATTGTTCCACAATGATTTTTTTTTTTAAATAATAGTAATAAAATTTTTATCATAAAAAATAAATAAATAAATAAAATGTGATTATTAAATATGACATTTCCTGTCAGGCATATTTTTGTAAACATTTTTTGAGTGCCCCCTAAACTGTAAATTTATTAAAAATATGGGCTGCCATTTTGACTTACTTTTGTTAGGTATAGAACTTTTAGAATTATTAATTTACATTTGGAGAAACATAAAATAAAATGTTGCATTTTCCATCAAAACTTGTTTTAATAAATTTAACTTGATTATTTCTTTAAAAAAACATGGATAGCCTTCTTGTTTTATTAATACTTTTATGGGAGCTATGAGATTTATTATTAAATTTATTTATTGTATGCAGATTTGTCTCCTATCATATTCTACTTATAAAAATTCCTAAGAAAACAATTTAATATTTGAATTTTATCACTTTCATAAAAGTATAGATTTTCATTACAATGAAAATCAATCTCTTTATTTTAAAGTTCAACATACATAACAAGTTATTTATTTATATAACTATGTTGTTGTTTTTTTAATCTGTAATAATAATTAGAGATCACTTCACTACTCCTGGTCTGGATAAATTTAAACACTTAATGAATACTCTCCTTTCCAAACACAAGTTAAAGTTTTTTTTAAAAAATAGAATGAATCACTCTATCTTTTTAACCTAAACATATATGTATAGGCAAATTTTCAATAATGAATGATGCTTGTGAAATTTTTACAATTTACATTACATCATTATTACAGAAAATATTAAATATATATAACAAGTTATTTATTTATATAGTGCTATGTTTTTTTTTAATCTGTAATAATAACTAGGAATCTCTCTACTACACATGAGCTGAATAAATTTAAATATTTAATGAATATTCTTCTTTCCAAATACAGGATAAATTTAACATTTAATGCATATTCTCCTTTCCTAAACACAAGATAAAATCTTTTCAAAAGACTTTATCTTGTGTTTGGAAAGGAGAATATTCATTAAATGTTTACATTTATCCAGCACATGTGCAGTAGAGTGATCTCTAATTATTATTATAGATTGTTAAAAAAAATAATGCTATATAAATAAATAAGTTGTTAAATATGTTTAATATTTCATCTAATAATGTCATATTGTAAATTGTAAAAATTTTGCAAGTGATATTCATTAAAACATAGTAAAAGGAATTGAAAGTGATTACTTAACATCTTCACACTCTCATTTCCAATGATTAGGATATGCCTATACGTATATGTTTAGGTTAAAAAGATAGAGTGGTTCATTCTATATTTTTAAAAAACTTTATCTTGTGTTTGGAGAGTATTCATTAAATGTTTAAATTTATCTAGCACATGTATAGTGAAATGATTTTGAATTATTATTACAGATGTAAAGATAAAAGTATTTTATTGTTTTCACCCACTCATATCTTTTTTACTTTCTATCTATTTGTCCTATCTGTTTTTCCTATTTATCAAATTAACAATAATCTATTCAGTTACCTATCTATCCATTCCGCTGTTTATTTATTCATCTAGTTATTTTTCTTGGTCATGCTCATTTGAGTGACTTGATGCTGTTTTATAAACTTCTATATTTATATCTAAAAATTTATATTAAGAATATTTATTTGCTATCAATTATATTGAAATAGAATTTACTATAATTAATAATTTTGTAGCAATAAAATACAAAACGGTAATTTTTATTATATTGTCTACAATGTCTTTTTTATTACGTGCCTTTTAATAAAAAATATTAAGGTAAAATTTGAGTAGGTAAATGAATTTTTTTTTGTATGTCCATTAAATAGTTATCTTTTTCATACAGCCACCATCTGATTTTTTTTATTTATTCATTTTAGTCTGTCATCAAAAACTTCAGACTTATGAATTTGTATAACCTATTATTCATTTCTAATACTCACACACTTTTTTATTTGTTTTTCAGATAGCTATTAACATTATTTTTCAAGATAAAATCTCATTTGTTCTAAATCTGAAGAATAATATTATTTTCAAAGATTGCAGCTTCTCTGCTGAAACTAAACCAATAATTACTTTTAAAGGCAAATTACCTTTCCCTTTCTTTCTCATTCTATTTCCATTTCCATCTTTCTTTCTTTAAAATTCATTAAAAAATGTTTCATATAACATTTCCATTTAGTAAAGAAAGCCTTACAATATTTACGAAATCTTGCTAAGATAGATTACTGAAAACAATTTTGAAAAATAAGCAGTCTTTTGATTAGAAAGAAAGAAGTCTAATTTATCATAAACTACACACACACACACATATATATATAATGAAATAGCTGTCTGTTTTATTGTTTGCTGTTCTTATTATAGCTCAGCATGGTGTATAATAATAAAGTGGCAGATTCTGGTGTACAAAGCTTATGGATTATTTACCAGCTTTATCTCTTTTCATGCGTGGTCTTATAAATTCCCAAGCAATAACATATTTGGTGATGATGATGACTACTATTATCAACATTATGGCATTCTTTAAAATTAGTTATCCATCAAAATTTTTTATTACACAATTTCTATATAATAAAATGAGAGAAAATGCTATTTACTACAAGTGGAAATGCTGAGACTCAAGAGATGTTAAACAACGAAGTATGTACTTACTCCAACATTGTTTTCAATTTTATTACAATGGTTTGTGGAATTATTTAAAGAAGTTTAATCAAACCAGAATAAGATAACTATGCAGGTTTGATGGTGGTTTTTTAATTTGAATTAATTAAAACTCAAAACAAGATTTTTTTAAAAATTCTGAACTTACAGTATGCTGATGATTGTACTATTTTTGCCAATTAGAAAGATTATTTAAATAATGTTTTTTAATATTTTAAATAGAACATATAAAGATTTTAGCTTATTAATTATTATTCAAAAAATTCAAATTCTTTATCAGCCAGTGCTGGAAGGAAAAATCCTCAGCATCTTTTAGTTTAGATGATTATCAACTTGAGAATGTAAATCAGTTTAAATATCTTGGTAGTTTTATAAGTAGAAAGATGGGCTAAAATGTTGAGATACAACACAGACCCCAATTTACTCCTGTTGCTTTTAACAAGTTAAAAGATAGAGTCTTTTATCACAGGAATATAAGTACTGTAAGTTAGTTGCCTATAGAGTATGATTTTACCTAATTTATTATGTAGAAAATAAAATGAACATTCTATTGGTGCATTATAAAGGCATTAGAAAAGTTTTATTTAAGACTGCTCCATAAAATTTTAAAAATGCAATAACCTTGTAACAAAATCAATCAATATATTCTTCAGTTTGCTGGATATGATTGTAAAAATCATACTTTCATTGAATTGTAAATGTAAAGTAGATGAATAATACAAGAATTCTTAAAAAGTCTTATGATAAATTTAGGTATAGTTTTCATGGAAAGGATAAACCCCAATCTACATTATAAACATGATCTCACAGGCATTCTAAAGAAGTGCAATGCCAATTATTTCCACTAGGAAAATATGGAAGAGAATAGAATATATTACAAAGCTTCACTTAGATATGGTATTGAAATATTTCAAAAGGAAATTTTTTTCTGAAGAAATTAAAATACCCTATCATAAAATAGCTTGTAAACATAAAAATGAACCAGTATGTTGTATATTTGAGTTTCATGATTAGTTTGTATAATCAATACAAAGTTATTTCTGATGCAGTTTTTTGCCTCTTCCTTCTTTCTTACTTTTTTTAAAATTAAAATGCTTATACTTGTTTACAAATGGCAGTTTATTATGATCATCATCATCAGTATTAGTATTATTTTGCACTAAACTATACATCTAATAAATAAGATGTAAGTGTAGTAATTCTATAATTTTTAAACTTTTCTAATCAAAAAAATATTGAATATTATTCATGTCATTTAGTTATCAATATTTTTGTGCATAGAGAAAATCAAAGACAACAACAATTACCATGCAATGTGTACTTGAATGCACATATATTTATGCAGTAGTGCATATTTTTAAATATGTATGTAAATACCCATAATATACTTTAAGACACCAACAAAAATAATTAATAAAAGAGAGAATTTTAATAACTATTTGGTTAAATTAAATAAAGAATCTATACCTTATAACTAGACTCAACAAAAAGCAAATATTAAAAAAATGGAAAAAAATATAAAGGAAAAGTTTGAAAATACATTGTTACCTTTCCTTAGTAGAAACATTCCAGGGATTGATAGTAAACCTAATAAAGTATTGAAGGTGAGAAATTCTTTCATAATCATTTCTATGATCTTATTAGATATATGTATATTAATAAAATATCATTGTTATACAACAGTGTATAAAGACTTTAGTGTAATAGTTGACTACCTTTGCAGCAAAGATAAATGCTACTTTGCATTACCAAAAGATGATAAAAACAGTATGTTAACAATGTTTTAATAATCAATTTGAATTTAGAAAAATACATCTGCAAGACATAATATAGGGCCATTGTGATTTCTAGGAGAAATAATGCTACATTTAAATGAACCCCCCCCCCTATATTTTTTATTAACTAGAAGAAAGTTTTGACCAGGTGTTTTGGCACAGGTTGTTCCCAATCTTAGAATAAATAGGCTGCTCAATCCATTTTATTTATATCATTTCTAAACTGTATAGAAAACCAAGTACTTAAAATTCAATTAAAGATAGATACAACTAATAAAAATAACATCAACAAAAGTGTTTTATAAAACTGCTTGATATCTTCCTGTTTATTTTATATATTTATAGTAATCACAAGTTGTGATTAAATATGAATGGATAAATGCAAGATATAATTAAATTTGAATATTATATAATGTCATCAAGAAGTCTAAAAATGTTGATCAAAATAGAAAGCATAAATACATAGTAAATCAATAGATATCCAAGATCACAAATGACTCTCTTATTGTTATGTTTGGTGTGACCTCTAGGAAGATTATGGCTGATGCTGCAATATTCCACATTGTGTCGAAGACATTTGAAACAGAATAGTTCTTGTTCTGTTATGGTTTTCTTAAATTTTACTATTCACTTGCATATAGAGTCCTGCATTTAACCACTTTCCTATAAAAATCAGAGACTTAGATTCTTTTAATAGATGTTATTATAAATGTAGCAAGAAGATTAATATTAAAAATCCAAAATAATAATAATATCTCCAGAATTATAAGGTATATCCATGTCAATATAAAAAATAAATTATCAAATAAGTTGACCACTTTGAATTTTAAATCAATATATACTGAAAGTATAAATCATAAAATAATACATAAAATAATAGCTATATTTAAACAATATAAGAAAATTATGAAGTCCTACATTTTGCCAATTTTCCTGTACAAAACAAATTTAAATTTTTTTACATATTAATATTAAAAGATTAGAGACTTTTGAGATATGGGTTTTGAGAAAAATAGACAAACTTGATAGAGAGATAGTTAAAAATTAAAATTATGTCCCTAACAGGAGGAAATTTTTTTATCTTTCAAGTTAGATTGACTTTGATAAGTCGTATACTAAATTGTTCCAACTTATTCACAGATAGAAGAGATGTACCTGAGAGACACTGGTATTTAAAAAGTATTTTAAAATAAATCAAGTATCAGAGGATAATAGATGATTAAAAACTAATGCAGAGTTTCAATAAAAAATAGATTCCAGAATTTCTGTTAACTATAAGAAAGTTTGTCATCTTAACATAAAACACTTTCCTCTAAGTGTCAAAATAAACGAAAAAATAGTTAGTTGCAACACTGTTTTATGTCATTTAGCCTTGAATATGGAGGTCAGCATTAAAAATTGAATTAATTACTTTTAAAAAACAGACAAGTTTAAAACACACTTTTAAATCAAAAATCAAAATAAATTAAAAGTGGCAACTGAAATGGATATTGAAAAGAGTGGAAAGTAATATAAAATATCTTACATCAGAATAAGTGATATTGATATTTTTAACCAATATATCGAAGTCATTTTTACTAATGTTATATAATTTTTATTTTTTCACAAAATACAAGCAATTATTTTTGTAAGCAGTAACCCTTCAACTTATTAATAAAAATATCACAAAAATTTTCATTATTTTATTAAAAATGTTTATTTTTAAAAGTATATTTATTGACTCTGAATAAAAAGAAAAGATAGTAAAGCAATTACAAAAGAGAAAAAACAATTAAATTGTCTTGAATCATGATGATCATTCAGTTTGAGCAACATGCACTCTTTTCAACAGTCTAGCCATTGTTCTTAAAATTGAAAGTTCAGTATCTTTACTTGATAAAACATGGGCAGGGAAACAAAACACATTCCTCAAGCCTTATGACCATTATAGGAGAGCTGATCCTTTGTCTCTGAATCACCCAAAATGGGCACACCTAACCATGGCTAGACCCATCTTAGTGGCTTATGTACATTGACCTTTGGACAAATCATTAAGGAAACTCCCCAATGCTGATACAAAACCACATGCTTCCAGGTACCATTGTAGATTCTTTCTGACAAAATCATATGATCCCTCTTTCTGACAGCCTCTCATTCACAAAAGTTCATTATGTAAATTACCATTGCTTTTTCCAAATATCAGATGGCTTCTCATTGTCCAGACTATATAGTTTATCATGATTGACAGTCTAATTATTCCAAAGATTCCAGTTTTCAGGCATTCATTCAGGTTAAAAATCCTTTGTTTTTTATAGGATGTCATCCAACCATTGAGTATTGCTCTGCATTTATTTAATATCATGCAACCAAAGAAGAGATGCTGTATTGATTCATTTTCTCGACTGCATATTTGGCAAACCGTATTTAGTTTGGCAAAGCCTAGAATAATAAAAAAATATGTGAAATTCCATATATACATGTACAGATTCAACACACTTGAATAATGAATATCAAAATGAAATATTTTTTTGAAATCAGATGTTATTAATATTTACCTAACATGGTAAGTATTGATATTAGCTGTATATAAATAAATACTTTTAAAAATTACAACTCTTTAATTAATTTAAAAAATTGCTTTAAAAAAGCAGCTAATAAAGTCTATATGTGGAAAAGAGAAATGAGATCAATATATTTTGACCTGAAGATAATGGCTAATTCTTATTTTATTTATAATATATCATGAGTCAATTTGGCATAACAAGAATTATATGTTAAAATAAACTGAAGATTGCCATGAAATCTTTACCACATACCAAACTAAAGTGCAAAAATAACAAATAGTACAATTAAAATAACTGCTGTTAACTTAAATTATAATTATTCTAGGAATAAAGCACTCCAAGATGAGAATTATTTGTATTCTGAATCAGGAGTAGTAACTAAGAATAAATAAAATTGAAGATAATGTGGCTACACTGCTAAAAAAAAATTCAAAGAAATAAGACTTAAGTAGATTGAAAGGCTTCCATTGTCTTAAAAAGACTCTTAGCATTACATCATGAATTGTACATAAATATTATTCCAGAGACAAATGAATGGGTCTAAATAAGTCAAATGTCAGAATATTGGAGATAGTAGTAATAGTTTTCAATATATAAATAAGATAACAAAGTTATTTACATTAGTGTTGCACAGAAATTTAAATAGATAAAAATACTTTTCACTTTTATATAAAGTTTTGCAGAAACTTTATCCAATTAAGACTCAGTTATAAAGATTTAAATTTAATATCTATTTAGTAGTTGTACCATATAAATAAAATAAAATTACTCTAAATTATACCTTAACCATATGAAATAATAAATAATAAACAACAACTTGTAAATATGATTATTGTAACTCTCTATATGTATTGCCACTCAGTGCAAGCCAGAGTATTCAATAGATGTCAGAAGGCTTGTGTATAAAATTCTCATCTAGTGACTACTCGTTCAATATTCCCAGACTAGATCCACATGAGAAATATATTGGTCCATTTTTTTTACTTGACATTTCATGATGTTGTCTTTTAATTTCTTGAAAAGAAAACTTTTATTTTGAAACACTTCAACATCTTGTCTGATTGCAGCTCAATAATTTATTGTATTCTCTGCAATATCTTTCCAATGGAAGCAATTGATATTTTTAGGAATATAGAAATAATAAACCATATATTCCTCTTTTTACTTTTTGTTTTAGTTAATTTTTCTCTGATTGAAGATCTTTATATAACAAAGAAAGCTTACACTTTTGGACAATGTTACCCCTTAATGATCTATGTTTTTTCCTCAAAAAAGGAAAAAATATATAAATATAAGTTTAATTTAATCTACCTAAAAATAATACTTTGCTTAGATACAAATGTTAAATAGATTATTTAAAAAATGTATGTTTAAATCAAATTTATTAAAGCTAAAACAAAAATTATTAATGTACAGTATATGTGTAAAAATTGCATGATTGTTATCTTCATGCATGCATATATACATATCTTCACATAAGTTAATACAATGTCTCTTTATATCTGAGTTCAAATTCATTGTATAACTATTACAAAATACCATTTATTTCCTAGCTACTTTTCTTTTTTATTCCCTCAGTGGCTTTAGCCAATTCATTGTATTTACCTACAAAATTAATCTATCTCTGGACACTTACTATTGCAAAGTGATCATATTACTATATTTAATTTAATGGTTAGTAATTTGAGAGATCATGTGGTATTTAAGTCGATGTTGAGAAAGTTCTATTCAATAAACCAAATTGAAAAACATTAATTCAAATGACAAAATTAAAATCTTTAAGTGTACCATCTTAAAATCAAACAGGACATTGCATATTCAGTACATTCAACTAAGTTGTCTGTTTGAAAGCAGTTAAAAACAATTACTTCTTAGAGTCCTTAATATTGTTTCTGGTAGTTTACTTTAGAGTCTTGAAATTAATACATCTATTTATCATTAAGATACATAATATTCAATATATGTTTATTTTTGTTTCAACTTGTGCAAATATTTAAATAACATAATATGACCCAGAGATGGTAGCTGATGATTAGTGGTTACTATTATGTATACATAAATAATTAATTATAATGCTGATAATATATTTTATAACTAAATATAATAAACCACAGATGTACTCACTTAATTTCTTAATCTTCTTTAGCTGGAAACTCCTTTAAATTCAAATATAGTGAAAGTAAATATCTTTAAGTCTTATCACAGTATTCAAGAATTTTAATATTAGCAAATTATCTGTTAATTAGAGACATCCTATAAAAACAATTGTGGTGAAGGTTAATTATTATTTGCAGGATATCAAGGAATATTCTACTCTTCTGCATCCTGACACCTATAAAAATAGCTTTCTGCATTTAAATTCTTATAAAGTTTTAGGTTTGAAGTGAAAGAAGTCCTCTTTTACTTCAATAAACTCCAAAAAAAAAAAGAGTTATTATAGGTTAATGGTGAAAACTTGTTTAACCTCAGGAGGATTGTCAGTTAATAGTAATTGATAATATTCTAGCAACATCAAAAGGTAAAGTTATCTCTGTTTATATGAATATAATCTCTTAATTTCTATTTATTGAAATTAAACATCCATGAAAAAATAAAAGGTAATATATTTGTTATATATACACACACACAAATTGATATTAATTTGATAAAAAGTGGCTGACAAAATTAGCTAAAAAAATTAAGTATTAGTAACTATATAGTAAAAATAAAATGATAGTAAATAGAAATTAAAAATAAGACATTAAGTTTATATTTTAATAACTGTTAATTTATAGAGTTTGTCATTTCCTAATAAAAAAATCCTTTAAAGACTTTATTACAAAAAATATATATATAAAGAGAGTGATATATATATGGGAAAATTTAAATATTTTTTCTAATTTTTTATCAGTTTAAGTGTTTTGAGAATTTAAATGTATTAGAAAAAAATTGTTATCATTTAGTTGATATAAAAAGATTTAATGATAACTATAATATTATTTTTAAAGTTATAGTTTTTAAAAATTGTAGGTGTGTATATATATTAATTTAATGCTTTAATGAATTAAATAGGTGATGGAAACATTTTTAATAAATGACAATTCCATTTTTGAAATCTAGTTAAAATTTCGTGCCATAATATTTCCATGAGAGTAATCAATTAAAACTTGTTGTGAAGACGGAAATGATAGTACATTGCTTAAGTTACTCTTTAATCTTAAGTTGAACTTTCTTTTGGTTATTATTCAAGCTCTTAAATGAGTTTATATTGAGGTAATAAACATATATAGATATGAGAATTTGAAGTTCACAAATTTCATTCTCATCTGAAATCAATATCATCACACAGAGAGTCATTTATGTTAATTTAATGTTTTAATATGATGATGAAATACTTTTAAAAAATAAAAATTCCATTTCTAAAACTGATTTAAAATTTTAGGCCATGATATGTGTTGCAAGTTAAAATAATAAATACATTGTCTAAGCTTTTAATCAAAAGATGCCACTCATTTTTGTTGATATCTAAGCTTTAGATTTAAAAATATAATTACTATTTACTAAAAATATTTCATCATCTATTTGGTATGTTAAAACATTTAATTAACACTCATTGTAGGTGCTTCTAAATTTTAAATGAGAATTATGAGATGATTGAGATATTTCAAAATCTCTTTCTCTTTATATATATATATTCATTGTCTTACTAGAATCTCATTTAAAATCTTGAGTGCTAACTAAGAAAAGATACTGTCTTTTGGTTAAAAGTAGTTTTGACAATTTTCGTTTGCACAACAAATTTTAATGCTTGTTGCCTTGAAAACATCATGGCTTGAAATTTTAAGTAATTTTTAAAAATAGAATTCTCATATATTAAAAATGTTTCATTATATATATATTATGTTATAAAAATACAAGTTATATATGAAATTTTTAAAAGGGATTAAATTTAAAACTATACACAATTAAAATTCAGTCTTTTGTCACAACTATTAGAATGTAAATGTTAAAAATAATATAAAATTCAGATTTCAATTAATTAAATTAAATTGTTTGTAAATAATTGTTTTAATATATATTTTCATATGTGTAGAAAATTTGTTACATATATATAATAACTTTTGTTTTGACAATAGTAGTTATATGTATTATATACTTACAACTCTGAGAAAGACTACTGGAAAGTTGAAATTGTCAGATACTACGATAAAATCAAATAATGTAACATAGTATATTATGTGGTAATTGGACTGATCTTACTTTTTTATAGTAATAGTAGTAGTATTTGTAAAATAGTTAAATTTATGTATATATTAACTATATCTTTTAAAACTGATATTTTAGATAGCATTATTTTGTTATGCATTTCAAGAGTACCTGCTGAAACTAATACTTTGAAATATTAATTTAGTATTGATTTTGTTTTATTATAAGTGCTAAAATATTAACTCTTATTATTTACACCATGTGATTATCTCATTATTTCTTCTGATAAAATTTTCTGATTTCAACCCTGATAGTCAAATAAATAATCTTCTAGATTTTTTTTTTTGTGTCAAAACGTCAGTCGGGAAGCGAACCCCAGGAAAACTGTTGTAAGGCTCCTGTGCTAACCACTCAGCCACCAACGCTAGATTTTTATTCATATAGAAAACAATTTTAGAAAAAAAAACAATAACTATAAACTCTTTAAAAGTAAAAAAGATAATATTCCAAAAATTCTTTTGTAATGCAATTAAAGCTAATACAAAATATAGAACCAAATAAAACTACATTTTGATTTGAAAAATATGAATGTAATATTTATAACAGATAATGACTTAATTGTTTGGGATTTCATATGAAGTTCAAGAACTAGACTTGTGAGTACCAGAAATAATCCTGGGATATTCCAATCCCATGTCAGATGCTCTACCAAATGTGTCAAATAATGTATTGCATTTATAACGGATATTACTATTTAACACATATTTATATCACAAACAACACATCATTATGAATTTAGATCTGCACAGTTTAGAATAGTGATAGAATGGTGGAATCTGGAGCTCAAAGTCCATGGATCATGACTGTCATTTCCAGAGTATGAACCTCTTATAAACTTATTGGCAGTAAATTATCCAAATATGTACCATTGGATCAACAGTTTTAATGATAACAGACAATTAATGGACTCTTTATGTAAATTCTAAGTTTTTTTTAAACTGGTAAGATTTTCTTATTTTATGTCTATGTTATAAATAGTTTTTAACACTTAAAAATTATTGATATTGGATATTGGCCTCATTTTACTTTAGAATAAAATTTTATTCAAAAGATATTTGCTTTGATTTTTATTAGCATATTCATCAGTGCACACAATTAACAACAACTACAATTAGTGGGTTTGTTCTTGCTACTATTCTTTTAATTGTAACCATGTTTTTATATTTCTGCTTTTTGTTGTACAATTCTTATTATAATTTTTGGGGTCATTGTGTTGTTTTATAGTTTTTAAATTTTCACTACACATTGTATTGAATTTACGCCATTGTTATAGCTAACTATTATTGTTGCTAGTTTTTTAATGCATTTATTTGATAATAAATATTTTAAATTAAATATATGTATATTAAAGTAAATATTTACATGTGACTACCTTATGAAATAATAAACTGTTTAACTGTAAAAATAAAGAATCAAATTGATATAAAATCAACATAGTACCTACTGAATCCACTTATTCATAATCACTCTGGTGTTTATAAGCTTACCTTTGTCAACATTGTTAGTAATTGAGAGTGAAATTAATTAATTAACCAGAAGAAATATGACACTTAAGAGTTATTAAATTCATAATTGATAATATAAGGCTGGAGACAGCATCTCACTTTTAATACCTTGATTGTAATAATTGAGCAAGGTTTAAAATTTATCTTTTACCTCCTAAAAACTCAATCATAATAAAAAAGTATACCCTTAAAATGTATTATCTTATACATAATATTATTATCAAATATTATAAAATCATGGTGCATTTTGCCACAGTGAAAGAATTGTGGACTCAAGATCTAAAGATTTCTAGATGTATCTGCAGTGAATAAAATCAAAGTAAAATAGCTTAATCATTTGATATGAACAATTATTCTCAAACTATTATTTACCTGTTTCAACTTTGTATGAACTGTGGGCAACTAACCAATTTGCATGCTTGTCCAAATATTTATTAACAATTTTGTTTACATTTTTTAAGAAAATTAGAATTCAATACTGCGATGTTTAAGCTGATGTCAAAATAATATATGTATTTATTCATTCTCATGATGTTTATTCTAGCAGTTTCCACACTTAACATAACTGAAAACTTTTCTATCCTTATCTCAATCAAAGATATTAATGGCTAATAGCTTTCCCCTGGTCCTTCTTGGAACTAGCATCTTTTTAATACATAAAATCAATATTCTGTTTGGAAATTAGGCTTCATCTTATGACAAACTTTTCTTGATTAAGCAGCAAATTGTAATGAATAATAAGTATGCAAGGCTATAAATGTCAGGATTCTAAGCTTTTAAAATGAAAAATGATTGCATAGTGTTGAAAAAGACTCATATTTTTTTCAATAAAACACATCTAAAAATTTATGACCTTTTAGGGATTCAAATGCATATTAGATATATAATGAATTGTTTTAAACAATCTAAAAAAGCAAACAATTGTTACTGAAGATAATCCAAATGATATAACAATCCTCATTTGAATAAATAATCTTTAATTTATTTACAAAATATTTCTACATCTGTCTAATTCTACATTCATGGGATATTTTAATTGTCATAATAATCATTACAATTTTCTTCTTCCTTTTCTTGTGTTGATTTTTATATTTACATTTCACACCATTTCCTACTTTCTTATACACATCAACAATATTATTCTTATATCAAAACTTTATTGTTACAGTTTCAACTGTCCTGCAGTCATCATCAGAGCTACAATATTCAAATAAATAATCATACAATTAAAACATATATTTATACACATATTCATATACATAATCAAGCATACATCTTAACCTGATCATTATAAATATACATTTTAACCTGACCATTATAAATAAACTGTAAGAATAAAGTTTTGATATAAAAAATAGTATTGTTGTAGTGTATAAGAAAATTGAAAATGGTATGAAACATAAAACTCAAGAATAGGCAACTGATAATAAAGCCATCCATGCTAAAGGATGACAACTTTTAGCATGGATGGTTTAAACAGAATTCACATTCATTAGGATCCCAATAAAAAGGAGATTTATAACCAATTTGCATCCTTGTTCAAATATTGATTAACAGTCTTGTTTACATTTTTTCAGAAAATTAGAATACAATACTGTGATGAATCAGCATCTGATTTATGTTTCTTTCCAACATAAAATATTTCATCATTGACTATTATTTGATAATATTGAGTTATTTCCTCCTTATCAAAAACAAACCCGATTTATTATTCCCATTATTGACATCTACCCAGACACAAGATACAATTGGCTACAATTCCTTCCATGTCATATTTTCTTTCTATTGTAAATGTAACAAACTTGTTGTAACAGCATCCGATGACTCACTCTTCTGGAAAGACTAAAAAAAGAATGTTTCTAAAGTTGAAACAAATCCAGCAATACTATTTATAATCAATACTCGACATCCCAAAATACAGAAACTTCTCATAGATTTTAAAATTTTTTGAGATTCTAGAAAAGAAAGATGAAAACAATGATAGACAATATCACTGCAAGATTGAGTCAAAAGATCTGTGTCTTTTTATGAAAGGTTGGTGCAGTGAAAATTCCTCTACCACTATCTGCAAATAAGATTTCTTCCCTTTCACATGTTACTATTATGTAATGTTAATAAATCTGGTAGATATTAGAAAATTAGATTTTTTCACTGACTATTTTAAATTAGAAATGGTTCTAGGAATGAATAATACCTTTAGGACAAATCTAAGTCATAATTAGAAAAATTATTCAACTAACATTATTTGTACAAAAAGTACTCAAAAAATTTGCATAAAAGCAAAACTAATTTTGTACTAGAATTTAATAAGCCAACCAAAGTTAAGAATAAATCATGCCAAATTTTTATTAAATATTTCTTACAATGTCTTTAAAAGATTGATATAAGCAAAAATTATTCCAAAAGATGAAATTATCTACCATTAGAATAGACTGGATTTGGTTCAAGACAAAATTACTGCAAAAATTTCTACCTTTAATAACTCATATTGAAAAAGGTTTTAAAACCTAATGTTCATTTATTGATTTCATCTCAGTTAATGATTTATTGGAAAAATTAATAGCTTTTAAAGTTTTAAATGTCAGAAAAGAGTCTCATTATTTTATTTTTCTCTCTATATTCTCCAGTTATCTTCCAGAAACAGAATGAAAAAAAATATTTATGCCGATGACATTATCATGATCTCAAAAAAAAAAAATCCTTTCCACAAAGAAAAAAATATCTTAACAAAAATGTAATATCTTTGTAATTTATTTTTTTAAGGATTGGAGCATTGTCTCTTATAAATCACAATGCTTTCTTTCCTTCCAAACAATAAGAAATCATAAAACAAATATAATCTTTTGCAACAATAGAGTGAAATAAAACATATCCCATGTGATTTAAAAATGATCTTGGACCACAGTCTAACTTTTCTTTTTTTCCTAATAAAAATTAGATCCAAGATAATTTTTGGAATGTGCTGAAACTATTTGGATTTGTGATGCAAATTCTCTAATAACCAATAGGAATATTTTAACCCTGTTTTAACAGAGATGTTCGTGTTACATTTCTATATATAAAATAAACTATCATTAATGCCCTCAAAACTCTGAAACAGTCATAGAGTGACAAATTCTGAAACTCAAAATCATGAGATTGCAGTTGAGTACCCCTACTAATGCTTGAATTTATAAAAAAACATTTAACTTTTTTTAATATTATCAACGAGAAATATGTTTGAGATTCAAGTTTATATTTTTCAGAGTGGCTATTTATATTTACACATATTTCTCCTCCATATATGAGATCACAAGTTCTTTCTTAGAAAATATAAAAAAAGACATTAAGGGAATCAGATTTATCACCAACTCAAGATGTAATTTCATCATCTAGGATATATGTCAAAGGCTAAGATTTTTCTTCTAAATGTTTTACCAAGAAACCATTGCAGAAATAAAAATTGATCTGTGAAACCCCAAATAGATTCTTTTCATTTAAATGCATCAATAATATCAATTGGATTTGTTCTCCTTAAACATTTTCAAAATAAATTAAACATTGCTTCCTTCCTTATTAATTGTACCTTAGATAATGAGTAGATGAGTTTTTCTTAAACGTTATTGGAGTCTCATCAACAAATTTAGGGTCTACTTATAATTTATGTGCACTCTTGCTTCAGAATTTAAAATTAACATTTTCTGATGTTATCTAACAAACATAAATTTTGAATCACAATGTTGAAGTCTGTCTAGTCTATATGCATAGTGAGATTTGAAGAGTATGTAAAATCAATAGAGCAATAACCTTCATTTTGGAATCTTTCTATAATTTTTTACAATGTTTGGCGTATCAAGTTATCTAGAAAAAAAAAACATAAAAATAAAATAATAAAACTTCAAGCAAACATTCTACAAGCACTGAAATTATCACCATGAAGTGAGTTTATTTTTATTTGGGAAATAAATAGCATTTTATCTATAAAAACATCATGATATCAGTCATCTGCTCTGATATACGTTTAATAAGTTGCAACAGTCTTTCTCTGGATTATTATTATTATTATTATTATTATTATTATTATTATTATTATTATTATTATTATTATTATATGTTGCTCGAATTTTTTTATATAGTAATTTCAAAGAGAGAAATTTTTTACACATTGTTTTTGTTTATCTATTTCTATTGCATAAATAATTATATAAGTTGAAATAAATTTATTTTGTTATATTTTATATAGATACTCTTTTCACACAAATCCAGCTTATATATATATTAATCTGGCATTCAAAATTAAGAAGACATTTTTTGACATAGATTAATTATCATTTTACAGACGAAATATATTTTCTTAATTGACATCTAATTATATTTGATAAATGATTTTTTCTCCCCTTAAAGGAGATAAATATTCTGGTAGGGGAATGATTTTACCTGAGTAATATATCTTCATTTCTGAGCTTAATAATGAAAGATAATCTTTATGATTATTCGATCTTCAGTTAGGATTGTGATTTTTTTTCCTCTTTATTTTTTTCACATCAGACTATTTATTCATGGTGTGTATATGTGCATATTTATATATACTATAAACAAATTATATCAGAGTATATATTTTAAGATTAATTTTAGAAACCTGGTATATTTTCATCATTATATTCACGGATTCCAACATAACATATCACCATTAAATAAAATTTAAATAACTATTTTTTACTTATTTGAAGTTCTCTTATTTATCATTCATTAATTTTAGGCAATAAGTCAAGCTTTTCTTGATTTTTTTTGCTTTCTATCATTTCTTTTTTCACAAACTACTTTAAAAATATCTGGATTTAATTTGTGTTTTTTTCCTTTTTAATGATTATAAAATACTGATGCATTTGTCAAGCATGGGTGGTCGAGAGGTCAGCAACAGCTGCTTTACAACCAGTTGTCCCAGGTTAGTGGGTTTGCTTCCTGGCTGATGCTATAACACATGAGAAAAAAAATATTGATGCATTTGTAGAATTAGTTTTTACATATCTACATATCAATGATGTTACATCATAATTTGCTTTAGCTTTAAAAAAATATACATAAGATAGTTTAATTCCCTAAATTCCACAGAAAGTATATTAATTTAGCTCGTCTTATTTATTTTATTTTTTGTATCACAGATTAATCTATTCTAGCTCATTGGTATCTTAATGATCACATTCAACTAATCTGCATATATTCTAATTTTATTTCCAATACTGAGTATATATATATGGTAAAAATATTCATTTCACACCATTTCTAATTTTTTCATTCTTATATGTATTATTTATTTTAAAACACATAACTATATCTAATGAAACCAGCCTTTACTGTATAAGAGTTATGAATTTCCACATTCTCTTTTATATCAGGCTTAAACCTACATAAATAATTGTTTCACTGTGAAAATGCCCTTAAGCCTGCATATACATTTGTGTCTTCAGCATTTGAGACATCACATTAAGAGAAATATTAATATTAAATTATTTAACTATCATTTTATAATCCAATAAATTATCACTTCACCTTATTTTTAAATTTAAATAACAAATTGCAATATTTTTGGTGGATCTCTTTACAGTTTAGTCCTTAAAACAGGCAAAACTCTCCATACTATAGTGCCTCTCAGTGCAAGCCAGAGTAATCAATGGATGCCAGAAGGCTTATGCATAAAATTCCTTTCTAATACCTACTCATCCAATATCCCCATATTAGTTTCTGGATTGTGGCCTTCATCAATGAGGAGCCTTGGATCTGAGAATATTGGATGAGTAGGCACTAGGTTGGGATTTTATGTGCGAGTCTTCTGGCATTCATTCATTACTTTGGCTTGCACTGAGTGGTACTACTTTATGGAGAGTTTTGCCTGTTTTAATAATAGTTATGAGCGAGCATAAGAAATGGTGATCATGTGATGTTTGGTCAGTTTAGTCCTTCTATTTTGTTTAATTTTTCAAAATATAATCAACAAGGTGTTGTTGCATACATACAAAAATGCTATTCACATACCATATATACATATAGTTTTTATAATGTTTTAATATGGGAACAAGTATATGATTCTCTTTATCTGGCAATAATATATTATTAGTTATTATGCTCACTGATATTCCTATAGATCACATTTTTATTTTGTATATATTGCTTCTAAATGTAGCTATATTATTATTGATCTATGATAATGCATCATGAATAAATTCCCATTTGTATTTAATAAAACAGTTTAGTTAATAATTTATCAGCTATTTTATTGATTATTTTCTGTTCACTGATCCATCTAATTTTGTGGCACACATATACACACATTGATACTCTCTATTCACAAAGATTTCTAATTTCTTAGTAAGATCAACAATTCAAGTGAAGATTTAATTACAAATTATCCAAACCTAATTCCCTTTTAACATTTGTGCTACATATTTTAATACTTTATAATAATATTGACATATAAAGTCAATAAATTGTTAAAAGTTAATGCTCCTTATGCATTTTAGTATTCATAAGTAAAATTTATAATATTGTGCCAGATGAATATACGCTTAAATAATATTTCTTCTTTTCACATAACTTTTGCAAATATTTCTAAGAACATATTTAATGAATTTGCCTGATATTCTTTATATTGTAATTATCTAACATTAGTGAAAAAAATTGCTAAAACATTTTGTATTTAAAATCTTTATTATTTAATAAAACAAAATGATTTCCTTTAATTTCTTCTATATACAATACTTTATTGTTATTTAAGTCTTTTTTGAAAATTTTAACTCTTTTCATCCAAGATAAATGGTAATTTTTGTTTAATTTTTTTTTAAATTATAGCTACACATGATAGTTGATGAAAACCACTAAGCATCACATGATCACCACTTCTTATGTTTACTCATAACTGTTATTAAAACAGGCAAAACTCTCCATACCCTCGGCACAAGCCAGAGTAATCAATGGATGCCAGAAGGCTTGTGCATAAAATCTCTATCTAGTACCTACTCATCCAATATCCCCAGCCTAGTTTCTAGCTAGTGACTTCCATCAGTTAGGGGCTTTGGATCTGAGAGCAATGCATCTAGTTCTTAGGATCTAATGCAGCCCTCCAGCAGCCACCTTTTATCTCTACTTAACTACAAAACTACAAGAATAAGATTGAAAACACAATAATATTTTAATCCAAGCTCATTAGCTTATATAATCATATAGGTCTGAACTCACTTCAGTACCCATATATTTTGATGTCTTTGATTTTAATAACCATAGTCACCACTATCCTATTAGGCAGGATTGATATTAAACCACTAAATATCACATGATCATCATTTCTTATGCTTACTCATAACTGTTATTAAAACAAGCAAAACTCTCCACACAGTAGTGTCACTCAGTGCATGCCAGAGTAATCAATGGATGCCAAAAGGCTTGTGCATAAAATCCCTGTTTAGTGCTTTCAATTTTATTCTCATAGTTTTGTAGTTAATTAGAGATAAAAGGTGGTTGCTTGAGGGTTGCAATAAATCCTAATATCTAGGTGCAGTACTTTCAGATCCAAAGCTCTTCACTGACAAAGGCCACAAGCCAGAAACTAGTCTGGGGATATTGGATAAGTAGGCACTAGATAGGGATTTTACGCACAAGCCTTCTGGCTTCTATTTATTATTCTGGCTTGCACTGAGCGGTACTACTATATGGAGAGTTTTGCATGTTATAATGGTTGATGAAAGCAGATACAATTTTTAAAATGATTGAACTACACACCTATTGATCAAGTTAAAACTGCAAGTTTGTTTTATAATTGTATCTGCATGAATGTATTTTAAAAACATCACTTTAGAGTGATTGACAGTTGAATTGTTTTTACTCATGCTTGGGTTCATTATATAAAACAACTAGTATATAATACTGAAATCATTTCTTTTGAGCAACTTCTTCTGTGAATCTTGAACTTCATCTTTTTTTTAAAAAACATTTTTTTGCCTTGGTTTTTTAATCTAATATAATCTGATTTTGTTTTCACTTCTTTTTTAACTTCACTACATCTCAGATGTTAATCTAGTTCTCTGTACTATGTGATATTTATTAAAGATATGGTAAATAAATGTTATCTATAAAATATGAATTTTTACTAATAATGTAACAATGAATTTTATCCAAAGTGTTGATAAATTTTGTAGTTTAATATTAAGCAATAGAATAAATTGTCATAGAAGAATGATAAGTGCTGGAAAGTTAACAAATCGGTCTTCTTAATCATATTATCGGTATTACTTAATTATTTTAGTTTGTCATTGAAGAGAGAACTTAACAGATGTATCATTTTTATTAATGGAAAAAAGCAACCTAAAAATAAATTATGTGTAGTAATAACAAAATTTGTAATAGCTTGAGAATTAAAATAATTAAGGAAAAGTGTGTGTGTAAATAATAGTTGCCTAATGTATACAATAGGGATGGGAGCAAATTACTAATCATGGATGGATTTAAGTGTTGATTATTCAATTTATAATAAAAGTTAAAATACTAAATTTTATTGTAGAAGTTAAATTTTATAAAATGCAAAAAAATTTTATGATTTAGAAAATAAATAAAAATTAATTGATTGAAATAGTTTGGAATTGTTAAATTTAACTATAGAAATAGTAAAAAAAATATTAAAGAAATTAAAAACTTAAAAATAAGTTGGATTGGATATGATTATAAAAATATCTAAGTTTTCTGAATGTTAGAAAAATGAACTTATCGCTGTGTATTACATAAATAAAAAGAGAATGAAAATATAAAATTAATAATAAATAATATTTTAGATGAAATTTTGGCAACCAGACAATAAGGTTTCAAAAAGATGGTTTAGATAATATCAAGGATGTTCAGGTTTACCACATGGTTGTGTGGTGCCTTTGTGCAAGATAAATTTTGGCATCTCTAGTCTCATAAACAGATCTGCCTAATGGAACATAACCTTGCATTTATCAAGGTTCCAGATCTGCTTGATCTATGTCTTTTGCAAAAATTACTATCTGTAACAATATAATTAAACCATTTTTGTGGACACAAATATCAACTTGATAATTGTTATTGTGATGGTACAAAATATCATTAGATCCACAAAATTACAAAGTATGGCTTAGCACTAGATTGAGAAGATTCTTCAATGGTCATAGTGATTATTTATTTATGTAACATGGCCACATAATATTTTATGGAGTAATCTTTCATGGACTCTAATAATTATGATGCATATTTCACCAGAGGACACAATTGCTGTTAATTCTATAATTAAATTAAAAAGAGACACTCATATATGGCTTCAATAATCTTTATTATACCTATCTTTATTGCAATCTCCTTTCTCAATCCTCCCATCAGAGCACTCTAAACTGATTCAATCTATTTAGAAAGCAAACGCTCACAAAAATTAACTCAATTGATTACCCATTTATATAATGTTACTATTATTTAACATTTTTATAATCTTTCCTGAGACAATGTGCCATCACAACTCTATGACTGACAACAATCCACATTTATTATGAAGACCCTATCCAAATAGGGGTGAACATCAAGGTGATTTAATACTAGAGTGAGCTGCATTCCACTTCACCCTGATTATCTACCTTCACTCATGTTAACTAATTTTATACTGATTATTAAATGATAGTGTAAATTTCCAAGTGTTTGCTTAGAATCATCAATTTTACTTTGATGTATGCTTATTCTGGCATATTTCCATGTGTTTGCTTATGACCAAAATGTAAACTGACTTTACCCTACCCACACCTCCTTTTTGTCTTTCAAGATAGAGCAGTTAACATTTGAAAAACTAACCTTTACAAAATAGAGCAGTTAACATTTGAAAAACTAACCTATACAAAATAGAGCAGTTAACATTTAAAAAACTAACCTATACAAACATTTGAGTACAACAAAGATAAATAAAAACTAATAATAAAGTAAAAATTCAGTCAACACAACATGATAAATTCCTTTAAAAATCCCATACTCTATTGTAACTTTTAATGTATATCATAGTTGATTGAGTCTGGGTTGATATTATGTTAATTATAGAAGTTCACTAAAGCAACAGTTTGTAATTACACTGGTTGATTAGCTGTTAAATTTTCACCATGAGGATACAGTCCATGGGTGACACTAATTCATAGCTTCTGGTGTGAATCCTTTTTAGTCCTCTGGCTTCTGAACATGTCCTTGGCTACCTGACTGGATTCATATTTTCCATTGCTAAAAATCATTCAGGTGGCTCTAGGTGGGGTTGGGAGACATTTTTCCTGGAAAGAAAGTCCTTGATGCTCTCTAGGTGAAGAACATTTTCTTATCTATATATATTAACACTTTTAATGAAAAAATTCTTAATAATCCCTGAACAAAAGAAAACTGCAATTTATACATTTTTATGTTAACAGGATTCACATCTTTTTGGGTTTATTTTTAGGCAAATTTTATTATTTACAATTTCTGTCTTTTTACTCCTTAGGAATTTTTAATTTACAAAAAAGGTCTTGATTAATTAGCACAATATATGACTGATAGACTCTAATGATATTTTAATTACAAATCCATGTTGTAGCTTGAGTGTCAACGATAGAATTTAATTGTGAATGTCTCTAATTCCCCCAACCCACATTTTTCTAAAAAACACACATACAAAAAGAAACTTTTAATAAAAAACTTATGTTTCAAGATATTAGTTTATCTTGATTTATAATTAATTTAAATAAATTAAAAGAAAATCAAACAAAGAAATTATGATTGTTTCATAAGATAAAAAACATTAAGTGATTCAATACAATAATACATTTTTGTAATATTCATAGTACAAATTACTGATATTTTCAATAAATTAAATATTTATATACATACAAGAAAAATGATAGTTGTTGTGTGGTTTTAAGACAATATTAATGTTATCATAAATGATAATAACCTTCAGATTTTTTATAATATAGATTTCCCATAATAATTTTATTGATTTTTTAATTGGAAAAAAAAATCTGAAGAGGTGTGGCTAATATTTAAAGATTCACTCTATTGTTTATGACAGGAAAAAATAGCCAGGAAACATTCAACTTTTTCTACTCTAGTTTCCATGCAGTTTTTGGAATAAATAAATATATTTCATTTATTTATAAAAATGTTTGAATTATTTTTACATATAATTGATTGATTATCATTTAAAACAAAAAGAAATACACATGTATACTTTCCATTTATTTATATATTTTTTATTTTTAAAAGTTAATAGATCTGATCATAATATAAGAAAATAAAACCACAGAATCTATTACATCATTATCTGTCAGAATTGACACTATGTTAAAATCTCTTTTAATATTATTATAAAGCAAATATCAAATTATAAGCAGCATTTGATAGATTTATAATAAATCTACCTTCATTCATTCACATTAAAAAAACATAAAAAATACATTGTTCATTTTAAGAAAAGGTGTTTACATAAATATTTGTGATATTTATGATACATTGTCTTATTTACAGATCAGTTTTTAAATATTTAAAAAGTTTAAATGTGATTTTTTTACAATATTATTCAACTATAAAATTAAATTAAAAAGAAATCAAGTTTTATTTATTGAGTAGTAATATAAAATAAAGATATAGAACAGAAAGGTTGAGCATTTTCAAAAACTCTCACCAGGTGGAAAAACAGAAAATGCTGGAATATGAAAGGATTAACAATAGTTTAATTTGGAGTGAATTTATGGTTTTATGCAATATATTATAACTTCTGTTTCTCATCAAGAATTAGATTTTTTATGATCAATATTCTTTATTACTGTGTATAATGTTTCCATGTAAATTATTTTTTAATCAATTTTGGATTTTAATTAATAAATGGCAATCCTTCTTTGAAGATTTTATTAAAATCTTTTGTAAATAAGTAACCAACTCATATTAAATGTAACTGACAGGAAGTAACAAGCTTTCAATGAGTTATAGCATACTTGAAATCCAATCCCAACCATTCATCAGCCCAGAAGTCAGGCCAACCTTTCAGACTATAGATACATTACATACATAAACTTTATCAAGCAGTTCATATAGCACATGTGAAATTTCAAGTTACCTCTGGAAACATTGTGCATTTATTAACCTGCTTGATGTGCTATTACTAATAGTTGAATGTATTTGAAATATATAAATAAAGTTACATTTTTCTAAAGACATTCCATACTCATATTAGATGATGTAAATAGTCCAATATAAAAATACAACTAAAACACCATCATGACAACACTCATATATACATTATTTCTAAAGAAACCTAACATTACTTTTTTATAATTTTTTTATTAATTACAATTACATCACAGATTATCAAAGCATATGATCAGAGACATGTGAAAAGGACCAAGATGTGCAGTTTGTCTGATCCAGCACTCATCAGTTGACCACAATCTCATATATATCTTCATCATTAGTTTAGTATATATCTAGATAGCAAATTACCATTGTTTAATTGACAAAGTTTTAAATTTTCTGCAGTACAACATTAATATAAACATCTTTACTGAAAATATATTAATAACTGTGCTAATCATTTATCATCCTAGACATTATCATAAACTCAAATGTTTTTTAAGTCTTCTTTAATTGCTAATATATATTTGTAATCGCATTGAGAAATCAGTGTTAATACCTCTATGCCACAGCAGATACATTATTCATTAAATATGATTAAAAAACTTATTTGAGCTAGTGATAATGTCTAGGTTGATAAACAATTAGTGCATTTATTAATATATTTCCATTAGAGTGCTTTATATTAATGTTGTACTGCAAAAAATTTTAAATCTGCCAATTCAACTAGGATAATTTGCTATCTAGATATATACCAAACAAATAATAAAGAGTTTTTCTGAAAGTTTGTGATGATGGTGTTCTAGCTGTATTTTTATATTGGACTATTTCCATCATCTAATATGTGTGTTGAATGTCTTTAGAAAAGTTTAATTTTATTTAAATATTCCAAATACATTCAACTGTTAGTAATATCACAGCAAAAAGATTAGTATATGCACCAACTGTTAGTAATACCACAGCAAATGTGTTAGTATATGTACAATGTTTTGAGAGGTATTTTTCTCCCCTTTTCTTCAGGTGTTGCTGGCCTGATCAGTGGAAGTACTAGCATGGGATTCGAATCTGGGTCCTTAGATTCTTGATTATTGAATTTTAAGGTAACGCTCGAACCAACTGAGAAAATATCCAAACTGTGAATAAAAGGTACATCACTTATTTTACTTAAATGGTTTTGTGATATATTTTATTTAATTTTGTTTGTATCACTTATCAATATGGCCTTATCATGCTACACTTGATACTGGGAACTTCATCAATTTATCCTGAGAATATTCAAATGCTACCATTTCTTGCTTACCTAAACATTAAAAGATTTCACTATTACTTATTAGTAATTTTGAAATATTACGTACATTGTCTATAGCTAACTATTAGTAGTTATAAATGAGATAAAATATTTCTTTTGCTTTTTGTTTATATCTCAGCAGATATTTATATCCCAGGAGCTCTTGCAATACTAAATTCAGAAAGAATGTTATTCATGACATTGATGGAGATTATAAGGTCAAGCTTGATACATGTTGATTACTAGGTTAAGGATAGGCATAAACAAGACCATTCTCTAGCATACACATGCCATGCATATCATTATATTTAAGCTACCAAATCTATAGAACTATGAAAGCCATCATTGAATAAAGCACCCGGCACCCATACATATACTCATTACAATATCTATAAAATATGTATTTGCTTCAATTCATCATTTTCTGAATCTCTTCCTATTTAAAATATTTTTTATTAGGTAATTAGTTGGCAAAATTGATTCACAAGAAATACAATTTTATAGTTTCTATAATAATATCTGCAGAGAAAATTGTATTTGTGTTGATTTAGTTAAACTCTGGCAGAAAGCCTACATTTAAATTAGAATGTGTCAAAAAAGTTAAAACATATAATGATCTAATTACATCAATTAAAAATGACATTTCTAAAAACACATTAACATATTCTTAAGCATTGATCAAGTTATATAGGAGTTATGTTTCTTATAAGTAAATTGAATTGTTATTGTTATTATTATTATTATTTTAAAAACTTACTAATAGCATTGTGTATAAAAATTTTATTGTCTGAGCAAATGCTTTGAAGTAATAAAAATCATTTAGCATCACAATATCATTATTTTTAAAAAATGATGAAATATATTTCAGATCTTTCTTGGAAATTAAATGAAAATGTCAAATATCACGTGAAATAAAATAAACATTCAAATCTTTTCCATATTTTTAATATTTATTTTTATATTTTAAATCTTTAGGTGATCATTTATTTAGTTTTTAAATTATGAAAATTATTTTTTCATACCTAACTATTTTTCAAACTGCTGGACGAATGATTCTACTGACAAAATTATAATGTAAGCTTGTCATTGGCTAGAATTGCTACTTTTTTGTTGCAATTAATTCCAGCATAATAATATTTAATTGTTGTATGGCGGATGGATTCCAGAACTCAAAAAGGTTTTTGAATTGAAGGTAATCTATTAATTCTGACGGTCATATGTCACATGATCTCCTAAATAATGCTAGCAAGTTCTATATATTTTTTACCCAATCTTGGAGTGATTTATTCTAGCATCTCATATTGAATTTTTGATCACAAACATTTATTTCACTTCTATCCCATGTTATTACTTAAGTTGACATTTTTTTACATTATAAATTTAAAAAACTCTTTAATTTTTTAAATTACAAAAGCAGATGCTTAGTATTAAAAGTGACCTTTTTATTTCAAACCATTTTTATAATGATCTTTCAATACATTGTACAGGCTTACACCTGCATTTATATATGTAATATATGTGGGATTCGAACTCAGACTTTCACATGACCCACAATTCTCAGTGCCATCTTCTATTGCTGACCCACCTCATCACACACATATTGAAAAGATATATAATCACCAATAAAATGATCTTTCAAAACATATCTGTTCCTTTCATTATATTTTTTATTACTAAAATATCTCAAATTTTTTCACTTATACTCTCAAGTTATTCTTAATATTGAACTAAGTAAATTTAGTTGAAAAATTTTTAATAGCAATTTATCATGACTTAAATCATTAACAACTGCTGTTATAAACCAAAAAAATCTTTAGACAACTTTCATTTCTCTATAAACTGGCATTTTAAAAAAAATCAGTACTTTGTAAAATGTAAACACACATATATATGTATGTGTTCTCGCGTGCATATGCAATATATAAATGATAGTTATCAGTAATAGAATGCATTATGCATTATTAATTGAATGTTTTATGTAATATATATGTATGTGTTTTAATTTATTAATAGAACTGATTAAAACATTAGGAATTTCAATTCATACTATTGATGCTGCTTTGAAGATGTCTATTATAAACTCAATAAATCAATTACAACTATCTGGAGTAACATATTCATGTTGTAGACAAGTTTTTTTTTCTTTTGATCATCATCAATTATTAAAATCCATCATTCTTTTTTTATATTATATAAGCCAAATAATATGAGATTCAAAATCATTATATGGTTTTGAAACCAAATCAAATTTATTGCATAACTGTTCAGGTCAGATACTATTCCAGACATTTATATATTATAGTGATTTAAATTTTATGATAACTGTGGACAATTTTACTTTTTGGTAAGTGTGAATTATGTCAATCAAGTTATCAGCTTGGATAACACAAAACAGTAAACATGGCTGATGGTAATCTGGATTAAAGTTCAATGTTTCTCGCTCCAGAATTCTAATAGCCAGAAAGTGGTCTATAAATTTCAAATATGCCTTTGACATCTAGTATATATTGGTGACTTAATATAACATTGAATGGATTAGATGTCAAGGAATTAGATTGGATTATTGTTCCTAATACAGATATTAAATATAAATTAAGAAAGTCATATGATTATTTATTCAGGATATTATTTAATCTGCCGATAAAATCAAATATAAAAACTGCAAAGAAAGGTGAGTTTTGAATCATAGATTCTTAATTGCCCAGATAGTTTTTAAAAGACTGATATTTATCATAGCAGTATTATAAAATTGAACTGAAACAGAATATATATTAATAAGATCCAACATAATGCCTACATGGCTACTGGTACATTATCAATATTAAAGAGATATTTGTGAAAAAAGTTATACATTAACTTTAAATAATTATATATATAATATTTTGTTAACTGTTGAACCACATGAAATTTTTTAAGTTAAATTTTTAGATAGAAATGTTCAGTGAAATGTAGAAAATAGTTATGAATATACATTATAAAATGAGATCCAACAGAAGCAAAAAAAGCAAAAAAATAGATATGACATAATGCATCAGAGGATTCATGCTATATGTCTTTGTTAAAGCTTTTAATTTATCATTGAAATAGTTTAAATAAATATTTTTCTTATATTTAAAATAGATTTTAATCTTCTCCAAAATGTCCCCTCCCTCTAGTTAAATCTTTTTAACTGTTACTATTGTTTTAACTTTTTATATATTTAAAATAGAGTTCATTGTTTTCTGACAAAGAAATCAAAAAATCATTTCATAAAATAGTCAGACACATTAAAACAAAAATTCATTCAAGTATAGAGGAAGAAAAAAAAATTTCTTAAGCACTGTTAAAATAGGGAATAGAATGATAGATAATTTCTTTTAATGTATAAAGTTTAAAATCATTGCACTGTCAAAATAAAAATAGGACTCTCTTGCCAAAAGCAGCTGTAATGATTTTAATTAGAAAATATTTTTATTAATTTCAGTAAAGAAATGAATCTGCTAACACCACATCAAGTCAGTCACTTGTTTAAAACCACAATTTTACATAAGGATCATTACTATTTTATAGAAGCAATAATGTGTGTGATATTTTTAGAGAATTGTCTGTTCAATTAATGAAAAATTGGTATAAATAATAAAAATATACAATAAACATGATAGTGTTCCATTATCAATATTTTCCAATTATCAAAATAAATTATTGTTCCACCCACCCCCCCCCCCACCCCCACCCCCCACCCCCCACCCCCCCCCCCGAAAAACCAAACCCAACAAACAAGTGGGGGGATGGGGGGAGGGGAGGAATGAGATAAGGGTTTTTTTGCCCAAACCTTCTGGCACCCATTGATTTTTCTTTTTAGGACAAAAAGGCACTCCTATATGGAAAGTGTTGTTTTGTTTTGAATTGTTTAATAAATTATTGTTCTAAGATTTAAAAAAAAATTTTGATTTAATTCACAAATTCTTAGCAAACTTAATTTTTGTTATCATGCCATATTTTCATAAAGCATTAAATCTCTAATTTTTTTAATTTTAAAATACATCTCCTTTTCTATCATCTTATAATGAAGTGAAAAGAATTATATATACCTTTTGTATTCTATAAATGCTGTTGTATATTTTATTTGTACATTTTTGTAATCTTCCATAACCAGGTAGCTAAAAATTTAATAAAACATTTTATAACAAACATAGAAAACAATATTTTATGTAGATTAATTTCTTGATGCAAATTAAATCTTCATATAAGCATTGCAAATTCTGATAGCCTGTATTAGAATGACATATACAATAATCTGCTCCCATTCACTTAAGATCATATCCTTAATAGAATATACTAAACATTTTAAATTTTGATTTCGTATTCCTGCCTTTTCAATGATCATGATTTTTTTATTTAAACATTTATTTATTCTATAAGTTTATTTCCATGTCCTTGATGGTTTCACCCACGTTTTTTTACACTATATATTAACTTTAAATCTTACTTTTCTTGTAAAACATTTATTTATCTTTCTGCATTTCATTTCAACTAATATCTCCTAAATATATATTTTACCATATTAAGTCATTGGGCACCTTTAATCCAAACTTTTGCCATTTGCAATTTAACATTATTCCATCTTTGTTTTTCTATTATCTTGTACATCATTTCATTTACTACCCCAATACTTTGTATTCCCTACCTCTTTAATACTATTTTCACTGCTACATGCAATATTTTATTTAAATATATTCATATTTCATTTCAATTTACTTCATTAACTTGTTTATTTTTGATTACAATTATTTTTTATCCAAAAGTTGGAGATAATATATCTTTTTTTTTTAATTTATCAATTGCCTACTTCTTTATTGTTTCAATTCTATGCATTTTTAAAATAAGTATTCAATAATTGTATTTATTTACACATACCAAATTTGCATGATTAAAACTGAGCACTGGCGAGAGAACAAATTACACAGCAATATGTAAGAAATGTGTTAGGCTTATTAAGATATATATATAAGACAGTGGAGAGGTAATGAATAAACAGTTGTGATTATTTCTGGAGTTAAAAAGTCAAACTGAAGCTCATCTGAATACATTACTAGAAGAGGTATTAATAGATGAAAAAATCCACAGGTAAAATGGATGAATGAGAAAGAAAATTTGCAAGAATAATATAGAAAAGTACTATAATTAATTCAGAGAGAGAGAGAGAGCTTCATATTACAATGAATTTATATAGATTGAAATTTTATATTGATAAGTAGCCCATTCATTTATCATATGAATAATTTCAAATATACTAAGAAGGCAAGCACAAGAAATAATAGACTTAATCCGTAATCCATGATCATTGAGTTCTAGAGTCCACCATCCTACTACTTTATCACACCTCATAGGAATTTATGTTATTTGGTTTCTTTAAGAACTCAAAGAAAAATCAATGATCTTCCTTTTAATTAATGACAAATTCTTTTTACAAATGATATACATGTAAAGGTTTTTTTGGATGAAAAAAAAATAGTAATCCATAGTAGTTTCAAGAAATTAAAATAAATAAAATATCCAATGTGTCAGCAAACTAGCATTTGTCTTTAACTGAGAAAAGGTTTTATAATGTGACCACTGCAAAGATATAAAAATAGTAAATAATTAATAAAGATCTCTAGAAAAAAAGTAAGACAGGTAATATAATAGAACAAAAATTAGAATTGATAAACAATTAGCATAGTGTGTGTTCGGTTCTTTTGAGGGTTCACTGATTGTGTTATTTTTATTCAAACATAAGACAAAAATAATAATAATAAATGAAGAAGTAACTAAGCTTCACATGATAACCATCTCTTATACTATCACATAACTGTTATTAAACAGGCAAAACTCTCCATACGGTAATGTCACCCTGTGCCAACCAGAGTAATCAATGGATGCCAGAAGGCTTGTGCATAAAATCCCCATATAGTGCTTACTCATCCGGACACTAGTTGGGGATTTTATGCACAAGCCTTCTGGCATCCATTGATTACTCTGGTTGGCATCGGGTGGCACTACTGTATCAAAAGTTTTGCCTGTTTAATAAATGAAGAAGTAAATATCAATCCCAAGCTGATAAGGATTAAGATACAGATTGTAACTAAACTTTGATTAATAATTTAAAAATAATAGAAATTATCATCCAACATTAAATTAACATCCTATTATTTCATTTTTCCTCTTTCAATTTAGTCTTATATTGACTTTTATTTTGTTGGACAAAAATAGCATAATGTGTTTACTGACTCTAGTTTTTATTCTGTAGTATGATGTGTTCTACTTCTTTCTAAATATTTTAATTAATTCTTGACAACTTTCTACATCTTCACAAGAATCATGTTATAAAAAAAATTTTCACAGTTGAAAGCAAATGCTACTTTGCCAAAACATAGAAGATTAATATATTTTAATATTCTGTGTTGTTGTTTCTGAAAGCTATTGTAGAACTTGGGATAAAAATGCTATTCTCAGGTACTAGAAAAGCACTTTCTTTTATTTTTAATTAAACTCAAGACAAAATAGTTACAAAAAAAATTGTTTAGCCTTAGGATGATTGATAATAAGTGATGTCTTTCTAGCAACATCAAAATTAAAGTATATACATAAAAATAATCCTACATTTTGTTTTGTATATATCATAATAAATTGATGAAAATATCTAATTTAACAGATGTTTATATAATAATAAATATAATTGTGATTAACTATCATACACAGTCTATCAATCTACATAAGTACTTTTGGTTAATTATGGCAGTTGAAGAGGGTTAAGTATTTAAGCAAACGTACTTCTATGGACTGAAAGACTATGTATAATAGTTAATCACTGTTATATTTGTTATTTTGATTATTACAATATTTACTAATTAATAGACATTTTATTTGTATTATATATATATATCATCATTATCAACCATTATCAATCCACTGCAGGATGAAGGTCTCTCCAAGTTTAATCCATCTTCTCCAATCTTCAGCTTCTCTTCTCCACATCACCCCTGCACACTTTCTTATTTCATCCATCCATCTCACATGTGGTCTCTTTCTGGGTCTTTTACAATCTCTTGGAATCCAGTTTAAAATTTCAATTGTCCATCTAGTATCATCTCTTCTAGAAATATGACCAGCCCAACTCCACTTCAATCTTTTAATTTTTTCAATGAGGTCAGTAACACCTGTTTGTTCTCTTACCCATACATTGCATTTTCGATCTCTTCTTGTTACTCCCAACATACATCTCTCCATACTTCTTTGAGTGGTCTGAAGTCTCTGTATTGCTCTTCTATTAAGTGTCCAAGTCTCAGATCCATAAGTAAGAACTGGTAAAACACATTTGTTAAAAACCTTCCTTTTCAAACACATAGGCATATTTCCTTTTAGTATCAAGTTATTTCTACCAAAAGCACTCCAACCAAGTTTAATTCTATGATTAATTTCTTCCATTATGTTTCCATCTGTATTAATAATCTGACCAAGGTATTTGTAACTGTTAACTTCTTCTAATTCATCATAATCAATCTTTATTTTCATATTTTGAACAAATCGATTAAACATTACTTTAGTCTTTTGAACATTTATCTTTAGTCCTACTTTCCTACTTTCATCTGATAATTCCTGCAACATATCCTGCAGCTCTGAAGCATTATTTGCAAAAACAACTACATCATCTGCGAAATCTAAATGACTTAAATAATCTCCATTTACTTTCACTCCTTTAGTTTCCCATTTTAATCCACAAAATACTTCTTGCAGCACTGCTGTAAAAAGTTTTGGAGATATGGAGTCACCTTGTCTTACACCTTTCTCAATGTTGACTTTCCCAGTATCATTATGTAATCTAATTGTTGCTGTTGCATTTTTATAAATATTCTTCAAAATATGACAATATCCTGGATCTATACCTTGATGATCCAATGCTTTAATCACTGAAGAAATGTTTATAGAATCAAATGCCTTTTCATAATCTACAAATCCAAAACATAATGACAACTCATATTCATTTGTCCTTTCTATAACTTCTCTCAACACCTGGATATGATCTACTGTACTAAAACCACTTTTAAATCCAGCTTGTTCTCTTGGTTGGTGGAAATCCAATGTTCTCTGTAGACGAGTTGTAATTATCTTGGTAAAAATTTTATATAAAACTGATAAAAGGCTGATAGGTCTGTAATTTCTAATATCTTCTTTATCACCTTTTTTAAATATTAATATTATTACTGCATTCTTCCAATCATCCGGTACATCTTTATCATTTAGACATTTGGTATATAACTTTGCTAAAAAAATTTCTATTTCTTCACCTGCTTCTTTTAATATATCAATTATAATTCCATCATTACCTGGAGCCTTTCCCTTCTTCATACATTTAATTGCATGTCTCACTTCTTCATTTAAAATTCTGGGCAATTCAGAAGATGTAATAGATATAGGAGGTACTTGTTCTTTATTACTATATAATTCTTGATAAAAATCTTCTACCAATTTCATGATGTCATCTCTCTTTTTAGTAACAATTCCATCTTTTTTTCTTATTGCAGATATAAATTTCCTACCAATACCAAAATGTTGTTTTACATTCTTAAGACTTTTATTTTCTTCTACAGCTTTCCTTGCTAGTTCACAATTATACTTTCTTATATCATTTTCAACTCTTTTCCGCACCATTTTACAAAATTCGAGATATTCAATTCTTTTTAATGCATCATTTTTGTATATCTTCATATTCCTTCTTTTCTTCATAAATTCTCTAGTCTCAGTAGAAATTTTATTGGTCAATTGCTGCTTTTTTCTACCAGCTATCTTTGTTGCAGTTTTTAAAAGTGTATCAGTTATTTTCATATTAATTTCATTCAAATCTGAATCATGCTCAAAATCTACTAATACTTGAAACCAATTTCTAAGTTCTAATTTAAATTCATTAGAATGTTTCTGAAGATTAGAAATATCAACTGTAAATATTGTTTTTCTTAATAATTTTTGTCTCTCTAGTTTCACATTAACACGTATCTTACACCTTACTAATCGATGATCACTTCCTGTGTTAAATTTATTAAGAACATTACAATCTTGAAATATGTATTTCCTATTAGTCAAAATATAATCCAATTCTGCTGTACCTTCATTTGGATGCTTCCATGTCCATTTCCTTTTAACATTTTTCTCAAAAAAAAATTCATAATATAAAGTTTTTCTTTTTCTGCAAACTCCACAAGTCTATGTCCTCTCTCATTTCTATTACCATAACCAAAATTACCTACAGCACTTTCATCTTTCATTTGTTTACCAATTCTAGCATTAAAGTCTCCCATAACGATTTTAAAATGTTGTTTACTCTGATCAAAAGCCTTTTGTACATCCATATAAAAATCTTCTACTACTTCATCACTATGAGAACTTGTTGGGGCATAAACCTGAATTATCTGCATTTGATATCTGCTATTAAGTTGTATAACTAATCTTGCCACTCTGTCTGATACACCATCAATCTCCACAATATTGTTCTTCCACTTTTTATTTATAATGAATCCTACTCCACTTGTATTTCCAATATTTGTGCCTTTATAATAGAGTATATGTCCACTTTTTAAATCAATTGTCTCTTCACCTTTTCTTCTAACTTCACAAAGTCCAACAATGTCCCATTTAATATAAGAGAGTTCTTCTTCTAATTCTTGCAATCTTCCTTCACTTGAAAGTGATCTGCAGTTGTAAGTACCTAAATAAAAAGTCATCATCAAATGGCAGCCTGGGTCCACAATCAGAGGATTCTTAGCACCCTCCGCCTTCGGCCACCAACCGCTGCCTTGGTTGGTGACTTTACAGCCTCCTGGGAATAAGGGCCATGCTTTATTTTTGTCTGTCATAATTGTATACATGTATTGGAAAAATATTTATCATTTACACAAACATTCATTCTGCCTTATCAGGCACTGAGAAGAAAGACCATGGTGTTTCTTGATCTTAAACTCAGAGGTAAAAAGCCAATAAACTCACTACGCTGGCTAATGCGTGTTGGTGAGCAGCCCACTATATGAATAATCACATAGTAATAACAGCTGCAACGACAAGAACATATGGAGTGGACATTAGGAATTTGCCCTGCTCGGTTCCTTTAAGACCTCCAAGAGGAATCAAAGGGTCTCCTTTCAGTTAATAGCAAACTCCTTTCTGCAGCCAATATATATATATAATAACCATTAGAAACTAATCAACACTTAGACAATTCCAATCAAGAATTTCAAATGGCAAAGTAACCTTAAGTAATTAAAAAGAGCTCTTATTCTTGCATTTTCGATCTTTATGAAGTTATCTTTGCCAATATTGGTGAAAATTATTCATTCTGAATTTTCACTAATATTAAAAAAAGTAAACTTATAAACATCATAAGTGTAAAAATGGATGGATTTATTTTATGAATTCATTCTTCTTTTTTTTATTAAGGAAAAACATGCAGGTGACTGATCATCCACTACATGGTGTAAGTACATTCTATTTTTGTCCTCTGTTCAACATACATATTGTATGTATACATAATCTGAGGAAAAATACTTTTCTCTACTCTTATATATACATATTAAGAATATGCATGTGCATGTTAAAATTAATTTAAATATTTTAATAGCCTTTTAGAATATTTTTATTTGCTGTATATTTAGATTGCATATTGAATAGAACATTTAACCATAAAACATTCCTATATCTCATATATTTCTAGTATATGGAAAATATTTTTAAATAACCATTAATTTATTAACTGGTTTTTAAATTCAATTTTAAAATAAATGATATTATAGATTGTTATTTGTTAATGAATATATATATTAAATTCGCTTTATATATTTATCCATTCAAGAGATATATTTATCCATTCAAGAGAGTATTTTATTTCTAACAAAGTCAATAGTTAATTGAACAAATTCTTCTAAAAGCTAGTAACTTTCTAACAACTAATCCATCAATGTCTTCCTTCTTGTGGTTAAATTTTTTGTCCATTGCCCTTCTTGCACAAATAAAAGTCATTTACAAAATGAGTAGAAATGACCACTCATGAAAGATGAACAGTTTTCACCTTAAAAATAAAGAAAAAAGAAAATATACGTTTCTGTCTTGTACTTCTTTTTGTTAATCTATAATCCTTTCTAGAACTTTGTCTGTATTTTTTCAAAAATGTGAGCTGATATTTAAAATATAAAATCTTTCTGCTGACTAAAAATTTTATAAGCAGATATCATTTTTAATATATATAATTTGGTTTTGTTTTAAATTTAAGTGCAATTATTATTATTTTTTTCATATGTCAAATGCGTTGACCAGGAAGCGAACTCGGGCCAGCTGCTTGGAAGGCCGCTATGCTAACCACTAGGCCACCTTCGCTTGACAATGATTAAATATTTTTATTTAAAAAAAATATTTAATCATTAGAAGAATTAATGTTTTACCAACTGAAGATCATGAATAATTTGTATTGGTTCAGGTTAAATCTTATTCAATTTTTTTTATTTATTTCATACTTTATGGTGCTGTCTTATGATTTCTTCTGCAGCAAACTTTTCTTTCTGAAATGATTTCAACATCTTGTCTAGTTGTAACACTTCATTATATTCTATCTTTAGTCATCTTTTATTATTAAAAGTAACCAATAGTGCATTTTTATAGTGCTTTAGAGATAATCACTAGGTCTCAATTTTATATCAATTTCATTCTCATAGTTTTGTAGTTAAGTAGAGATAAAAGGTGGTTGCTAGAGGGTTGCATTAGATTCTAAGATCTAGATGCAGTGCTCTCAGATCCAAAGCTCCTCACTGACGAAGGCCACAAGCCAGAAACTAGTCTGGGGATATTGGATGAGTAGGCATTAGATAGGGATTTTATGCACAAGCCTTCTGGCATCCATTGATTACTCTGTTTAGCACAGATGGCAATACTGTATGGAGAGTTTTGCTCTGTTTATCAACAATTAATGTGCTAGTATAGGAAATGTGATCATGTGATGCAATCCTGCCTAATAGGATAGTGGTGGCTATGGTTGTAAAAGAGCCAAAGATGCTATTGAGCTTAGATTGAAAATATTTTTTTGTGTTTTCAATTCATTCTCATAGTTTTGTAGTTAAGTAGAGATAAAAGGTGGTTGCTAGAGGGTTGCATTAGATCCTAAGATCTAGATGCAGTGCTCTCAGATCCAAAACTCCTCACTGACGAAGGCTAGTCTGGAGATATTGGATGAGTAGGCATTAGATAGGGATTTTATGCACAAGCCTTCTGGCATCCATTAATTACTCTGTTTAGCACAGGTGGCAATACAGTATGGAGAGTTTTGCTCTGTTTATTAACTATAATCTTTCGAAAAATAAACATTTAGATATTCTCGGTGATATTTTTTTAAAAATAAATAAGATATTTAATAAATAAATTACTAATCAAGTATTATTTATTGATCAATTTTTTATTATGGAGTTAAGTATAGTCGTAAAGTGATCTTCTTTAGTAGAAACACATTTTGTAATGTAAGTGATATGAGATTGTGATGCAATAAAGTTTGCTGTTAAAGATTTCTGTTTTAAATTTTTTTATTACAATGGAGTAATATAGTAGTTTATGCAACATTATAACCTGAAATTCAAGTTTATTTAAGTCAACTTAACAATTTTTTTCAGATCATGAGCAGATATAGAAAAATTTCTTTCAAGTTTCCATATAGACATGCAGTATTAATTAGTAAATAATTATTATTAGCTTTGATATAAGCATGCAAGTTAATCCAGGATGGTAAGATTATTAATGTAAAATTTAAAAAAAAGTAATATAATAAATTTATCCCAGAGACATTACTTCTATGTCTCTGGGCACATGGATGCTGATATATTCTTACTCAATCTCTAGTATAAAAGTATGCCATAGATGACTCAGTTTCCAAAATCCCCTTCCATTTTGTTCAATTAGGAATTATTGGAAATTGATAAACTTTTTGGATATTAGAAAGGTACACCATGCATTAAAATAGCATCTCAGGGCACAAGTAGCAATAAGTGTGGAGTAGATTGAAGCCTGCCAATTAATGTTTGAAAATTTGCTATCTTAATATAATCGGAACACTGATTATATATATATATATGTGTGTGTGTGTGGAAGATGATGATTTGGACCAACTGTTGAGTGCTGGTTCAGTGTGAAATATGTATATTGGATGTTATTTATCTTTTTTACATGTGTGTGGTCATATGTATCAGTTGTATGAGATAAAGAAGATGGATGAAAGGGCTTAGAATTCTGTGTTCAGATCCCTTATTGTTATTTCCACTAATTAGTTTATTTTATGACTGATGATGTCAATGCATTAAAACTAGAGTATTTCTCTTCATAGGTTGTATTCATTTTTAAAGGAGGGCTTTATTTGATTTAAATAAAAATTGTTTTAATGAAATGAAAAAGAAAACATTATTTATTACTATCTATTTTTCAAACTACTAATTCTATTTGTTTGCCCTTAGAGCAAAGGATTTATACCATATTCTTGCTCCTGAATATATATATATTGTGTATATATAAATTATTTGTGAACCTGTAACCACTTTTAAAAGTTTTACTTATGTATATATGTATTGTTAAAAGGAGGTTGCCTTGACAACAGTTTGAAATTGTTGATTGTTATTGATATTAGAATCAGTTAAACGTTGACTAGTTTTTAATGATATATATATGTAATATAAATAAAATGTCCATTAATTAAAACAAAATTGTAATTATAATAAAAATAATACATTTAATGGTAACAAACTATTATAAACAATCCTTAAATCTGCAGAAGTACTTTTGGTTAATTTCTTAAACCTGCCTCAACTGCCATTAAATTAAAAAAAAAATGGAAGCAAATGTTTATTACTATTTATAAAAATTGCCTCCTTAATTTTTCTTTTATTATGGTTTCTCTCTTCATGAAGAATTTTCACATTTTCAAAATCAAATTTAAATTTACATTTACATGTTTTTTCATGATCAAATTATGTCATTACCAAAGTGATAAACTGAAAAATATTGAGATATTTACCAAGGAATTGGTGATGTTGATTATAAAATGGAACAAATAAGCAATACTTTATGTCAATTTAAAAAAAGTTATAATGGTTTAAAGGAAATAAAGATTAATAGTAAACAATGGATATCTATTACATTTATTTCAAATCCACAAGTGAAATTTTTTAAGGATATATATATAAAAATGTGTTTAATGTTTCATTCTATGTTCCAAACAATATTAATAAATTAGTCAATAATTCTAAGAATGTCATACCTGTCAATCAGAAAAGTAATTTCATATATCAATTTTTTTGTGATTGTAAGCTATCATATATAGGTGAATCTAGGTGCAGTATTGAAAAGAGATTGAGGGAGCATGAATTTTTATATAAGCATGTAAAAAGTAAAAATAAAGGTGATTTAATCTCTCCTTCAGTTTTCTTTGATCATGAAAAAACATGTAAATATAAATTTAAATTTGATTTTGAAAACGTGAAAATTCTTCATGAAGAGAGAAACTATAATAAAAGAAAAATTAAAGAGGCAATTTTTATAAATAGGAATAAAATCCATTTAATAAATAGACAAGCTATTAATATTAAAATATGAGATTCGTAAAATTTGAATTGATGACATTTGCTTCTGCTTTGTTTTTTTTTTTAATTTAATGGCAGTTGAGGTAGGTTTAAGAAATTAACCGAAAGTACTTCTGTGGATTTAAGGATTGTTTATAATAGTTTGTTACCATTAAATTTATTATTTTTATTATAATATATATATATTGAAGCAGTCAATCTTAGCTTAAGATTGAGCTTAATGGTTCTATCTACTAATGCGTGTTTAAACCCTATATCCCTTTCTGCTCCTTTAATTGTGTATATATATATAGTTTATGTATATATTTGAGATGCGCATCTAAAATTTATAAAGTTTAACTTGTCAATATTTATTATTATTAATTCTTTTCTTCACATTAAAAATACACAGGTGCAGCTCAAATATATATATATTATAGGAGCAAAAATACTAACAAAATATTGATTTTTAAAATATTTTATTATAAGTCATTTATAAACTTTTTCTTTTTAAATTGTTTTTTTTTCTATTAAACTGTATATTTTTTTATAAAATCCAAGATGGAAGATGCAACTGTTAATTGTTCAAAAATAATTAAAGGGTTGGAAATATAATATTGTTTTAATCTTGGGAAGGAATTTTTAATTAAAGTTGTTACTTAAAAGAAAATGGGGATTAAGATTAACGATTGTACTTTTATTATAAACATTTTTGTCAAATATATTTCTAATCTGGAAATATATTTCAATTTATTTTGGACATTATCTTATAATTGCATCTTCAAAAACAATGGATAAAGAAAAAGTAAGAATTTTTTAGATCAGAGATTAGATTTAGAGCTAGAATTAAGAAATTAAAAGCATTCCAGAAATACCTGAACAGTATATAAAATGGGCCCATTTTGACTACCAACAGATTAGCTACTATTGAGAGAATTGTGCTGTTATAATCCATGCTGGCTTAAAATCTTAGAAATGATGATCTAGTAGAAAACCTTCCTGACCCTTGTGGGATCATCTTCCACTGCTGTAATATTCTGCTGCCCTAAAATGAAGGAAAGCCTAAAAAAGAACTCTGGAATGCTGAATGGAAGCTTGCTGTCATATAAGAACTCATATAGATCCGTAAATGCCATGCTTTGAAAATGGACTCTTAAATTGTGCAAGATAATGATTTTCATACCGCCTAAAAGTAAATTGAGCTGACTAACCTTGAATCCTGCTATCAAAATTTCTCCTAATGTATTGTTCATTTTATCTCTTTTTAATTAATATGTAAATTGCTCTCAAATGATTTTTTTATTTAATCCTATCTCATATGCTCTAGCTTTCTTTAACTTTGGTGCAGTCATTTATTTATATGTATTTATTACTTAATTTTATATGTCTATTTTAGTTATTATTAATATGCCAATCTCAAGCAATCTGATAAGTTGAATAAAATCTTTTCTTTTTTTAAATAAACCTCCATGAGTTAACGTTACTAATGTTTCCTTTAAAACATAATGCATTATTAATTAATACGTTCGCCAGATTGTTTTTATGAGTCAACATTTTGTTTATGCTTTAGTATAAAATTTTGCTATTTATAGGCTAATTAATGCTCTGGAATTTTAAAATATTATTTATTAAATTCTGAAAGGATGACTTATTATTTGTTTTCTATATAACTGCTAGTTTTGCTTTATTTTTCATACTCTTAAAATATCAAATACAGTACTTAAATATTCCAGTTATTATAAAATCAATGAAGGTGGAATTGAATTATTTTAAATATCCAAAAAGAAAGGAGGTAAAATATAAATGTATATTTTAGTAAATGAAATCTAAATCTCTTTCTATATATTATTTCTTAGAGGACTCTTTTTGTCGAGATGAAATGACTTTATTTTATATTTTTATTCAAAAACCCTATTTCATGCACAGATGGTTTAGTTTTGGGGGAGATGCTAGATCAAGAGTAGTGCTAATTATATTATTCCATTTTAAAAGAACCAAAAAGGGGGGTAGAAAGTTATTTCCATGCTAGGTCATAACAGAGAATTTAGTAAATGTTAAATTCAAAATGTTGGTGGGATTTTATATTGAAGGGAGAAATATATTGCTTTAAACAAAATATGATATTCGAATAATATTTGAATTATATTTGTTGAGATCTGATCTTGGTCAATTCACTACTATATAAATATAATCTTATGTGGCTCAGTATAATTTTAATTAAAGTAATTTTAAAAGAATATTTTTCCAGTATTTGTCTTTGCCCTGCCAGCACACTGCTTGATCACCTGTTTTGTCCTTTGAGTCACTATATCAAAATTATACTATGTAATAGATTCATTGGCTAAAAATGTAGGTCCAGATAAGAAAGACAAAATGGGAAGACCCAAGGTAAGCTGAGCTTAGCAAGCCTGAATGATTGTTGGTCTTTCACCTGAAATATTTTGAGATTTTGCAAACTGAGCAAACCATTCATCACTTGGAGCATGTGCTCTATTCTTTGCATCTCTGGAACCAGGCAGTGAGATTGAATTTGTGCTGGTTACATCATTTCAAATGCTGGATGTGATTATTTTCTATTTCTCTAAGCATATCGTGGTGGGTTGATTATGGTTTGATCAGATTAGTTTATATTTTATCATCATTAGCATATTTATTTATGAATATTGTGATCCACTTGCATTCAAGCATGTCAATCTCTTTGAAACCATTTCTTAAAAACATAATCAAATTATTTCTCTCTTATAATGATTTTATTTATGTGAAAATTAATCAAAAGTTAATGCTTTTATATTTTTTTTTTTTTTCCTGCACATACTTGAGTTGGCATCTACCAAAGAATTTTAATCACCCTTCTGCTTTAAATTGGCATATAAATTATACCACTACCTTGAGGGAGGCATATGTTAATTCTCTAATTGAAATTGTCTATTAATGAGTAGTGAAATTAATTAGCGAGATATTAAAGAATTATAGATGTGTTTTTTATTAAAATATATGTATGAATTTAACCTACCTGTGGTTCATTTAATTAATCTTACTTTAAAGTTTGTGTTTCTATCTAAATATTGTGCTGCTATCTTATGACTCAAAGTCACACCCACCATTTCTTCAGCAACTCATGCATACGTGTAATTAAACTAAATGCTAGGGTTAAGTGTTAGAAATACCAGAGGCTCATGTTCTACTACTGTTGCTGTGGGACGGAGTTGGAAAAGATTAATTGCTTGCCTTGAAAGGGTTGGTAACTGGTTGTGAGATTTAGAGTGTGGGTAAATAGGTTAAAATCCATAAATATTCTTGATCTTCAATCTTGCGTATGGGTGGAGTCTGTGAATCTTGTTGAATTAACATACAATTTCGACCGGTACAATACCCTCTTGAAACATTAACTAACTGACTACTTATGAATATAGAAAAATAAAATACATAAAATAAAGAAACAATAATAATTTTATTAAGATTATAAATTTTATTAGTTACATGTGTATCTTAAACAAATAAGATTAATTTAATTCATGTAATAATAATAACACATTCCTTATTTTAACATTTCATTATTATAGCAATTATTTCCATACTTAAAGATTAATGTATTACCTATTAAACCTATTGAGAAAAAAAAAATTCTTGATCCTATCTCAAGTACTAAAATTACATCAAATTTTCATTGGTACAATATATATAAATGGCATTTCAATACAATTACAACATGTTTTTTTTTTAAATTGCAAGAATGTGTACATTATTTTAAATTGCTTTTGATTTTGGGTGAAATATATGAAAATATTTTTTCAATAATTTTTCCAGTTAGTAATTAACAGAAAAAATCCGACCATATTAAGAAATTATAAGGAATCATATTTTTTTCCATATGTCATAACATCGGCCGGGAGGCGAACCCACAACAACCGTCTGCAACCAACTGCTTGCTTGTAAGGCAGCTATGCTGACCTCTCCGCTAACAATGCTTGACTAGAATCATATTTTATATATATAAATGCTAAAACACATGTAATCTTGATTATATATTTTAGTGCAATTATTAAAAAAATGAAATACAAACGTTCAATACTGTGATTTGCTTAAATTGTTATAATAACAATATTTCACTCTGCTACTACTAAAGAAGATAATATAATCCAAATTTGAATATTTACCAACAAAATGTTTTCTGTGTCTTGTATTTTCTATTACAAATGATATGAATATGTTATAAAAAATTTAAAACTGACCTATCATCAAATTTAATATTATGAAAATGATTATTCTATGTGTAAAAATGAATCGACTGTCATTTTCATAATACAGAAAGGATTATAAAATAAATTTTTTTTGTAAAACTGAATAAGTAATAATGTGAATGATTAACAAATGCAAAAACTTATGTGGATTATAAACTTAATTTTTCCTGGCAATTTAGGTTCTATGCATTCAGTGTTTATAATTTCAAAATTATTTAAACATTTGGAGTTGTTTTTATGATTGTTGCACAGCTAAATGTTTAGAAAAAGAATCTTATTTAAAGGGCTAACTTCAGAACAAAATTTTTTCAAATAGACTTTCATAGAAGAAAAGTGAAGAAGACAATAGCGACTAGATATATCATTTATTGAAAGGTGAAAGTTTTTGTCATTTTTTCATTTTTATTTATTCACTAGGCCAAACAAATTAAATATCAATTTAGTGATCTATATTGTCACTAGTTGATTGGTTATGAAAAGTAATTTAAAAGAAAAATTTTAATCTTGAAAAAAAGTTTTCTTTAGAACTAAATCAAATGCCACATTGTAAGCACAGTAGCCAGATGCTCTAATTAGTATACTACAAGAATCTAATATGAGATACACACACATATATATATATTAAATATTTCAATCAAAGGTAGATTGATATTCTTAGACTAAACATTATCTTTGACCATTATTAGTTTGCCACTGCACATCATTCTTTAATTCTAATATATATATATATATAAACGTAAGAGCATGCTAACGCTCTAAACAAGCTTTTTTTTCATTATGATAAATGCTACTACAAGAGAAAGCATTGAAATCATCTTTATCTTATATGTCCCCATCCCCAGACTGGTTTCGACTTACAGGTCTCTTCAGTGAGGAGTTGGGACATTAGATTCAAAAAACCAACTCAAGCTAAGCATTTATCTAAAAGATAATTTTCAAGAAGAAGATCTAAACCTTTAGACATCTGCATGTCTGTAAAGTCAGCTCTCCAACTGAAAAAATTATATGGGCCTGAACTTAATTCAGATACTCCATATATTAATAGGCTTAGCCATTTAATTTAGCCAAAGCCCCAACAGCAAAATAATAATAGTAATAATAAAAAGTCAGATGTCACATGACTTATATATAGCTTGCAATTACCAATATGTAAACTTAAGAGCATGTTAATGCTCTAAACAAGCTTTTTTTATTATGATAAATGCTACTACAAGAGAAGGCATTGAAATCATCTTTATCTTATTATATGTCCCCATCCCCAGAATGGTTTCGACCTACGGGTCTCTTCAGTGAGGAGTTGGGACAATATATATATATATATACTATGAACATGTGAAATATCAAATCACCTCAAAAGACTCTAATACATTTATTCACAGAGGATGTAACTGAATATTTTTTAATATTTGATGTGATTTAATATCTATTTCAGATACCAGTATGCACTGGAATTATTATTAACATGTGATATTAGTAACAATGCTATTAATTAATAGATCTATTCTTGATGGATAATTTATACATTGTCCTGTTTGATTTAGTGAAATGTTAGAGTGGTATATTCTAAAGTTTAAGGTATATTAATTGTATCCAGATGTCACTTCGTATGCTTAAACTTCTTATGAACTGCCAAATAAAGATATTAATTAATTGGGTCTAATATTTTTGTTTGTTTGTAATTTTTAATAGAAACGGCTTAACTATAAAGGAGCATGCATATTCTTGTACTCTCTCACTTCTCTAACAGCAGTTATTTTAAAAGACAATTATATTTAATGAGAATTATATGTATTCTCTTTTATAATAATAGATTTTTTGAAAAATGTGGCAAAGCTTTAAAATAATTAAAAGCAATAAAATATTGGATATGCAAAATATTTTCCATTGTTTTCTTGTATAATTATAATAATTAAAAACTCGCTCCTCTTTTAGTTATTATTTTTCATGTTACTGCTAATTGTAAAAAAATGATAATTAACATTTCCTTGATGCTTATTTCTAAATAATTATAATATAAAATTCTTCAGATCAGGGACACTATGTAATAAAAAAAATTATAACCCTTTTTTTACTCATCATTTACAGGAAATGGGTATATAATCTATCATTTGGTAATCAATAATTATGTAAAAAACAAACGAAAAGAAAAATAATAAATTATTAATCTTTGCTTATCACTATGAATTTAAATAATGAATTTGTATTAATTATAATTATGACATTATTTGTGGTAATTATAGTTAAAATATTCATAAAATTTAATTATTTTGTTTTTAATCAACATTTAAATCTGATCTTTTTTCACATTAAAAAGGTAAAGTACAGACGTAATCAGTAAGTAATCAATCTACAAAGAGGCTCAAGACTTCTCATATGTGCCAAGAAGTACAATGTTGAGTTTATGCTATAGTTTGTCATGTTCTTATAGGATGTTCAAATGTGGCCAATGGACGGCAAGTTTTTAATTAAGTTCCGGATTTATTTAAGTATCTCATTAAGAAAGATATTTAATAATTTTTAGTCAGAATTTAAATTGAAAGTAGGAATTTATTACAAAAAACATCAGTTATAACTTGTATGTCTAGTTTAATTAGTTGGTGTAGTATAATGAGAAGGATGGTCTAGAACAAGGTCATTAGAACATTACCCTAGTTATTAGCAGTGCTCAAACATCTTATGAATTTCTGAGCAACAAATATTTTAATTTTTTTTTTTTTTGCCCTATGAGGATCAATGTAGTAGCAGATTGACAAACTCTGGAACTAACGATTATGATTGACAGCCTCAACTTTGTCACTATTAGTGTTCAATCTTATTATGAACTCATTGAGCAACAAACCAATTGATTACTTATTTTATTTATCAGTTTGTATATATAAATCCCTTCTCAGTGCATCTTCTAATTAAATCTGTGATCTAAAATTAGCTTTGGATGAATCACTGCAATTATTTTTAAAATTAAAACAAATGTATGATTTTTTTGTATGTATCTGGATTATAGCTGATTCAGATATCTATCGAATTATTGGTCATTAAAGGGATATCTATTTTTAGATTGTGAATTAAACATGCATAAAACATTAGAATGTGAATTTTAATTAACCCAGTATTGTCTTCTACATTATTTTTCTATAGGATGATGCTGAAGAAACATTTATCTGACTGTTTAGAAACAGTTTCACATATACCTATATATTAAAAGAAAACGAGACACTGAAATTAACTCCACAGTTTTCTCCAACCAAAATATAAATAAATAATTAATAGCTATGGCTAGTTTACAGAATGACTGTTATCTCCAATCAGCATTCACAATTAAAATTTAAAACTCAGTTTGATTATCATTTCACAACATTAACATTTCAACATGAATGAACAATATGACATAACTTATATATATTTAATCAATTGTATGGATAAATTGTAGATAACATTTATGAAACATGTCTCTTTGACTTTTCTTTTTCTCGGATTATTTTCCATATGCAAAACAAAAACATAGCAAATACTGCTAATTACTAAAGGGGAAAATGTCAAAAAAATAAATGTTATATATGAATAGTGTGCAAAGTAGGTCAATGTTCTATCAGTGAGTTGAAATGTACATTCAAAAGAGAATTCATACACAATAATTATTGTTAAAAAAAATTATGCAATAGAAGTTGTTATTTTGACAATGTTCTTTTGCATGTGAAAAATGATTGGAAAAAACTCAAGGAGGCATATTTTATGAATATAGAATTGTATAAATATACAAAAATCATGGAAAGTTGATCATTGGTATCGGTGATTTTAATGGAAGTTTGATTTTTGAGATGGCAGTCAAACTGTAAGCTAACTATAGCTATTATTTATTTATAAATAAATGCAGTAAAAATAATAATGTCAATCTCAGAGTTTTGTTTTATTATAGATTGTGTCTGATATATATGTTAGCTCAATGGTTAGTTTATCTCTCCTTAATTAGAATTATGTTTATGTTGTGCTGAATAGAAAATGAGTCAGATTAGCATTATTTTACTCTATAGAAAGTGAAATAAAGCACATTGTATACTGAATTTTAAAATCTCTTTAAGCCAGGCATGTATATATATATATTGTGACCTCAAAATCCAACCCCCCAATTAGATAGACTAGATAAAATTCCAAAATCCATTAACAAGCTGTAGCCCTAATTTCGGCCATCAGCATTAAAATCTCATAAAATCAAAATCCAATACACAGCCTGTAATCTCAAACAAGATGGAGACAGCTAATAATAATAATGTAGGTATTTTACCCGGGCACCAAATTGCAACTGTAGCATCAAATATAGTTTCCACCTAAGATCATCATCGCTTAATAAATGGGAAGTCTGTGGAGGAAACAAGTTATTAAAACTTTTCCAAAAGAAAATGTATTTTTTATAATATTTTAAATTACAAATAATATGTTGAGTTCTGAGTTTAAACTCAGTAGTTATTACGCAAATAAATTCCTGTTACATTATTTAGAAATATAATCAAATTTCCTCCACAAACCCACATAGCTATTTGATTTCCTGTAACAACTACAATAATGTTCTTCTTGATGTTTCATGTATAATGAATGGAAATGGATCAGTAAACCATGCAGAGAACTCATAAAATTATACTAATAAAAAAATATTAAAATCTTATAACTTAACGAACACGGAGTAGAAAATTTTACTCTCCCCCTCCTTTACAAATATATCAAATAATCCTTCATTCTCCGTACCAATCGCCTTCCACAGTTATAATTATTTTAATCTTAAATATTAGTGTTTAAGTCTGTCACCCTATCTTCCAAATTATCTCTCTTTAATGCCCTACAACATGCACATACAGAAGTGGAACATACCATCAACCATTCTGTGTTCTCTAACACTCTAATAATGGTGATTTTATTCTTTTAACTTTTAAAATTATGAAAGCTCTTGTTTTCATGCTCTTATTCTCATGCTTGCGACACTCACTTAGTTTTCACTTCATTGCCGACATTTGGACACTATCCCAGCAGATACAAATGGAATAGACATATGCTTATTTAAAGTTAATATCTACTTTTTTCTAAGCTAATAATAGAACTTATAATAATAAATACAATAAAAATATGATATTTTAACTATTTAATTGATAAAATAATTATTATAATAACTTCAGAATATAGTTTTATCCACTGGGAAGGCATCCAAATATCAAGAGTGAAAAAGTGATTTTATGTCCACTCGTAATATTAGTCGGAATGCAAAGAACTGAACAATTAAATATTAATCTGATAATTAAACCATTCTCTCATCTGTTTGCCAAGCATTTACTAAAATCTTGAACATATATGCCATTAACTCAAATCTTCGAATCTTAATCAGTGAAAATGTATCATTTTATTTTAGCAGTAAGAATTTATGAAAATTTTTTATGAACAATCTGTACCAGAAATATGAGTTATTTCGATTAATTCTTCGAGTATTAATGAGTATAATAAATTTATAAATATTATAATTCGGTCAATATTATGAAACTCTAATATTGAGGCATTTTGGTATGGTGTAGTTCTGGACACCCAAAACATTAAGACACCAGACACACGTTTACATTTTATAACAATAAATATTTATTAACAAATATGTTAAAAAAAAGAAAAAATTACAATTGAAGTTAATATTGTAGCGATTCCAAATTAAAGAAAACTATGAGATACAGTTAATTTATTTACAATGGTGATCTACACTGGCTGCAATTCCAAACTTGTATAAACTAAGTGAAACGAATACATAGCTTGTCCCACTAATAAATTTTATTATAAATAGTTTTGGGACTAATTACTATTTTACAAACTAAGTAACTTATAGTTCTTTTGACCCATAATACATTTTCGAATATTTACTTGGTTATATTTGAAGCGATGCTTCAGTAATATTATATAAAATACCATTATTGTTATCTGTATTAATTAGCTTAAAGCCTATAAAACTTAATGTACTATTTTATTCCATTTATTAAGACATTTATATTTTCAAAATACTAAGATTATGTTATTTAAGAAACTTATATTTTAAATACAGTAAAAAAAAAAATTACTTTAACTTTCTACTTTTTAAGTTTATATGTATGTCGCGCTAACTATTATTCCTATAACCTAGTATTCAAAGTCCATCTAATAGTTCTGTAATAGATTTTAATCACTATATCAATGCAAACATGTGTATTTATTGCTATAGCACAACATGAATTCATTACTCCTTTCTTACCTTTCCAGTGATAACTTGCTTCTGCATGAATCCAGTATGATGCATACTGCTTGCCTGAATTCAAATTTATGAATTTAGAATAAAGATTGGTTCTCACACAAGCTAGAGCAAAGCTTAGCTACACAATACATCAATTTATGAAATATGATATATTTAGTCCCTAAACAAGTAACTATTTTTCACTAGTATGCAATGAGCTCACAAGCAATAAACACGAAATTATCATACACTCCTGGGTAATGATAAAAATGTTGCTTTCATGAGAGAATAAGTTAATAATAACTTCTTGGTGCTAGCATAGACCTAAGAATTTGCCTTCTTCCTGAGACTAAAGTATGTGAGGAACTCTTTGCTGCACATATATAAGAGGCATGTTAAGAACACCGCAAACTACAAACATAAATATTTCTCTTATAAAGCAATAAATACTTCCGAATAAGATTATTTATCATGAGAGAGCTATGCTTCATCTCAACCCTTTTGAGTTGGTAAAACAACTCTAACCTCAACAAAGGTCATTTGCACTTTCACATAGCATAAAGATGGGTATCATATTATCGATGCACGAATCAATTAATCTATTACGATTAAGAAAAAGTTTACTTAAAAATAATTCTCTAGGCTAAGAAACAGGCATAATTTCATTTTAAATACACATTTTAAATAAACCTCACACTTCCGAGCATAGCAATAAAATATGAAAAATTGAATAAACTTGAAAATATTCATTTAAATTATTAACATAACTATATACCCCCCTAGCATTTGTAATACAGAAAAATAAAATATACCGGCTTAAGCAATTTTATAGTAAATCAAATTATTTGTAAACTTTTAAGTTAGATTGAATATGGGGTCAAAACCTTTTTTCTAACTTTTAACTAACATATTAACAAATACAATACAATAATTAAATAATAATAATAAAAATTTTAATAGTCTCTTTCTTGGTACACTGGGGATGCTGACAATTATCCTCCCGCAAAGACATATATAATTTTAAATGGAGAAAATAAATAAAATATAATGCATGCATGGCCATGGTAGAATATCATTGAAGCTATCCAAAATATTAATGTTTATTTGGTGCAACAACGAAGTTAAAACACATTTAGTCTCATAGCTACTTTAAGATCTGGATTTCCACAATATAGCACAGGGGTCACCAAACTTTTTTGATCATAGACCCCTATATAATTTTTCGAAATCTCCATCGACCCCCCAAAAAGTAATTTTCAGTTAATTAAAATAAAACTATCTATTAGGTACTGTGTTTGTACATTTATTTTATAATTTTAAACTTTTATTAAAGTAATTTTACATTGTGTAACAATAGTTTTATGAAAAATATGTGTGATTTGCATATTAAGAATTGTTTTTCCTTCGACCCCCAATCAACCCCCTGGCTCAGATCAACCCCTACTTTTGTTAAATAGACCCCTGGGGGTCTATATAGACCACTTTGGCGACCTCTGATATAGCACAATAATTCACACATTATCATATTATTTATTTTCTAAGGGATTTTATGATATGCAATATGTTATCCTTGAGGTTTGGTTTCCATTATTTCAAGATTACATGGTGGTGCTTGTCTTATAGATAAAGATGCCATTGGATGAGACCATTTTCATGCTAAAACTATAAAATATGAACATTCACGGGCGTTGATTTCAATCATTTTGATGTGTTTTTTTGTAATGCGAAAATAAAAACAAAACAAAACCTTTTTTAAAAAATATTATTTTTTATTAACATATACAAATTAAATGATAATAATAAATGTAAAATAAACAAATTACAATTTGATTCGTGTTTTTTATTTTGCTTTATTAGAAAAATCAATTTTCAATCATATATTTTTTTACTGGTGTTACGGCTTTACCGCTATTTTTACTTCATATAGAATGACAACAAAAAGTAAAAGTTGTTACGGTTAGTTTTAGGGTTAGTTTTAGGGTAGTTTTAGGGTTAGGTTTAGGTTTAGTGTTCTGTTGTTTGTAATGCTAAAATAAAAAAATATCAAAATCGTATTTTTGTAAATATTTTTTTTTAGTAACATCTATAAAATAAATGATAACAATAAACATAAACTATATTCAACAAAGTATAACTGTAGTTGGAGAAAAGAAAGAAAGTAAAACTTTTTTAAACTACAACAAAAATGTCTTCTTTACTTATTAATCATGTTTATAATATATGCTTTTTATGAAATTTACAAAAAAACCATGCAGAATTGTACTTTTCTTACTGGATACTTTTGTGTTACTGCTCTTTTTTACTTCAAAAATATACACTCAGTAGAATCTTGTTTGTCTCATGGAATGTTACGAACAGTACGTTACTTGATGCATTACCTAATTCCAACTCACTTTAAACATATATCTTGTCAACATTTTCACAATTAAAACTTCAATACAGTACTGTCTAAAAAGTCAGATAATTATTACTTTATAAAATCTGAACATTTCAATACTTAATAAAAAAAAATCCAATGAAAACAACATTTCCATCCATTTCAAAAAACACACCCTCTCACCAAGTCGTAACCATTTTATAAACTGTGCGAATTCGGAAAATGTATTTGCTACGATGCGACATACATGCTGTATTGCGATGCTACATAGCGGCCTGCAATCTGTAGCACAACAAAAAAGTTGTCTTATAGAAAACGTGGGTTCGAACGTGTCGGCCATGGAAATGGCATTTTTGTGTGTTTTAGCGCAAAAACGGTGCCATAGAGTGGCGTCTTTAGCTATAAGACTAGTACCGATTACATTTATCATAGATGCTTTTAATACTATTTTAAATTCATTTATATAAAATTCTGGCACAATTTATTTCATTAAAAATATTTCATAAGATCAGATGCTCACTATATTTACGCTAGTAATACTTTAAAGAACTTTTGTTTAGACTTTTTTTTCATCACATTTATTAAAAAAAATTGTTTTGACTATAATTTCCAAATTTCATTTTATAATTATTCTCTCACGAGAACTCAAAGGTTTACTCGGAAAATTCTCATTATAGTAATACAAATTAGTCTTTTAACTTTATTACGTCTTGAATTAAATATAAAGTAAAAAATAAAACTGGCATTTATTATTACTATTACTCTTTCAGCCTTTTATTCCTTTTTTTGTAATCCATTTATTCCAATATTAAAAATTAAATATTTGAAATAGTATAAAATATTACTAAAGATTATAATAAAATTAAATATTCAAATATTAAAAATGACTTATTCTGATTAAGATTGATAAAAGTTTGTAGTAGAATGATCCATCCAAATTTATTTATTAAATTATTTAATAAAAGACAAGTGACAATAAAAGTCTGTACCTGAGATATTCTCGAATATGTAGATCAAAGCTTTCAAATTGGACACATTGACTTTAACATGATGTATTGGTTCCCTTGTAGATTGATAAAAATTTTGGCACCAAATGACTTAATAGAGGAGATAAATGTGCCTATGAACTTTCTAGTGCTCCATTAGTAAGATACACAATATACACTTTTTAAATAAAACTAATAACTTTAATCAGACGATATATTGAAACGGAATTTTATGCGTGATCATTGGGCACAAGATTTTTATAGAAGACCCTTATTTCAAATATTAGCTTAGTTTTATTTTATCTAACCATCAATCATTCTTCTGATCTAATTATTTACCTTTGACCCTTAATATTAATGTTTAATTGGTATATTCAATTTTTGTCTGGATGTTACTTATGCACAAACCGCCCTTCCCACACGTATTTGAAAGATATTTCCCGCTCTGAACAACAACAAAAAGAAAAAAATGTAAAAAAAAAATAGTGGAAAATTTTATAAAAAATTATTTTAATAAAATTGAATAGAACAACTTTTGTTTACAGATCCATGAGTGAAAACCACCATGGATTTCTTTAATATCCATATAAAATAATAATCTACTCAAAACGCTATCAATGGTGTACTATATGATGTATAAGTCCTTCAGATTTTCTGTATAATTAAAATTATACATACCACACATACATACATTCACGCACATATAATTACCAATTACAAGGGAATGTACTTATTGTTACTTTAATTAACAGTAAACTAATTTTATAATCTTTTAGAAATTTAAAGAGTTATCTTTCCATATAACTAATATTAATCAACCGCTAGAATAAGCAAGTTAAAGTTTTATTTGCGATATCAACTTTCACTTTTAAAATATCCTGGATTCAATTTTATTTTTATTATGTTCTTAATTAACTGTTTCAAAGTTTTATAATGTGCGCAACACAATCACTCCCCTTCCCTTTCTATACGTATATGTTATGGCTATAACCTTAAGACTATGCACCTGAAAAAAATGACAGTAGAGACCTCTGCAAATCTTAAAAACAATATTTATTTAAAAGAGCGGTCTTGTTTTTTAAATAAATCTTGTGTTTAAGATGTGCAGAGGTCCCTACTGTCGTTTTTTCAGGCGCATAGTCTTAAGGTTATAGCCTTAATAAATATTACTTTAAATAACGAGTATGTGCTTTATAAATATAATTATTATGCTTATACATTGTAATTTGAAAAAAGTATAAACATACTTTTATTTATACGTTATAGATTCGGGATTTACGATGTTTTTATTTTAAAAACAAAATACCAACTTTTATTTAACCTAACATTTTGATAATAAAAAAATTTCTTCTTAGATTGTGTAAAAAAAAACTATTGCTACACTGCCTCTATCTCTTGTTAGTTTGTCCATGAATGAAACTAATGGTTACAATATATATATTATGGATGAAAACAATGACATAAAATCGATGTGCATGCATATTAAGTTTTAATCTAAAGACCAGTTTAGTGTCTAGGCATAACATCTCAACATAATTCTATATTTTTATAAAGTATTACTCTCTGGTAGATGAGTTAAAAACATAAGTTATAAATATATATTACATTTTAATGTAATTTTAAAATTGAGTAATATAATAAATTGTGTTCACAAGCAATGATAAACTACCTGCAATAATAATTAAATATAATTGCTTGGTTATTGTTTTCTGTTGATCAATTACTCCACTGGATTTCATCTAGAGAACATAACTTGACAAATTTTTATTAATTATTATTGTGGAAATTTCTTACTTTACCTAACTTTTATTTCTTGCTGTTACTACAATGCTTTAAACTCAGACTTTCACATGACCCACCATTCTCAGTGCTATCTCATATTGCTGACTCACCTGATCACACACATGTTAAAAAGATAAATAATCACCAATATATGTATTTCATGCTAAACCAGCAATCATCACTTGGTCCAGATTACTATCCTCACACACATATATAATCAGTACTCAGCTTTATATTAAGATAGTCAATCTTTATACTGATTTTCAATGAAATGGAAGGCTAAAGAGTTGTGTGTTGGAATAGTTTGAAGCCTGTCCATTAAAGTATAAAGATTGGCTATCTTAATATAAAGCTGAGTACTGATTATGTATATATGTGTGTGAGGATAGAAATCTGGACCAACTGATGATTGCTGGTTTAGCATGAAATACATATATTGATGATTATTTATCTTTTCAACATGTATGTGATCAGGTGTGTCAGCAACATGAGATGACACTGAGAGTGGTGGATCGTGTGAAAGTCTGAGTTCGAACCCCACACATATTACATACATAAATGCAGGTTTAAGCCTGTACAATGTATTAATTTATCTAAATAGTGTGTAAAAGGTCTGCCCATCCCTCACATATGTATGTATAAATGGATTATTCTCCTGTACATGAGGGGTCAGAATGACCAATATGTCAACATGGGTAGGATGACAACCTTGTCACTAACAAGGGCTTTGAATGTTCCATCATCAGATTTTCAATGAAATGGAAGGCTAAAGAGTTATGTGTTGGAATAGTTTGAAGCCTGTCCATTAAAGTATAAAGATTGGCTATCTTAATATAAAGCTGAGTACTGATTATATATATGTGTGAGGATAGTAATCTGGACCAACTGATGATTGCTGGTTTAGCATGAAATATGTATATTGGTGATTATTTATCTTTTCAACATGTGTGTGATCAGGTGGGTCAGCAATATGAGATGGCACTGAGAGTGGTGGGTCATGTGAAAGTCTGAGTGCAAACCCCACATATATTACATATATAAATGCAGGTTTAAGCTTGTACAATGTATTAAAATGCTTTAAGTAATATATATTAACTATAACCTTAAGACTATGTGCCTAAAATGCGACAGTAGGGACCTCTACAAATCTAAACACAAGATTAACGATGTTAAAAGACGAGTGTATTTAAGTACATCTCGAAATAGAAGAACAATATAATGCATGCATACAAATACATATTAGCATCATCATTTTAATCATTATTGACCCCTTGCATAATTAAGATCTCTTCAAGTTTAATCCGGTTTTTTAGATCCATGGCCTTTATTTTTCTCTATTACATCAGCAAACTCTTACTTTATCCATCCATCTCAAATATGATGACTTTCTAGATCCAATTTAAAATTTCAACTGTCCACCTATTTTCATCTCTTCTAGCATTACATACAATCAGACTTTTAATTTTTTTTTCAATGATGCAAGTAATAAACATTCTTTCTTATGTATTTCATTTTGGATACTTCTTGATACTCCTGACATATATCTCTCCATATTTCATTTAAAATTCTAAAATATCAGTATATATTCCTACTTAATTGTTCATATCTCAGATCTCTAAATGAAAACTTGTAAAATACACAACTTACAAACTTGTCTTCTTAAGCACATATACATATTTCTATTTAATGTTGAATTATTTCTACCAAAACTATGTCATCCAAGTTTAATTTTATCATTAATTTTATTCATTAAGCTTTCGTCTGCTTTAATAATCTGACAAAAGTATTTGTAGTTGTTAAATGTTTTTAATTATCGATCTTTATTTTCATTTTTCTGAAAACTTTCATTGAACATTAGCATTTATTTTTAGTCCTACTTTGTTACTTTCATTTGATAAATTTTGCAATATTTCCTGAAACACTGGAGCATTATTTACAAAAACAATCACATCATCTGAAAAATTTAAATGATTTAAATCATTTACTTTTACATTCTTAACTTTCTGCAAAAGTGCTATAAAACATTTTGGAAATATAGAATCATCCTTTACACGCCCTTCTCAATGCTTAATTTCTTAGGATCACCATTATTCTTTAAAATATAACAATATCCCATATCTATATCTTGATGGTACTGAGTTTTAATCACTATTAAAATGTTTATAGAATCAAATGTTCTTTCATAATCTGCAAATCTTAGTGGCACCTCATGTTCTATGGACTTTTTTAAACTTCTCTAAATATTTGGATAAGAAACCACTTTAAATTCAGCTTTATCTTTTGATAGACAAATTATAATTATACTATTAAAGATTTTATATAAAATTAATGGAAGACTGAAATATCTATAATTTCTAATCTCTTTTTTATCATGTTTACTACATATCAGTATTATATCTTCATTACTCTAATCATTTTATAGATCTTTATTGTTTAAACATTTGTTATATGTTTTTTCCTAACAATTTTCTATTTTTTCTCTTGCTTCTTTTGAAATATCATCAATAATTATATCATTATGTAGATCTTTTTCTTCTTCATAGATCAATGGCATGTCTCTTATTATTTAAAGTACTTAACAATTTAGAAGATGGAGGAATTGTGGGAACGTTTTTTCTTTATTATGATTTATACTCTTTTATAGAATTATTTCATATATCTCTTTTTAATAATAGTTTCATGTTTTGCTCTTATTGTTGAAACAATTTTCCATCTAAAACCAAGATTGTTTTACACTTTTGAAGAGTTGTTCTCTGCAATATTTTTCTGTGCCAATTCACAAATATATTTTCATATATTATTAACTTTTGTTTGTACCATTTTACAAAACCCTAGATACTCAATTCTTTTTCATGGATCATTTTAACAAATTTTTACATTCCTTCTTTTTTTCATACATTGTTTTATTTAAAAAGAAAATTTACTGGTAAATTTATGTTTTTTTGTATCCACTTGCTTTCTTGCAGTTCTCCACAGAATACCGGTAATCTTATTAAATTCAGGCAAGTCTAAGCTATCTTCATAATCCATTAATCTTTAAAACAATTTCAAAAATTGTAATTTAAATTTATTAGGGACTTTCTGAAGATTAGGAATATCAACTATTAATACTATTTTTTTTAATAATCTTCTTTTGGTTTGGCATTAATGCATATCTTACATCTCACTAATTGATGATCACTTTCTATGTTTGCATCAATAAAAACATTACAACCTGGAACATATCCTGCTAGTAAAAAATATAATCCAATTTTACTGCATTATTGCTTATATGCTTCCATGTCCATTTACAAATTTGTGGCTGTTTTTTCAAATAAAGAATTGATCATATTTAGGATTTTTTGTGTGTAAACTTCATAAATCTGTGTACTCTATTACTTCTGTCACATTACCAAATTTAACCACAACACTTTTGTTATTTAATTATGTAACAATTCTTGCATTAATGTCTTTCTTGACAATTTTAAAATGTTGTTCGGTTCAATCAAAAGCATTTAGTACATATGTATAATAATCATTTACTTCTTCATCACAATGAGAATGTGTAGATGTATATACCTAAATTTGCCTTTTGTTTCTTCAATTAATTTGAATACTTTATCTCACCATACTCTCTGCTATACTATCAATTTTCACAAAGTTGTTCTTCCCCTTTTTATTTATGATGAATGACACAGTACTTATGCTTTCAATAAGTGTGCCTTTGTAATAAAATACATGTTCACTTTTTAAATCAATTACATCTTTACATTTTTTTCTAACTTTCCAAGGGTGATATTATTTAATTTAATATTAAATAGTTATTCTAATTTGTGCAATTTTCCTTCACTTTAAAGTGATCTGAAATTGTATAGTTTCTTAAGTAAAAGTTTAACATTGAATGAAATCTTGGGTCCACAATCAGGATATTGTTAGTATACTATGCTTTTAGCCATGAAGTACTGCCCTGTCTGGTGGTGGTGATTTCACACACATTCTTCTTCCTTCAATAGAAATAATATTTTAATTATGAACTACCATGCAACTGAGAAAAAATACACGATTTTCTTGATATTAAACTCAAAAGTCAAATGGTAGTATATGCTGACTAATGCATTTTCTTGAGAAGTCAATTCATGTTCAGTTAACATCTGAATATTATATATAGATCCTGCAAAACAAGCTCTTAACAAGCTTTGAGAATATCCTCAACCCCAGACCAGTTTCTGCATCTAGCATCGTCAGTGAGGTGCCAGGATATTCATTAAATTAAAAATACTAGGGCAAGCCCAGCACTTTATCTAATCTTTAACTATTGAGGAAAAAAACGGAAATTTTCAGACATCCATATGTCTAAAAATCCAGCTAGATACAGAAACCGATCTGGGGTTGAGGATATTCTCAAAGCTTGTTAAGAGCTTGTTTTGCAGGTTCTATATATAACATTTGTAAATACAAGCTTTATTAAAATTAGGTCATGTGACATCTGACTTGATTTTTTTAATCTTAACATCTGAATAATCATATAGTAAAAATAATTGCAATGATAAAATTAAATGCAGTAGACATTAGTAATTTGCCCTGCTCAGTTCTATTAAGAATTTAAGAAAGAATCAAACCGTCTTCTTTAAATTATCAGCCAATTTCTTTTCAAAGTCATTTATACATATATTAGTAACTTCTAACTGGAAGCAGTGAACTTTTTTGTATGTTCATAACTTTAATTATATAACTGAAAATGTTGATTACATTTGTCTTATACATTAAAAAAACATAGCATTTGTTTTAAAATATAGTAGAAAATCTGATATATAGTAGACTTTTAACAGTTGTTAAAATTACCCAAATATTGTTCAAGTCTTTGTTATATATGATAATTCAATCTATATGCTTTTTTTCTCAGGTGTTGTTCCCCCCTATTCAGAAAAAATTGTACAAATCATAGAATGATAAGACCAAAGTCAAAGCTCTTGTAGGTTAATGCAACATTGGTTCAGCAGAGGGCAGTGATGCAGAAAATGATACTCTAGCTGAAGATCATAACTGGGCTGCAGAAGATCTTGCTTACTTAACTTTAGATACCAATGTCAAAGAAGATTTAACAAAATATAAAGAAGCCCTCCATGCATTATTATCTGGCAAATATGGTGATGAAAACTATATATATGGACTTGTTTCTACATTAGTCAACCTAACAAATAGTTATGACAAACCAGATGATGTGCCAGAAATATAAGAATTAGCAGAGTTTGCTAAATAACATGTCCCTAAAGATCATCCGAAGGATGCTAAATAGTTTGTTGATTGGGTTTTAGTTAACAAATATTATTGAGCTATATTACAATATATCTCTAAATGTCAGAGCATTTTAAAAAAATTGGAGACTAAAGAACATTTAAAGGAAATTATAGACAAATTATTATCAATTCTTTCACTTCACATCTATAATCTATATCTCTCTAGCATTTTGACTCACGGTTTTTTACAAATATAATATTCATTTATCATATGAATAACAAAAATGAATGATAACTTATTTTGAGTAGATTATTTTTTTTTACAGCCTATCCGTCATTATATTTAGTGTAATGGGAATTATTTAAGATTTACTAATAATAATGAAATAATTAATTATTTGGAGTTGATGTGATATTTGAATAACAGAAGTAACAAGTTGAGCTTTAACCCAGAAATTTTGAATGTTTCCATTTTTCACTCTATTTACAATGTTAAATCATATAGGACCCTTTTGTGAATTATTGCTTATGTGGTTTAGAGCAGTGGCAAGCTATTATATGTTATTATTGTTTAGATGACTTAAGAATAATACTGATTCCATTTATTTTAAGTATATTCTGCAAAAGCAGAGTCAAAATTCAGTATCATAAAACAATTATATATGCATACATATATTTACAATTTTATTATATACATAAATACAGTAAAATCAATATTTGAACAAAAAATATCAACTTATGAAATAATATTTAGGAACTTTTACAACAATATAATAATCAATATCTTTAACTAACAAAAAAAAAAAAATTGATGATTTCAATAAACCAGTATATTTCTCCATGCATGATGAGTTTTCAAAATAGAGATTTAATGATTTATTTATTGAGTTTTACTGAATATTGTTTTTAAATTTTTACATTTTATTAATTCTTTCTTTGTTTAAAATAGCATTATCAGAACCAAACTGTTGTTATAAAATATATGAAGATCACGTGATCATTAAATAATCCTGCTTCAAATTTTACTGTATACTAAAGATTCCTATTAAACATATTTTACAATGAGTGTTTAACCATTAGAATATGAATATTTACACTTTTTGGTGAGTTTAATTTTATAAATCTTATTTTTATGTTCATTTCTTGAAGAAACAAAAGATAAAGCATTAAAATATTGATTCCAATTTTTTGAACACTTTTGATATAATGGAAATAAAAATTTATTTTATTTATGGAAATTCTTTATAAAATTATTTTTAAATGAATTGATTATCTTTTAGCGCAGTTAATATCTTTTCAATTATTTCCATTTTTAATATTTTCTCTTAAATTTTTAAGGTATACACCTGAGATTTGAAATTATGTTGTTTAGAAGCTTTTTTTAAAAAGTGGCAATTTATATTTAATTAAGTAGAGTGAATTTATATGTAAATGATGGTTTTAATAGAAAATATACTAATCCTGTATTAAATAATATCTAATGAATATTCAATATTTGAAAAAAGGTATCACATTCTGCTACTCATAGATACTCATACACACATTTACACAGCTGCATAAAGATTCCTACATGCATACAAAAAATATCATGACATTTTAATTCATTTGAAGAAAAATGTTTCTCATCCTTTTTGCAAAATATCATGACATACTTTTTTTTTTAGATATCTTTATTTTAACAGGCAAACTTTCCATACAGTAGTACCACTCAATGAAGCTTGTGCATAAAAACCCTATCTGATACATATTTATCCAATATCCCCAGACCAGTTTCTAGATTATGGTTTTTATCAGTGAGAAGCTTTGGATCTGAGAGCACTGCACCTAGATCTTAGGATCTAATGTAATCCTCTAGCAGCCACCTTTCATCTCTACTTAACTACAAAACTATAAGTCTAAAATTGAAAACAATATTTTTAATCCAACCTCATTAACACTAGATAAGGATTTTATGCACAAGACTTCTGGAATCCATTGATTACTCTGGCTTAACTGAGTGGCACTACTGTATGGAGAGTTTTGCCTGTTTAATAACAGTTATGAGCAAGCATAAGAAATGGCGATCATGTGATATCTTTATTTTATCACATGTTTTTTACTTTTTTTATAATTTGTCAAGATCATCCATCATTTAATATTTTTTTTAATTTATGTAATAACATACTATTATCAATTTTTTTTTTACTTTTTTTTATTTCTATTATTTTAAAATTTAAAAAATATGTTTTTCAACAATGAGATAAAATGATCAAGTACTTTGATCTTTTCAGTTTTTTCTAAGTCACTTTAGTTGTTCAATTATTTTTTACTAGCTTTCTTGTTTTGATGATTAATTCCAAAATGATTCAAGAACATGTACTATCTATCCTTCAATTTTCTTTCATATATCTATCATTAGATAATACAAATTTGATAATTGTTAATTTTGCCAAAATTTGTTTCAAGTTTCAGATATAAGTCATCTATAGTTGAGATAAAAATATCTATAAATCTAATTAAGATAATCATCTTTATTTTGAGATCTGGAATTTTCTGTTATTGAAAATAAATTTGGAGAAATTGAATTATCTTATATACATTTCTTTTGGTTTTAAAATTATCAGTAAATTTTTGTAACTTTATCAATTATGTGGAATTTTTGTAAAATTTTTAAATTTTATTGTAAATACTTTTACAAAACATTAATCAAAGATGATATACAATATTCATACGTGTTGTTTATCATAATGGTAGAGTAGTGGACTTCAGTTGAGCAAAAATAGTATTTTATAAAACTTCTGCATAAAATTATAACAAAATTGCATATAGAGAACAAGTACCAAACTAATATATTTACAATTTTTTAAATGAAATTTTTCACCTTTTTTCTGTATTAAAAATTTGAATGGATAATAATATTTTGATAAATTCAGTATCACTAGTTTTAACCATATCATTTAACTATAATAGTTTTTCTTGATGGGATTATTTTTTTTACTTAAAATTACGTCTATTATCTCAACATTCAGTACTTATGATATTTCTTCTACATCAGTCAAACTCACATCTTTTCTACCAAATTTTTCACACAAAAAAAAACATTTTTAATAATGGAAATCTTTTTGAAATTTTTAATATTTTTTTTCTTATGCGAACTTTTAGTTTTTTTATTAATTTGTTTAAAAGTCACAATGTAATATTTTCCTATTCTTATTTTTCTTTTTGTATTTTTTTCTAATTCTTTCTCTCTCCAATAGCTTTTTGTGTGCATCACAATTAAAATGACAATTATTTTGTGATACATGTTTTTGACTTTTTTTTTGTTAATATATAGTTCACTTTTCAAATTAAATGTTCATTTTATAATTGCTTTTATTTTTTAAATATTACTTTAATACAAGATGAAACTTCTGTCTTTTTAAAATACTTTTTTAACAATGACTGAACTGCAACATGTTATAATTTGAATAGCACTACTCATAATTTTTCATCTGTTAGATGGTAATATATTTCTTTCTATATTATAAAATTGATTTTTCAAATCTCTGTGTAAAGAAAAAAATTAGCACAGTGCTTATATAACCCTCTGAAGAGCAAATTCTCTTCAACAGTCCATCACAGTGAACTAATAAATGATAATGCATAAAATTTATTAAGCTTTCCAGTTACTAGATTATGAAACTTTGAGTACTTTTTCAGTTTTATTTTCTAGCTGAATATCCATTTATCAATCACTATTGAATGATTATATCGATTGAATATGAATTAGCCATTGAAAGAAAAATTGAAAACCTGAAAATATTTTTTTTAGTTTAATGGCTCAGACTTCAATTCTGGTCATGGCTAGTAAATATACTATCTCTATGTTTTTAGAAACTTCAGTCTATGTATATAAAAGTTGTCTTAAATAGTTTTAAATTTGTTTAGCTTTTAATTACAAGAAAATTTGTATTATTTCATATTAAGTAATATTTTTTGTTCAAACAAAATAAAAGCAACTTTTAGTCACCCTTGATATTTCTTCCTGCCAGTTTTTTTCTTAAAATTAAAGAGTTAAAATAAGGCAGCTTATTACTTTCTGGAAATTTATTTCCTCTTGTATTTCTTTTACCAAAATCATAATCTTACCTAATGATGATTATCACTCCAAAAAATTAATTTGGAATTTAATATCTCCCATCACTACTTTATAATAAAGCTATTTTAGTAACATATTATTTTATTTTGAAAAAATGGCCATAATTAAAGACTGTAAAATCTTACACACAACCAACTTTCAGTTTTATGGAAATGTGCACACCTAATGAACTATAGGTCTAGATTGTGACCAATGTAAAAAGTCTTCTAAATCATCATGTGACCATATGATTATTACTTGTTGAATTCATAACTACCAGTGTCATTTAGGATAACAAAAAATCAATGAAGTTGATAAAGTAACATTTATATTTCCATGTGACTCTGCTCTTCTAAAATTTTATGCCTTGTTATTAACTGCAACCATTTTGAGATCAACTCTGATGCCTTCACCATCAGTCATTATCAGTTCTGATTTGTTTAACTTTACATTCTGTTATATAAAATTAATTTTTTAATCTGTTTAATGCTGTTTTAACTTTTTAATATAAAGATAGTGAAGGTTATATAACACCGTAATTTGTTTTTACAGTCAAGGAACCAATCCTTACTGAATTGTTGTCTAGATTGTTATAGTACAATACTTAACAAAATTATAATACTAACAGAAATCATAAGAACTGTTTGTGACCTGACAAAATTTCAAGTTTAAACCAGTCCTAATATTAGTTCTTGTTGGAACTATTACTCCTTTATCAAATAAGTAAACTTGTAGTTTCCATAAAAGGATTACTCATATCATACCTTTTTACATATTTTCCTTTTAATTTATAATGCTTTCTACAATTTAACTATTATTTTTTGGTGAAGAATTTACTTTCTTTTTGATTGTTCAGCATTTTTTCATGCTAATTTTACCAAACACATGCAGAGTTATTCTACTTGATGCAATAAAGAATCATCTTTTAATCTACTCTTCCACCAATAAGTAAACTTGTAATTTCAATAAGCCTCTGATCAAAGGCATGGCTAATGGTCATTTACCAATATATGATCTGGACCAATGAATGCTGGTTCAGCATAAAATACATATATTGGGGATCATTTATTTTTTTCACATGTATGTGGTTATTTGTATTGGTTGTATGAGATAGAGTGGATAGATGAAGAATGCCTGAAAGTCAGTGTTCAAATCTCCTATAATTAATATTACCATTATATTATTTAAAAAAATCCTCTATAATTGCATTTAAACTCCAAATATATGAATTATGTTTATATTTTATGAAAATGAATTTGTTTATATGTCTAAATTTTATATATCATCATCAACCATTATCAATCCACTACAGGATGGTCTCTCCTAGTTTAATCCATCTTCTCCGATCTTTAGCTTTTCTTCTCCACATAACTTCTGCATACTTTCTTATTTCATCCATCCATCTCACATGTGGTCTCTTTCTGGTTCTTTTACAATCTCTTGTTACTGATCTCATTGAAAAAAGTAAAAGATTGAAGTGGAATTGGACTGGACATATTGCTAGAAGAGATAATAATAGATGGACAATTGAAATCTTAAACTGGATTCCAAGAGATTGTAAATTATATATATATAATCAATTATTGCAGAAACTTGTGTATAATATATGTATCCACATCCAGAAAATGTTTACATCTTTTTCTAGATTTAAGCCTTGTAAATTCAAAGAATTCAAAAAAAAAATTACCACAAATGATATTTTAGTTTTATGCTGTTTTTATTATCAACATGCTGTATTTTGATAATGTATGGGAAAAATTCTTAATCTTTAAGAAAAATAAAATATTTTCGAACCAAGTTTCTTAAGTTAATTATTAATATACTTCTGGATATAGAGATTATTGATGAGAAGTATTATAATATACATTGAAAGCATGCAGTACTATAATGTATGTGTGATTAATAATAAATGTACAATTTTTTTAATAAACATATTTATCTTTTCAAAATTAAAAAAAAATATTTTCTTTATATATGTAAATTAATAAAACAGAAAAAGATTATAAAGCAACAAATAGTATACTACTTAATTTAAAAAATCTTTTTTGTTCCCTTGGTAATTCTCAGTGTAATATATATATATATTGTTGAGAATGTTTATGAGCATTATACATACAAAGCACAATTCAAATTTTTTAACACCCTTTATTCCCTCTCTCTTCTCATATAAATATTATATTGTAAAAAAAAAAACATTATTATATACCTATAGCCATAACAACAAGCCAACAACAATGATGTTTTTTTTTTATTTGCAACTTACATCACAAATGTAATATACATATATCTTTTCTTTATAATTGTAGATATTGAACATTATACAAATCAGTATACAAGCACATGCATTATATAATTTTATATTCCTATTTAAACAATCAATTATTACTTAATTAATTGTATAGACATTTTATTTATATTCATACTTTTATAAAATTAAATTTAATATAGCTTCTTATACTTTTCTTTTATTACAGTCTTAATATGATGTGATGTTTCAATACTTTTTGATAAGCTATTTTATGCCCTTATAGTAACTAGTGAGTATAAGGTTCTGGTGTACTATCTTTTCTGGTAATTGCTTCATTATATTTTCCTTTTTAGTATACCATATTACTTTTATTCTCTACTTTCTTTTTTATTTTAGAATTAAGTGTTAATATTTTTTTTACTGTTTGGCCATCCAATATTATATCTTTATTTATATGATTTTTATTTTTCATTAATATTTGACAAAACATCGGAGAGAGGAGAATTATACCCATTTATTATTCTTAGAATTTTATTCTAATGTCCATTTTATTGTTATATATATATTGTACACTTCATTTCTTGCTGTAGAACTGAATGTCAATTTTTGTATTAGTATATTTAAAATATATATATAGTTTGTTACATACAATAAAAGTTATTACAATAAGGGTGATTATAGGTCATCAGTGATTTATTTAATCATATTATAATTGCTACTATAATTTATTATTAATTTAAAACAGCCTTATATAAATGTATTTCAATAATTTTTTTAATTTTTTAATTTTAACTTTTGTAATTATAAGTGTCTAATTATAAATTATTATTTAGTTTTACATATAACTTAGTAGAAGAGTTAAAGTATTTTTAACTTAATTATTGTATCTTTTTATTAGATTAAAATATCATAAATGAACTATAAATGAGTCTAAAAATACCTAAGCTACTGTAGTTAAAAGTAAAATTAATAAATTCTAATTAATAATATTCAAATCTTTAGGAATTGTAGAGAGTATTTAATAGTTTTAAATAATTGAATTTTAAAATAGTTATTTCTGTGTGCGATATTGCATACATGGAATTTGTAATTATTTAAAAGTACTTCCCCATTATAAAATTAATATTCACAATTACTTTAAATAATTAATATTTTAAATATATCTATTATTAAAAGATGGTGTAAATAATGTTCTGAGATTTTCTAAAATAATATATAAATATCTTTCTTATTTTATTGATACAATAATTTTATTTTATTAAACAATTTAAAATTTTTAATATAATAATGATTTAATATATAATAATTGTTTAGTCAACTGTCTACACAATTTAAATTAAATTAAAGTTACTTTTAGAATGTGTAACTCTGTCATTAGCATATTTGACCTTTCTTCATTTATATTCTTCATGAAGCTGTGAATTATATTTCACAAAATGAGAGATTGCTATTAGTTATTTGGTGTGTTATTAAAAATATGCAATGCTTATTATATTATTGTTCAGCACATTATTTAAAATATATGCAATATTTATGGTACTTGTCTTTCTACTTATTTAATCTACATCATTCATGTAGGATGGCTATCTTATTTGTGTCAGTAATTCAAATTTCTCCTTACCTCATATTTTAAATCCTGTTTATTGATTTCATCTTCAATGTTGTCTGGAGATCCTGTAAAGTCTTCAGGATGTCCAAGAACTTTTATTTGACTGTATTATATGTAATGATGTGAAAAGCAAGACTTAAGGACTGTTTATTTTATTTGATAAAATAGTTATAAAATATTTAGTTTTAATATTTATTTTATATGCATTATAATTCATTTTATTTTCTGTGTATTATTTTATGTATAGGTTTAACCTTCATTTTTATGTTATGTTCTCAGAATATTACCAGAGTAACAAAATTTTAAATGCATTATACTTGTCCTTTTTTGAAATTATTAGAATGTGGATAAATGTTTGGAAAAGTTTCTAAAGTTGATGTATATTTTTATTATTGAATTATTTATGCCATAATTTTATATGCATAGCTATATTTTCCATATTTTATGGGTTTTACACATCAGTTATTTGTTAGTTGTTATAGAAGATAATATTATCCCTATTTTGTATTGTGATCTTTGCGATATTAAACATGTAGTGCCATATTTAGGCAACCACCTCTCTTTTTGATAGTTTTTTCTCATATTTTTATGACTAGAGACAAGATTCAAGCTTATATTTTGCCCTCTTGTGTATGTGCTTATCTATGTTTATGCCATCACTTTAATTTGCCTCCACTTTTTTAATCCCTTGTTATGTATCTCAGTGATATATTTATTTAAAGTCATGTGTGATGATTAACCATATCTTTATCCTCTTTTTATATGCTGGAGGCACCATACTTTCAATTGTGTTCTTGGTAAATCAGAGTGTTTTTGGTGTGTATTTGTTGATGTGGCTAGTTTGCATAACCAGATGCTTTAAAAGCTGATCAAATATGTTCATTATTAAATTTATAATTGTTCATGTGGCTATAAAAATTATGCATCTTCTTCAAAATTCATTGCTACCAAAGGTCAGTAAGATTTTATTTTATTTACAGTTATTGTATGTATTTCACATAAAAGTGAGAACTTTATTAAATCCATTCATTAAGATTTCTTATTTAATGATTATTTTTATTAGTCATTTAAATTAAAAATTATAATTTAATTTTTTGTCTGGGGAAATTTGTAATATATTAAATTATTAAATAACTTAATGTATTATACTTTTCCATCTTATAATATTAATAAGTATTATTTTAATTATTAACTTATGATTTTTTTATCTTTTTCATCATCATTTGCATTCTCAGAAATCTAACCATACCATACGCATATTTACTTTCTGCATTGTGAGTGCAGGTATACAAGAAAATATTATATAAAAGCCACTTTATTAAATTATATTGTTGATATTAAGCTAACATCCAGAGAGTAGATTATTTTATTTATTTTAAATTTAAATGAAAAGATCATTTTATTCATCTATTATAAGATCACTTTATTCATCTTGAGTTAAGATCATAAGATTATTTTGGTATAAGATTAAAAGAAAATCTGTTGTAGTAACATTTATGTTGCAACAAAATCATGTTTCTATTCATAATATCATAAAAGTCATCCTAGTAGGTTATAAAATTTGTTTAATAGAAGAGTTTTTGTTTATAATTTTAAATTTAATAGATATTTGATATGCTAAGATATCATCTTAAAAACAAGATCATATCTTATTGTTAATATTTGTCACTAAGATCACATTCTTGGTTTCTTTAAAAAATAGAAATAAGATTATTGGTTATTGAAGAATTCATCATTGAAAGAACCCTGAGATTTGGTTATCAAAATTATTTTAAGAAAGAATTACATATCTGAGATAAAAATATCTTAAGAATTATGTTGTATAAAAGACCAGAGTTATTTTGAGCAAGAATTGTTTTGCCTGCAATTTGATTATTTAGAAGGATTATTGTGATTATAACAATTAATTTTATTTAAAAGATATGTTAGATGAAGAGTATTGTAAGTAACCTAACCTTCTGTGTAATATGCTGCATAAGATTTTAGGAATCATTGTTTTAAAGTGAGACTATAGAACACTCTCCTCCTGATATCTTGTTTATTAAAGCTCCTTTTCATTTCACATTTGCATTTGCCTTAATGCATTTCTCTTAAAGCAGCTTATATAAGAGCTAATCTAAATTTTGAGCTGATAATTTGACTATCTATATTATAAAATTAAGTTTATTATATGGCTGTGTTTATCATGATGAGATTTAGTCCATCCCCATTGTTGTTTACTTTATCGTTGTCTCACATTACCTTTTTATAGTTACCATATATAAATAACTTTGATCATAAATGCATTAATAGTTATAAATATTAAGTTCTCACTGATAAAGGTACAATCCAAAAGTCAGTCTAGACATATGTCTGTTATAATGTAATACCATTTAGTATTTCTTTAATTACTTAAAATTGCAGCAGGTCACTAATGCAAGGTGAAAAGTATTGCTTTTTAAAAATTGTTTAGCAGTTATTGTATGGTTAAATACATTTAATTGATTGCAATTTCTATTTAGTCACAATATAATTACAATGTGTGTTGACTGAGTACAAAGAATTTCACATTTAATTATTATTTGTGTTATTTTCTTTCATATTTTAAATAGAAAAAATAAATTATGATTTGTTACTAGAGATTTGGTGCAACTGATAAATTTTCATTGAAATTCATGGTTTGAATTTTATACTGTAAAGATTTACAATTCATAATTTGGTAGTTTCAGAAATGTAATATCATATCACTGAGCTTATTTAAAGCAATTCAGTTGCCTAATTCATTTATATATATATATAATATTAATACCCTCTTAAGATTATTATAACAAACTCCCTACAAAAACATCAAGGAGTAGTTTTCTATTAATGTTTTTATAAAATCTATTCTTTTGTGAAATACTCAAATTGTTTTCCATAATAGAAAAGTTAAACAATAAAACTTTGCTTCATAATGGTCAGCTTTTAATAGTTATTTCTTATGTTTTTATAAAGCTATTGCATCTGGAATTCTTATCTATATAACCAATTATTGCACATATCTCTCGATAATTTTTTTATAAATTGATTAGTGAATTGTTCTTATTTTCTTAGTGAAAATGAAGACAAACAGACTTGAAAATAGTTTTTAAATAAGACTGTATTTAAATATATATGTTAAAAATTGTTCAGGTTTATTTTATTCATCTTTTCATATATTTGCCTGTCCATCTTTTTATCTGAGTGATTTCCCATCTGTTCTCCTATATGGTATATATGTAAATAGAGGAATTTGAACTTAGGATTTTTGGTTTATATCCATCTTCTACTCTACCTCAAACAACTGATACACATGATCACACATAGGTGAAAAAGATAAGTGATTCCCCAATATATGTGTTTTATGCAGAACCAGAACTCATTAGTTGGGCCATTTGTTTTTCAATGAAATAGATGGATGAATTTTTGGAAGGGTAAGAAAATTGAAGTATGTCCATTAAAATTTAAAGAAATTGTATCATAATATAAGGCAAGCACAGATTGTATATATGTGTGGGAGATTATGATCTGGCCCAAGTGATGAGTGCTGGTTCTGCACAAAATGGGTATATTGGGGGTCATTTATCTTTTTAACATGTGTGGTCATATGCATCAGCTGTTTGAGATGGACTGGAAGATAAATATAGACTGAAAATTCTAAGTTCAAATCCCTTTATTTACTATAGAAAACATTCAGTATACTGAATGAATAGGTTAATTATGTATATATATGAGTGTCATCTTAATTGTAGTAAACCAATAGTATTTATTAAATGTTCATTCAGATATAAATATTTATAGAATATATAACATTGTGTTATTAATACCAACATCCATATAGATGTAACATTTGGGTCAATAATTATAAATACATTTCATACCCTATAGTATAATGAAATATATATGACATTGTGTATGGGGCAAAAAAATTAGTTTTAATGAGATTGTATGATACTCTCTGTACTATCATAATGATATTTAAACACTTGGAAGATTACTTGGTGGTTTAAAATCATTAGAATGATATCTGCTACTTATTTAAGAAAATGTTGTGTATACATCAAAATTATGGAAGAAGCAAAATGTGTGTCAAAAGATCGTAAACCACATTCTGACTTTATAAAAAAAAAAAGAAAGATAAAGAGAAATATTAACAATGTTTAATTAAATGGCCAGAGTCTAAATTTTTAAGTTGTATATCACATGAAAATAATTTTTGTGGATCACAATGAGTTCAAAGTAATTTAAAAAAATATTATTATAAAATCTGACTGCATTTCATTTTTAGACTGTTATTATATTTGGTTAAAAATGTTTACGGATGTGATATTTTTATATATCATTTATTTTCAAGAGGTAAGTGAAATCAGTTTCATGGTATTCTTTTACACTGCCATTTAGTGTCCATTGGTTTACAAAATAGTTTCTAAATTTCAAGGAGAGAGTTCACTAATGACTAATATCTATAGTTAAGAAATAAATAAAAAATATATCATTTACATAAAATGGCTGTTTGTGATTGATAGTTTTTATTTAGAACATAATTTCCAATAACTATTCATGATCAATCAATTCCATAATTGATGAATTTTTATAATAAAAAAAAATCATAACTTTTATGTGTTGTTTGAAAAAGTCAAGCGTTGGTGGCCTAGCGGTTAGCATAACTGCTTTCCAAGCAGCTGGCCTGGGTTCGCTTCCCAATCAACGCTTTGACATATGAAAAAAAAAAAAAGAATTACAAAAGTTAAAGACTATATTATTATTTTTATATGGTAAAATCAAATATAAAAAATATTCTTATGGTTAGTAACTTTGAAGATTTGGACATCCTAGTATTAAGCACAACCAATACCTTTCAGTTAAATCAGCAGATTTCTTATTATTTATTATGCTCAGCTAAAAGATAGAGAATTTTGAATTCAGAATATGCCAGTTCATCAACTCACTAAACAGTACTAGTAACTGAAACACACATGCTTATTACATACCTGTGTCTATATATGTAATATATAGATAAAAATGCAATGTTAATTGAACATAAACTTTTATTTATTTTTATATTAAGATTGATATGCAACTATATATATATCATTTATAAATATTTGAGTTGTATTCTTAATCTTAAAGTTTTATTACCAGTAAAATAATATTAGTTTTGTTGGATAGTTTTTTAAATAACCATTTTATTTAACATGTTTTTAGCAACTGATAAATTAAATTCTCTGCAATGCTGTTTAGTAGATTTAACTAACTTTAAACTTTTTTTTATACTATGCTCAAGACATGAAATGTTATTTAAAGGTAATTGATTGAATTTTTTTAGATATTTTTATTAGACTATTTTTTTTTTATGTTGTTCCATTTATCTAATTTTTACACTTTTAAATTTGAAATTCTAACACGTTTTTACGTATATAATCTTTCTCGAATTTTTTTATAATAAAATAATAATTAACAAATTTTTATTTATAAAATTAAAAATTTTTTAAATGCAATTTAAAAATTATGTATTGCATTGAAGTTAATCCTTCTAATACATTTTTACATAAATTATCACTAATTCTAAAGCATTTATTGACTTCGAGTTCAGGTGAAGAAATATAATTTTAAAAAAAACGAATTAATTGCACTGAGCCAGCTTTCAGAAAAAATTAAAATTAATAATGATATCCATATATATACAAAACAGTATATGAGGTGATGTGATTCACTATGACTTCTCCTTAAATGGAGTCAGAAATCTCTCAACAACAATGCCCAGAGAAATTTGTTAGCCATTTTACCTTCCCTTTCCATTCCCTACCCTAAGTTTTCCCATAATCTGCTCCATCCCACTTCCACAATATAATCTTTGTCAACTCTATGGCCTTGATGTCTAAATCCTACTTATCTTTTCCCAAACCCAGCATAAAAACCAAAAACCCACTTTCTGTTTAATCACTTTGTTCATATTTATTCTTCCACAACATTATTTGTACTCTTTCTGCTTTCAAGCATTTACATTCAATTAACAGATGCCTAATATTTTCTATGCCTTCCTTACACAATTTGCAGACTAAATCACCCATATTTCTCTATTTACATGTATATTATTTTGTTGCTAAAGATCAGTAGCAAACTCCCAGGGAGTAGTGCCACCCAGTGCAAGCCATAGTAATCAATGGATGCTTGAAGATTTATACATAAAACCCCTATCTAGTGCTTACTATCCAATCCCTGACTAGTTTCTAGATTGTGGCTCGCATCACTAAAAGACTCTCGATGTGATGTTTCAATGGTATGTACATATATATATAAAAGTTTATTTGCATAATTTATAACAAAAATTATTGCCTGTTATCATTTCACAGAGAATACCTTATGTTTTATAATCCAATTGTTAAAAATATTAAAAAGGCCAATAGTATTTCAATTTTAATATACAAGTGCATATTATGTCATGATTTCCAAAAAACTGATGTACTGATTCATCATAATAATTTTCAATATATATTAAAAGTTTGCAAGTCATATACACCTTGTGAACTTTAGTATATACACCTGGGTCTCTTTTTACGCGGATTTATTTAACACAATTTTGAAGTTACGCGATTCGTGTTTCACTGGAAGTGTGTTAAATAAGTCTGCGTAAAAAGAGACCCAGGTGTATGAACTCCGATAATGCGCTATTATTTTAAATAATAAATTTCGCGCACTTACGTTATATTGAAAGTAATAGCACATTATTGGAATTCGACTTTCATCTTAGTAATTTCAATATTTTCAGTGCTTTATAATAGTAAGATTTTATGCAATAATGAAATTAATATCATAATTTCCACATTTTATGTATACACACATTAAATTTTACAAGATTATAATGTAAATTTGTTCAAACATTGTACGTGTTAATTTTGCATTTTAAATCACATTCTGTTTTTGCTTTTTAAAAAAAGAACGTAATCAATTATTAATCATTTAGTGTCCAGAAGTTTATTTTTAAAAGGTCAGTAATAGCAGGGGGCATAATTAAATTTGACAATTAAAATCTGATTTTTAATTGTAATTAACAATTTAAAAATTACTTACTGCGACTTGAAATTAATGTGAAATTTGATTTTTAAACCGAATTGAAAATTAAAGACAAAAATAAGAATTTAATTTTTAGTTGTTAGTTTCATAAACAATTAATAAAATCATTGTCTCAAAGACTAATTACGTTGTCACCAGAAAACCACTGTTACAACATGAGTGTGAAGTTGGCTAGTTGTTTGCAAACGAACCGTGTTTTTTTGGCAAATAGCTATAATAATTAAAACGTGTATAAAAAATATAAATTACTGTACTGTAAATTATGCATAAAAATATATTATTTTGAATAAAATTAAATATTATAGTTAAAAAAAGTTTGTCTTGTATCAATTTTTTTCAAATTTGAAATTTTTTATTAGTCATATTTTATTTCCTTATTTTTTTTTTGCGTGAATTTTAAAGTAATTTTATGTTGGTGCTTTGCTTTTACGTGAATTTTGAAAAATCACAGACCGCATCCCCCCTTTTTCAATGTAAGTTACGTCTCTTTTTGCATGATTTCGTTTGCGCGTGTTTTCTGAGGAACCTATCTATCTCGTAAAACGAGACCCAGGTGTATTAAAATTATAATATATTTTATACAAATATTAACAAATTGCCATATTCTATTATGCAACCCAGAAATATTCAATTTTTATTTAATCACATAACCTTTCTATAAATTAAATTAGTAATTTACATTTAATGTATGATAATATGCATTTACATAATTTATAACATAAATTCTATGTGCTCTTATAAAATAATGCAATAGGAAAAAGAAAATAATATTGTTTCATTAATATAAGTGACAATTTATTAATGTTTTACTGTGATCTAACAATGAAAAATATTTGAAATATAATATCTAGGTTACAATGATAAACTAATAGCCACAGCAGCATTATGGTTTACATAGTATTTTATGTCATGGCATCATTCAATAAAAATATGATTATTGAAATGTAGATATTAAGAGATTTCAGTGGCACTACTGTATAGAGACTTTGCTACTATTATTAACAGCCTGTATAAGCATATAAAATGGTGATCATGTGATGTTTTGATGGGTTTATACCTAACCTGCCCATAGGATAATGGTGAGTGTGGTTTTTGAAAAACCAGACCTCATAATATATAGATGCTGAACTGAGTTCAAATGTATATGAATATACAGTTAATGAGCTTGGGTTGAAAACATTAATGTGTTTTCACCATGGGCTTCTAGCTTTATAGAACCAAGTTGGTAAAAGGTGGCTGCTCGGGAGTTACATTAGATCATAAGTTCTAGGTACAGTGTTTTCAAATCCAAGACTCGTCACTAATGAAAGACACAAGCTAGAAACTAATCTGGCAATAGTGGATGAGTAAGTATCTAGATAGGAATTTTATGCACAAACATTCCTGAATCCATTGATTACTAAGGCATGCAACTTGGCTCTACTATATAGTTTGTGACTGTTTTAATGTTTTTCATAAAAAGGCTAACAATATTTTAGTTTAGTATAATAAAACTGCTTGTATTAAAATTTATGAGAAAAAGAGATTTACTTTTTATTTTAATACAATGTACTTTTTTTATTATTAAAATGATAAAATAATATTTAAACTTTAAAATACATCTATTACTATATTAAATCTTTCCAATGCTTTATTGGCCATCTGATCATGAAAAATATTTTAATGTTAATAAGCGAATCCTAATGATGAGTTGAGTGGATTGTTTATGTTAAGAAGTATTAATATTATTATCAGATTAACGTTATGCAAAGTTGGGTTTGTGTAACTTAATGTAAATTGAGAAGCAGTCCTGATTATTGAATCTTATTATAGAATTTTACATATGAAATAATTAGTCAGATTTAAAATTAAAAATATATTTTAATAAAATGAAATGCTTTTAATTTTCAAAATGAATTTACAAGTGTGAAATAAATAACACTGAAAGTATAAAATTATTTTATTAATAATAAACATTCCATCATATTGATAAACAGAGAGATATTTTTCTCAAATTTTCTGGATAATTTATTAATTTTTTTGATGATTTAAATTTTTTGTAAATATAATAGTATAATTTATTTAAAGACTAATAGTTCAAATTGTAAATTTACATTATTGATCAGTAATAATCTTTAAAATGATTATATATTGTTTCATACAACATTAAATTATTAACTTATAGTGAAAGTATATATATAAAAGACATTTTGCAGGTTCATCAGTGTTAAAATTAACAGGGATATGTCTTTTATATATGCAACCCGTGAAAATCTTAGTATCAACATATATATATACAGAAACATTTGTAATACATAAAATGCATTGGGGTTTTTTTTATATTTGTACACATTTAGTAAAAAGTTATTATATTTTTTAAGTAATACTGAATACCAATTTTTCTATTCACATTAACAATGTTTATGGAGAATTGTTATAATTAAAATGACTTGTATTAACTGTATACCATTAAAATACATTTCTGCACTTTAAAAATAATAAATACAATTATAAATATATAATTTTTTTTAAAACAGGCAAAACTCTCCATATAGTAGTGCCACCCAGTACAAGCCAGATTAATCAATAGATGCCAGAAAGTTTGGGCATAAAATCCCTATCTAGTGCCTACTCATCCAATATCCCCAGACTAGTTTTTAGCTTGTGGCATTCATGAGTGAGGAGCATTGGATCTGAGAGCACTGCACCTAAATCTTAGGATCTAATGCAACCCTCCAGCAGCCACCTCTTATCTTTACTTGACTACAAAACTACAAATCAAAAATTAAAAACATAATAATATTTTCAATCCAAACTTATTAGCTTCTATAGTTATATAGATCTGAACTCAGTTCAGTACCCATACATTTTGGTGTTTGGGGTTCTTTAATAAGCATAACCACCACTATCATATTAGCAGGATTAGTATTATAACCACTAAACATCACATGATCACCATTTTTTATGCTTGCTCATAACTGTTATTAAAACAGGCAAAACTCTCCATACAGTAGTGCCACTCAGTGCAAGCCAGAGTTATCAATGGATGTCAGAATGCTTGTGCATAAGATCCCTATCTAGTGCATAAAAAGAGGCTTGTATTGTTGAAAGTTTTTTTTTTAATTCAACATTTTGAGCTCACTAATATAATAAAAATAATGTTTTACTTTCTCTTAAAAGAATAAATCACTTTAATTATTCAGCTCAGTTTTAAGAAAAATTACTCTTTTACTATTTGTCTGCCATTAGATCTAATAGCTGTTAAAATTATTGAGAAATTATTAAGAAAATTGTTCATTTTGGCAGAATGGGTTTTAAATCATTTTCCATATTGAGTAAATATAATGTTTAAACGATATATTTTATTTGTTTTTGCTTTGTTCTCTAGTTAAGAATAATAATTTTTTATTTCCTGATTAATAATTGATAAATAACAGAATTGGCTACGAATCCTCTCTCTGAAAGAAATTCTAACCTAAGTTTGGAAATTATCTTCTACTTCAAAAAAAAAAAAATTCGAAGTTCCTTTCAAAATCAAATCTCAAATTTTGAGTATATCAACAAGCTGTGTTTATCATTACATCAAGGATATTAATTTTAAAAAAAATCAGTAAAGTACAATAGTTTTAAATTTGTTTTTTAAATCGGATTTTAATGATCTTAGCAAAATAATGCATAGAGAGTTTTTCAAGTTTTGACTTATATATAGATGCACACACATTTTGCTGAGGTACTATACTTTTTTATATTGTTAAATGATCAATGAAGATTTATTTTTTTGTTCAAAATTTAAAATATTTTAATCTCTAAGGAATAATTCAGCATTTTAAACATTTTGTTACTTAATATTTCATGGAAATATATTAATGTATTCTTTTTTAATGTGTTTTCTAAGAATTATTTATTTATAAGATGTACTTAGTTTGGATGAACATAAACAGCATAATTTCATGTAGGTAGTTTTTATATAAAACTTCTATCTTAATTGCTTTCTAAGACTATTCTGAAATCTTGTTCTATCTAGATGATAAGGAAATGCAAGTAATAGACACATTATAGTTTTGATTAAAAAAAAAAAACTTTAGTTAGTAGATACATCAAGAGTTTTAGCCAATATATATTGTTTTAAATGGAAATTGAAAAAATACTTAATCTCCAATGCAAAATATATAATTTGCATATTAAAGATCTAAAACGTGAGAACAGCTTTTCCTTAACATGTTTTATTTATATACAAAAACATATATGTATGAATGTTTATAATATATATATTAGTAATGAATTTTGAAAAACAAATAACAAATAAAGAAAAAAATGCAATATGTCATACATAAAGATGTATTTTTGAAATTACATTTATTTATTTTGTTTTTAAGTTAAAAACATTATCATTTAATATTTATATATAGAATTATATAAAGTGAAAGAAAAGTTGGGGGTGGGGGCGGTGTAATAATATTAAATCAGTTACTTCAGTAACTTCTGGTTTATCATACAACGTAAAAAGCAAATATATTAATAAACATGGGATACTCTATATTTTTTAATAAGCTACTATAGTATATTTTTTAATATAATAAACTACAAATCTAGATTTATTATAAGTAATAAATATGATTATTTCAAAGAAGATATAGCATAGCTTCTTGATATCTTGGGTGTTTTTGTTATACTTAAGTATATATATATATCTTTAATTCAATATATGAGATGATAATAGATGGACAATTGAAATCTTAAACTGGATTCCAAGTGATTGTAAAAGACCCAAAAAGAGACCACATATGAGATTGATGGATGAAATAAGAAAGTGTGCAGGAGTGATGTGGAGAAGAGAAGCTAAAGATTGGAGAAGATAGTTTGAACTTTGAAAAACCTTCATCCTGCAGTCGATTGATAATGGTTGATGATGATAATGATAAATTCAATATATTTGCCTTTTATTCAAAATTTTACTTGAAACTTCAAATTAATAAACAAAATTTGTTTAAAACTTTATGTAATATATAAATAGTTACATACATACTGTACCTACTGAAATTTGAGATATGTTTCAGTATGTGATAAGATGCCAGTCATAATTTTTTTTCTTTCTTGTTTAATTTTTAAATAATAAATATGTTAACTTATGAAATATATTATGTTGATATGATAATGATATTAATTTAAAATTGTTTATTATAAATTCTATTGTAGGATTGTAAATTGACTTTATTCATTTCAAAAAAGAATATGTGAATAATAAAGTATATTGTTTGAATAAAATCATTATTTTGTTATATGTTTTATTTTTGTTGCTGTGTTCACAATAGTAAATTGTAAACAATACTAATAAATAAACAATGAGGATTGAGCCAATTCCTCAACAAGCCTTTTGATAAATGCTTAGCCAGAGCCAGCATTTAAAATATCTGTCAGGAACACCCCCCCCCCCAAAACCGCTGACCATGGTTTCATGCTTTGGCACTCCTCAGAGAGGTGCCAGGGTAGGTTCAAACACTAGATCTAAAAATACCAACCTAAAGCCAAGCACTTATCTAAAAGTTATTTATTGAGTGAAAAATCTGAAATTTTCAGACACTTACATGTCTTTAAGCCCAACTATCCAACTCAAATAGCTATATGGGGCTGATAGATCTTTAGCCATACCATATATTAGTAGTCTTAGCAATATAACATCACATAAGACTTAAGGCAGAGACTATAAATAGTCAAAATAAAAGTCATAGATCACATGACCCTATTCTCTTAAGCTTGTAAGTTATAAACTAATAAATGTTTAATATTTCAAATATATTTGTTCTATTTATTTGTATGATATATTATACTGAGAAAATGTGTATAGAAATATATTTCCAGTGTTATATATTGAAAATGTAATGTAGATTGTTTAAGTTTTGTTAGAATGAAAATTAGTATTGGCACTGTCAAATGTAAATTTTTGTTGTATGTAATAATTCTAAAATATTTATTTTTATTTGTTGTATAAAATAAATTTTTATTAGAAAAATTCTACCAGAAATTGCTTAATGAGTGAGTATAGATGATTACTTTTGTTACACTGATATCTTATAAAAAAAATTTATAGGACAATAGTTTGAACTCTAGTTGTCTTTTGTTTCTGCTTTAATTTATCTTAAAACTATATAACTAACCAAACAAAATGGAGCGGTAATAAGCAACATTATCTGCCCATAAACCAGGCAGAATTATTGAGAATATTTTTCTGGGAAAACAAATTACTATAAAAAGAAAAAAATCATTGAAATTGCTAAACCATTAGAATATTTTTACCCTTTAAAATGGATGTTGGCTATATTTTAAAAACAGAATATAAACATCAGAAGATGTTCAAGAGTTCTTTCTACCTGCCTGCGTAATTTTATACAAACCGATTGATCAAAATTTTCCAAGATATGAATCAGTTTAATTTCCCATCATATTATTCTAGATAAAGCTTGCATCTATTCATTCATTACATGGTGAAATAATATTTATTCATAAAAGAATATCTCTTCATATCATTGTAAATATAAACTATTATTTGTATATGTAACATCATTTAAACCAAATCAGTTTTGCTTATAACATATAGTAATGTTTTTTTAAAAAAGCAAAAAAATGGCCTTAACAAAATAAACAGAAAGATTCATAAAATTGTAGAAAGTTTGAAATAAAACTAAGTATATCTAATTATAAATACAGATCATGGTGTATCAGAGGAATAGTTGGAAGAAAATAATAGTTAGATTATTAGTTTAGTTAATTAGGCAAATGGTTACTTGATAATGAAAGTACTGATAATAATAGCTAAAAAGCTTTTAATAAGACACAATTTATTAAATATCAGTTTAAAGTGCTGTTTAAAATATTCAACTTGGTGTCTAACTTTACATAAAATAGATATTTGAAAAAACAGTTAAAAAATGGCAAATACTGAAACCTTTTGAAATATGCAAATTACAGAAAATGCAAACCAAAATATGTTTGAAAAACTAAAGTTAGTAAAACTGAAGATATTGTTTATTAATGAAATGTAACAGTAAATGGCATTGATTGATATTTAATAGATCTGTGAAAAGAAAGAGTAAAAGAAATATAAGAAAAAACGGTGATTGCTGATCTAAAAGAAGATACCTAGTAAGAGTGATAGAAATATAAAACAAAATATAAAATGTTGAAAAAAATGCTGAATTGATATGCAGAACTTGTCTTTGGCAGATAATTAATGGTGATGATGATATCATTGACATAGAATATATATAGATAACAATTAAATGATTTATTGTTCAGAAATACATAAGAAGTTCAAGCAATTAGGGTTATGATCTACGAACTTTCAACTCCCTGCAGTAAAATCATCCAGGCCATCAGTAGAGAATTTAAAAATATTTTAATTTGATTTCAATAATTAAACTTTTTATAGAGCTGTTCGTATTTAATTTGCATTTCCTCGAGATATTTGCATAATTATAATTAGTTTGTTGAATAAATAAATAATCTCAGATTCATGTTGATAAATGTCATTCAAGCCTTTTCAATTTTATTTTATTAATAATTTTCTTAATAATTAGTATGGAATTGTTCGAGTATTATGACTATTTTCATATTATTGACATTAATTTTTATCATGTTTTGATAAGATTAAAATAAAACTATTTATTTCTTAGGTTAATTACGTACTACATTATATTATATTAATTTAGAGTGAGCTTATATACTTACGAATTTTATATTTGTGTAATATGCAATATCAATCAGCTATCATTAGATTTATCACTAATTCCTATTTCTCAAACAAAATTTCATAAGTGATCGTCATTACTGGGGGGGGGGGGGTATGTTTTTTCTCATTTCAAAAAAGATAGTGGAAAGCTGGCTGCATTGTAAACGATCAAAAAACAAACAAACAATGGAGTTAATGAGTAAATTATTTTGATTTATTACTATCATTAAAAAAAAGTTGTACGGATATAAAATGAAGAATATAGGGTAAGTTTCTATTGTTATTAGTAAAACAAATTTATAAAATATTTTAATACATTCAAAACTGTTGATAATAAATTAATGTTTGCTGATATTGGATTTTTAATGAGACTAAAAAATCTATTCAAAAAACTTATAAAGCTCTTCAAATAGGAATTAGGATTAATGACATTTTATTTATATTATAGAAAATATTTTCTACTTCTCTTTTGCCTTTTATCATTAATTTATTTTTAAATAAAATTTTATTTTAAAAAAGTAATATATCCACTTGCATATATAATTCTGCATAGACATATACTCACATATATATATGATTATGTGTACCTAGCCATATATGCATGCCTATGTTTACGTAAAGATTATGATTTAATTAATGAGTTTGTATAATAAAATGCATTATGGAGATAGATAATAGTAACATTTTGGTAAACGCTGGAAGACAATTTTGATACTAAGGGAATTACCAAACAATTGGTGAGACAAGCAAATGATAAACAACTTTAGATAAATCGTCACGAATATATATAATGTTCCATATATTTTATCCTGGGAAAATTTTTAAAAATCATTATTTCATCAAAAGTTTTTTTTAAAAAGGTATGCTAGCAAAATATCAATTTCAAATTTGAACAAAACTTAAATTTATACTTTCGATAAATTGTCTAAAGTTGTTCATCACTTTCTTACATGAGCAGTGATTTGGTAGTTCCATCTAGTGTCAAAACAGTTCTAGATCTTCTAAAATGATATCAAGAAAAGAATGGCATCAAGAAAAGAATGGCATATTACCACTGATGATGATCACGGTTATTGTTTACTTGTTCTTCAATCTTTGAGTACATGACATGGTAGTCACATTCGTACATTATATCTTTTAATAAAAAAAAATAAAAAAATACATCCACATACATATTATGTGCGTGCAAACATAAAATGCATGTACATATAACTTAAATGTTTAAATGTATGACAAAAAAACACATTGTATTAAAATTATTATTCAGTACAGAAGATTTTCAGGAATATGAATATCCGAATGTAATTATTTGTCAAATAATTCTTTAATCATCATCATCATCAACCATTATCAATCCACTGCAAGATGAAGGTCTCTCCAAGTTTAATCCATCTTCTCCGATCTTTAGCTTCTCTTCTCCACAACACTCCTGCACATTTTCTTATTTCATCCATCCATCTCACATGTGGTCTCTTTCTGGGTCTTTTACAATCTCTTGGAATCCAGTTTAAAATTTCAATTGTCCATCTATTATCATCTCTTCTAGCAATATGTCCAGCCCAACTCCATTTCAATCTTTTAATTTTTTCAATAAGGTCAGTAACACCTGTTTGTTGTCTTACCCATACATTGCGATTTCGATCTCTTCTTGTTACTCCCAACATACATCTCTCCATACTCCTTTGAGTGGTCTCTGTATTGCTTTTCTATTAAGTGTCCAAGTCTCAGATCCATAAGTAAGAACTGGTAAAACACATTTGTTAAAAACCATCCTTTTCAAACACATAGGCATATTTCCTTTTAATAGTTAATGATAAAAAGAAATTATATCATCACAATTGGAGACTTTATTTGAAATTCATCACATACAATCAGGAGACAAAATTAAAAATTTCTAATAATAAAATAAAGAATAGAATTGATAACACTATTATTATTATTCTCATTACATATAAAATTTATTTTAGAGAAAAAATACTGACAAAATCAAAATTTTTTGATAAAGATAGAATTGACATACACTATGATTATTATCATATGCATATAAAATTTATTTTGAAGACAAAATAAGGTCTGTTGATAAAAATATCCAGCGATTTTTTATATATGTCAAAGCGTTGATCGGGAATCAAATCCAGGTCAGCTGCTTGAAAGGTAGCTATGCTAACCGCTAGGCCATCAACGCTTGACAAACTTTTGAAACTTTTATTCTGAATGCTTTATTTGTTTTGCAAAGTTCAGAGAATGAAAGTTATAAAACTTTTTAATTAAACAATGCAAATGCTATTTAATAAATTAATACTTCATTAATGATTCAATTATTAACAAATATTTCATCCTTTATTTTCCAAATATTGCCCATTAATTTCAATATATAAAAGAAAAATTGATTACATTCATTTTTATTTTTAAACTTTTTTTTATGCAAACAATTTATCAGTTCAATACATTTATTCATTTTGACCATATCGTACAGTCATTTCCACGGATGAAAGTGACTTATATATGGCTTATACAAAGTAAAAATAAATGAATATATTGAAATGATAAGAGGTTCAAAAAAACAAAATTTTTAATGTGTAAAATGAATTTAGCTTTCATATAATCAGTATAGCTTTATTTTCATGCTCGATCAAAATTATTTATTTGTTTATTGAGTATGAAGATTTTATATATATATTAATTATTTGTAAAATATCATAAAGGAATTCCAAGAAACTAGTAAATTATCTAGTGTTATATCACATCCTTCAGTTCTACTATAGCATTCATAGATTTAGAAGCCATTGCTATATGATTCATGATTTATATTTGATCTAATCTACAAAGGTAAATGATTCAAATTACATTCATAAAATAAATGAGTGCAATGTCCATGGGTTGTTTTAAATCTACAAACATCAAATTCATTATATGATTACCATTTTCTATGATCCAATTGTTATTATAATAGCAAACTCTCCATACAATAGCTTGTTAGTAGTCAGTGCATGCATCTCTATCTAGTGCTTTCCCATCCAATATCCCCAGACTAGTTTCTAGCTTGTGGCTTTCACCAGTGAGGAGCTTTGGATCTGAAAACACTGGACCTACATTTTAGAATGCAATGCAGCCCTCTATCAGCCACCTTTTACCTATTTAGTTAACTACAAAGCTATAAGTACAAGTGTCTTTGGTTTTTAAACATCATAGTCATATCTATCATGTGGTTAGGATTGGTATAGAAACACTGAAACATCACATGATTACCATTTACAATGTTTGCACAATCTGTTAATAAAGCAGCAAACTCTCCATACAGTAATGCCACTCATAGTAAGTTTTAGTAATCAATGGGTGCAAGAAGGTTTGTGCATTAATACTCTATCTAGTGCCCACTCTTACAATATTCCCAGACTAATCTTTCATTTGTGGTTTGAAAACATTGATATGTTTTATATTGGCCTCATAGCTTTATGGTTAATTAAATAGGTAAAAAGTGGCAACTGGATGGTTGCATTAGGCCTTAAGATATAGGTGCATTGCTCTCGAATCCAAGGCTCCTCATTGATGAAAGACCCAAGCTAGAAACTAATTTAGTGATATTGGATGAGTGGGTATTGGATAGGAATTTTAGGCATAAATCTTCTTGCATTCATTATTAAGGCATGCACTGAATGAATGGCCATACTGTATATAGGATTTTCTATCATATTAGCACCTTGTGTAAGCAAGGAATTGGTGATCATGTACTATTTTAATGTTTTTATATCAATCCTGTCTGTAGGATTATGACTGTGGTTTTTAAAAAGTAAAGATATCAAAATTTATTGCTACTGAATTGAAATAAGATCTATATGACTATACAAGGGTATCTTGGGTTCATAGCTTTATAGTTAATCAAATAGGTAAAAAAGAGCTGCTGGAGAGTTTGTGCAGTGTTCTCAGATCTATGGCTCCTTACGGATAGAAAGCCACAAGATAAAACCTAGCCTGGTATAGGTATTAACAGCTTGTATAAATATAGGAAAAGATAATCAAGTAATGTTTTAGTGCTTTTATATCAATCTGGGGCATAGGATGATAATGACTGGTTTTTAAATAAAAAAGACATCAACATTTATAAATACTGAACTGGATTCAAATCTCTGTGACTACACAAACTAATAATCTTGGATGTAAAACATTGTTGTATTTCATCTTGGTTTCAAAGCTTTATAATTAACAAATAGGTAAAAGGTTACTGGTGGAGGATTCCATTAGATCCTAAGATCTAGATGTAGTGCTTTCAAATCCAAGGTTCAAATTAGAGACTAGATTGAGGATATTGGATGAGTAGGGACTAGGTAATAATTTTATGCATAAACCTTTTACATCCATTGATATCACTAAGGCATGCACTGGCTAGCACTACTGTATGAAGATGTTGCCACTGTAATAGCAAATTCATTTGACTTTATACAGAAAAAGAATCAGAATTAAAACCAATTCTTTTTTTATGTTGCACTTCAAGTATACAATAGTCAAATATGTTTAAAAATACATATATACAAGCAACAAAGATTACAAATTATAAAATTATTATATAAAAGCCTTTTTCGGCAAATTATGTTTTTTTGCCCTTTTCAATATGTCTCCACGATTTAAAGCACATACAGCGACATCTATAACAATACATGAGAGAAGATAGATAAACAAATGGATATTTGACATGATCTATTATGTGATTTTTTTTCCCCCTCAATTCTACTACAAAATTACTCTGTTATATATATTGAATGGATATATATCCACATATATTAATTAATTAACTATCCATTCTTTATCCATTAACCACTTATTATTTAACTTAATGGATGTTTTGTATATATTCATACAGTTGTTTTTATTATACATGATGTAGTTTGTTTCATATATTTTACGTCTATTAACATTTTTAATATAATCAAGAACACTTGGGAGAAAAAGCTAAAGAATACAATGATGCTATTGCTAGGAAAGATGATAGATCTGCGTTACATGTTCATTATTTGCAGTATGGACATAAAATAAATTGTATTGATAATATAAGTGTTCTTGATTATATTAAAAATGTTAATAGACGTAAAATATATGAAACAAACTATATCATGTATAATAAAAACAACTGTATGAATATATACAAAACATCCATTAAGTTAAATAATAAGTGGTTAATGGATAAAGAATGGATAGTTAATTAATTAATATATGTGGATATATATCCATTCAATATATATAACAGAGTAATTTTGTAGTAGAATTGAGGGGGAAAAAAATCACATAATAGATCATGTCAAATATCCATTTGTTTATCTATCTTCTCTCATGTATTGATATAGATGTCGCTGTATGTGCTTTAAATCGTGGAGACATATTGAAAAGGGCAAAAAAACATAATTTGCCGAAAAAGGCTTTTATATAATAATTTTATAATTTGTAATCTTTGTTGCTTGTATATATGTATTTTTAAACATATTTGACTATTGTATATTTGATTTTATGACAGTATATAGAAAAAAATGTTTGGTTGTTTGAACAACATTATGGATGAATATTCTAAAAGGGATCTTGATTTAAGATGAATCTTAGTGATAAAAGTTTATCTTAAGTTATAGACAAGTCTGATCATTTTAACAGCTTTTTATATGTTTTCTGTGAGACAATTTCTATTTTAGTATCTGACAAAAAAAATTTAAATGAACATATAGCCACTGCAAATGGTAGATTTGAGTGTGTCAATAATATTTAATGGAGTGGATTAGTGTATTGGTAGGTGGCATATTTTAAAGTTCATTGATCAATATTCTCTCTGTTCATCTAGTTCTCAAATTTATGAACTACCAAGAAGTTGTCCATTTGATTACATTTGCCCTGCATAGTTTAATGCAGAGATATTAAAATGGTGACTTCCAGTGTTCAATCTTTATGAATAGTATCTCTAGCTTCATTACTTTTAGCGCTCAAATTATTTATAAACTATTAAGCAATAAACTATTTGATTATTTCCAAAATTATAAAATTCCAATATAGTGAAATTTTTCAGAAACATTTTCTTGCTGCTAGTATGCAGACCTGTTTACTTTTATCTGTCTACTTGTTTGATCATTTGTCCTTCCATTCATCTATTCATAAATTGATTTATTTCTGTGGACCTAAATGTCAGTCTGTCATATTTGTCTATTTTTATCTGAGTTTCTATTTATTTCTACCCATACACACACATTCATATATAACGGTAATAATGTTCAAGGCTAAATGAGTGGTCAAGTTGCAATCTTTAGTGTCTATTTGGGATTCCACTTTTATTGTTAAGTGGAGATTGCCTTGATAAAAGTTTGAATTTGTTGATTGTTATTGATATTGGGATTGTCTAAGTGTCGACTGGTTTTTAATACATACATACAATGAGCGATAGTCATCTAAATTCGGTTTCCTCATAAATTCCTAATGACTTCAATCAACGTGAAACTCACTTTGTTGTATTGATAATTAGACATACAAGTTTCTACTAGATTTTAAAGCCTTTTGTTTAACTGTTGAAAAGATCTTCACTTTAAACAGATTTATAGATACATAATATTTCATATAATTAAAAAAGAAAGCAACTTAATTTGAATAATTTTAGTTTAAAAACCAGTAATATACTAAAAGCATTTTTGTTGATTGTTGTATTCATTTGTTGAGAAATAAACAGTGAGTTTACTAGGGACAATTTACTCCAGAAGTTTTCGCTTATTTTATTTTAATTAAAGTAAAAATAATTATAATGGAAAATAATTATAATTAAAAACAAGCTGTCTGGATTTATTTTTAATTGAAAATAAAAATAACTAATTATAATGAAAATAATTATAATTAAAAACAAGTTGTGGGGATTATTTTTATCTGAGATAAAAATAACTAATTAAAGTTAAGAACAATCAAAAGGGAGTTGGAAAACACGCGATTAAGATTTCGGAATGTAGCAGATAAGACTTAACAAAAGAACTTGGAGGAATATATAAACTGCTAGAGGAAAACATCATGCACTTGTTATAGTTTGTTAACAGAAGAAGTTGGATATGTAAAGCTATTAAGAGCTATTTGCGCACAATGGTTAAGAGTTGTTGCAGCCGAGTTTTATATATTTTAGATATATTTCTTTGTACTCGTTTATGTTATCGATCAGATTGTAAGTGTTTTTCTCCCCCTCTGAAAAACTTAGGGGTGAAGACATTACAAGATTGGTACAGTCTAATGTTTCAAACCTAGTGAAACTTGAAAGAATAAACCAGACGAGAAAGTCAACCGATACTATTGGAAACAAGTAAAAGCCGTTAGGACAAAGCAGTATTCCTGAATTTATTATGGAAAATGCCGAGGAATGGCCTCTCTATATAATGCAATTGGAAAATTTTTCAAGTTAAATGGGATAAAAGATAATGAAAAAAAGTGGCAGCACTTTTATGTTTAACTGGACGTAAAGTCATAGAAATTGTTAATAAAATATGGGATGGACCGATAACCGACGGAGGACAGTTTGAAGATATAGTTAAAAAATTAATGGACTATTTTAGCCTGAAGCTGTCTAGACACGTAGCTAGATTAACTTTGAGAAATAGAAAGCAAGCCAGGGATGAAAAAATTAAAGACTATGATATAGCATTAAAACAGTTGGCAAAAAACTGTGGTTATGGCAAATTTTTAGAACAAGCTTTGCTGGATCAATTATTGTGGGGAATGCAAGATGAAAGATTGCGACTGACGTTGTTAATGGAAAGCGACTTATCATACGAAGTGACTAAAAAAGGAATAGTATATGAAGCAGTAATTGAGCAAGCCATAGCTTTTAGAAACAATTCAGAAGACACCAGCAAAATAGCAGTTTATAAAATAGATCAAAGGCAGCAGCCGAAGAATGAAAATATAAAGAGAGAGACAATGTTAGCAGTGAAATGTTTCTGCTGTGGTAAAACTGGCCATGTATCTAAGAATTACAAATGGAGAAAAGAAAACTTTTAACTGTGGATTTAAAGAACATTTAGCAGCTGTATGCAAAAAACCATATCAAACAAAATATAATCCAGATACCGATGGTACAACTAATACCATTAACTATGTATCAATTAAGGGGCAAAGAATTGCCATTAGAGATAGGACTATTCCTCAAAGACAAACAGAGATCACTAAACTACAAGAATTGGAGTCAAGCAACCAAGAATTAGCTATCATGCTTCAGAAAAAGACAATCTGAGTTACAACTCAACTTGCAGTTACACAAATTGAAAAGTTATAATTCCAAGTTACAAAATAAACTGGAAGAATTTCAAGGAAAATTGAAGGTTTCTAGACAATGAGTAACAGAATTAGAACTTTTTTAGTGTAACCAATATGAGTATTGCTAGTCGACAATATGAAAAGACGACTAAAGAACTATCAAAAGAAGTGCACAAATTAAAACTGGATGTTTATGAATTAAATAAATTAAAAGAAGAACTTGAGCAACAAAATTCAGAACTTAGTGAAAAATTACAAAGCAAATTTTCAGAACATCAGAGTTTTGAAAGATCGAACGAAGATTTAAAAAGTGAACTCGCTATGTCAGAATTATCCGAACAAATGGAACTACAAGAAAAGATGGCCAAAGCTGAAAGTGAAACAGATACTTTCAAGGATTTTTTGGAAGAGCAGCAATCTGGGATAGTGAGCTGCCAGAGACAAAAACCAGACAATGGGAAAAAACCCAGAGTTTCTCCAAGCAGGAGAAAAAAGCACTCAAAGCTAAAAAGAAGAGTTTACACATATTTCAAGGTTATATCGATTAATCGGGAAAATCAAGTGTTTCTCCAAGCTGAAAAAGAGAAATCACCCAGACCTGTACGGGATAAAAGAAAACCGCGCAGATTAGATGATTATGAGTAACATAAATAAACTCTAACTTCTGAAGTGAGGGGAGGAAGTGTTGTATTCGTTTGTTGAGAAATAAACAGCGAGTTTACTAGAGACAATTTACTCCAAAAGTTTTCGCTTATTTTAGTTTAATTAAAGTAAAAATAATTATAATGGAAAATAATTATAATTGAAAACAAGCTGTCCAGATTTATTTTTAATTGAAAATAAAAATAACTAATTATAATGGAAATAATTATAATTAAAAGCAAGTTGTGGGGATTATTTTTATCAGAAATAAAAATAACTAATTAAAGTTAAGAACAATCAAAACGGAGTTGGAAAACACGCGATTAAGATTTTGGAATGTAGCAGCTAAGACTTAACAAAAGAACTCGGAGGGATATATAAACTGCTAGAGAAAAACATCGCGCACTTGTTATAGTTTGTTAACAGAAGAAGTTGGATACGTAAAGCTATTAAGAGCTATTTGAGCACAACGGTTAAGAGTTGTTGCAGCCGCGTTTCATATATTTTAGCTATATTTCTTTGTAATCGTTTATGTTATCGATCGGATTAAAAGTGTTTTTCTCTCCCTCTGAAAAACTTAGGGGTGAAGACATTACAGTGATAAATAAAATATATTATCTAATCCACTGTAACTATTCATGGCAAAAGTAAATTAAAAATCACTAATATAAATTGTAACGATTTAATTTTAAAATTAATGGAATTATATGTATATAATTATGTTATATATATATAAGAAGAAAAAAATCATTAATTGTAATTTATTTTTGTTGTAAAAATATAATTAATCAAAACTAAATTTAAAAATCATATTAGTTTTTTCCCCATCCTATCATAATTATCTAATAGTAAAATAGAAGCAGTCAACAAAAAGTTGAGAACTTCTTGAAGAGTCAATTATCAAAAAAATTTGGAAACCCTTGGTATTAGCATAAAAATCGATTGTTTCGGATAAAGCTTGCTTTTCTTGCCAACTTTGAAAAACAATTTATTCAACCATCTTTACATTTGGAGCTTCATTACAATGAATTTCTTTGGTTCAATGCCTTAATTTGCTATTAGAAACTATAAATTTATATTGAAAATGTTTTTTATCATCTACATTTTAATTTTTTGCAGCAAAATATAAGGTCTCAAATTAAAATGAACTTCTCTCAAAATTTATGATCTTTTGTTATTAAATACTGATTTTCTTATTTGATAAAAATTATTTTTAATATAAATATTATATATGATAATATATTAATATTTCTTGTTGTTTGTATTGATTTTAATAAATTGTTATTTTTAATTTAAATATTTAAAATTATTATTTGTGATTTTTATCAAAATATATTTTGCAATTGTTGAAATATGTTGCATATTATTAGATAAGAAAATAAAATATACATTTCAATTTATATTCCACTAAAGAGTAAATCCTCCCCTCTCCTTTAGCAGCCCATATAGAGGTGCAGTGAACAGAAGGCAAAGCTTATCTGGTTTTCCATTTACTATCTGATGATAATATCAGCATTTTTTCATTATTGTTTTACCTTTTATTTAAAAATATCTATATACCTATTTATTGACGAATGTTGAGCGTTTTCTATTATATTAAAAGAAAAATCCCAAACTTCTGAAAAGAAATTTACTTGGCCTTTATTCAAATCTTAAGCATGACAAATGGATGCATTAACTCTGTATCATAGGATTTGTCATTACATATTAAATTTACGTATTTAATAAATAATGACAATTCCATGACTCAGAACATGTGCAAAATAAAACTGTAAAATAATTGTTTACATTACATAAATCATAATTTAATTGAAAAATTACTGGGAAATGTGGATAAGTTCTAGATTTTATATAAAAAAAAAGATTTTGGATAATTGTGAAGTGTTTTAGTATTTTTTTTTTCATATGTCTCAGCATCAGCCAGGACACAAACCCACAACCATCTGCTACCAACTACTTGCTTGTGAGGCAGCTGTGATGACCTCTTGGCTAACAACGCTTGACAAGTGTTTTAGTATTAGTGTGAAGTTTGGAAACTTATAGTTTATCAGCCTGAGAATTTGATGCGGCATAAAATATCTGCACTTAACTACTTTTCGTTAAGTTGAATAATTAATTTAATTCTCAATTTTATTCAACATAAATATCTCCAAGACCATTTTACTATTTGTTATTTAAAATTAATTTCAATTTATATGTGTTTTAATTTCAACTATTTACACTTCCTTCTAACTTTTGTAAATTCTAAGAATGTTAGTTTACTATTACCCAAGTTTTACATTTCATGGTTTCTTTCATTAAATGTGAGAAATTTATGGTTGTAGATGGCCAAAAAAGGCCATTACTTTATATTTGTATATGAGCAAATAAAAAATCATTACTGAATTGATTCTCTAGATTTGAAACTCACAGCACTTTATTAACCACACCTTTGAGCATCAACTGATACCTTAGCTAATGTCTTTACATTTTATAGAAATTTAGGAACATAAATTATTTTTTTACAATATTATAGATTATAATTATTAAAGATTAAAAACTTTCACATACATAAACTTTTATATACATCTTTCTTCAACAAATAAATCTGTTTGATGTCTCACATGTAACTATCTTATTTTTGAGAAATAAAAAATGATGGTATTTTTTTAGTAGATAGTATTCTTTTAGTAAAAGTCCATAATGTACTAACACATGTATACTTTTGAGAATATTGTCCCTATTATTATATCATGAACAATCACATTGCAATAACAGGGATATATGAAATATATATTAGATATTTACTCTGCATGGTTTCCAAAAACTTTCAGAGAGAAATTTCAATTAATAGCATTTTTTAAATCCATGTCAGTATGTAAATATATTAAAGTTATCAAGTAATAATTGACTGGGTAAATTCAGAAAATCCATTATATTATTCTGGAAACACTAGTATGTTCTTTCATAATAGCCAAATATGTTTATTTTTATAATTACTATTCAAATTTTTTGACACTGAAGAGTAATATTCAAAAGGTAATACAAACAATTGTGTTTGTTTTCTATTCATGTTATTGATATATGTACTTCTATGTTCTAATTAGTCATAGATTAAGCAAAATCTCCTTTTGTAGATATAGTTTAAATAGTCCATGTTGTTATATAATAAATTATGTTTCAATGATCAAGTTGGCATCGACTTGTAATGATTTTATGAATTGGATTCTGACTAATAAAATGTTTTAACATTGTATTAATAAAAATAAACCAATGATTTATCACTTGGGTTTCATAAGAAATTAAACACAGAAAGTGTAGAGCTGGAAAATAATGTATGATCTTAAAATCCACAGTCTACATTCTATTACTGCACCAAAATGCAGAACATGGAATGAAGGAGATAATTCTGAAACAAGAATCTCTAGAACTTCACCTCCAGAATGTGTCGCCCTTCCATCTCATTAAACCACATAGGGTAATCATGTTATAGGCATTTTTATTGTATTTGTCCACATGGTTAAAAATGACATTTTATTGTTGGCTTGATTGTAATTAACTGTTAACTATATTACTTTACATTATTGCTGTGAAATTAAGATATTATTAATACGATATTAGTCAAATGAGTAAAACATGAGAAATAGACTTCATAAAAATATTTTTCGGATGACCTAGAAAAAAGTTTTGAGAAAATAGATCTATTTATCTCATAAATATTATCTAAATATTCTCTAAAGATGAACCACATTAATTATATTAATTTAAAGGACATGACTGGTGATAAAATAAAATGTAGAGCTACAATGAATTGAGATGTTGAAGGTTGCAGAAAGTAAAATTCACTGCAGAAATAGGTTAAATGATAGCATTAAATAAAAAGAGTAAATGAATCAAGAGTTATAAAATAGACTACATGGATTGATTTATATAATCTTCACAAAATGATTGGTGTGAACTATGCCCTCTACAATAATAGTGTCTTTTTGTGTTAGTAATTGACAAATATATATTTGTGAACTTCAATGTTTTAGATAAATTAATACATTGATATGTTTGTAGTAATTGAACTAATAGACATTAATAAATAAAATAAGAATACATTCGACATAGTTGATATCTACAATAAAAAGAAACAGGAGAGGGTTAATATATTAATGATGGCAATTCAATGACCAAACAACCTGTCATTGATTTGATCATTGCATCAAAATCTTGGCTTTATTTAATCCAATTATTTACTTTAACTGATTTATTGTTATGTGTTTGTTGCATGATCAGTTCAGTTTTACATCTTAACAATTTTCCCTGGTTAATAATAATTTAATTGTGTTGCATGTTAAGTTTAGCAAAGTTTTTATCTCACTTTATTTTAAATAAAATATATTCATCATAGTGACAGGAATTTATATTAAGTTGAAAAAAGATTGATAAAAATAAATTATATGATAATAAAAAAAAAATACTAAAACAATTATTAAGGAAAGATCATTTTTTAGATTTCTGGAAGATTATGTCAGTACATATTATTTTTTATTCATTTTTAAAACTTGTTTTAATATTTTTTGCAAGTTTATTTCACTATATATATATATATTAGAAAGAATTTAAACTCAGACTTACAAGGTTGAAAGTCTGAGTTCAAATCCTTTCTAATTAAATTAAGTTCAGTATATGCAATATACTTGTATTTAATTATATATATATATATATATTATACAAATTTATGTTAGAAGTCATATTTTAGATATATTTCTAGCTTTCATTAAGAAAATTAGTGCATAAAAGCAAGTAATATAATTTTCTTCTTCTTTCTTTTCCTATGTTTTGATTTCTACTTTAATATATCATACCATTTACCACTTTTTTAAACACTTTATCAATACTCTTTATTTATATCAAAACTGATGATGACTGCAGGACAGTCAAAACTGTTAGTTTTGATATAAACAAAGAATATTGATAAAGTGTTTAAGAAAGTGATAAATGGTATGATAAAAGCAAGTAAGTAGTCACTAAAAATTAGTCTATCAACATCAATACAGGCTTATTTTTGGTCATTCTTCTTATAAATTCCATAGGTTTGAAAATATTGGATAACTCAAGTATTCAAGCATTATTCCTCAAATAAAGTGCTGAAACTTGAAAAGATGTTATCGAACTAAGACTTATACAAACTCACTAAATAGGTTTGCGAGTCTAAATATAAAATAAATTTTACTTTGAAACCAATCTATATTGCTTGCTTAAAACTTAGCTAGATCCAAGATTCTAAATAGTTTTTGGCAGTTCACCTAAAAGAATAGTGATTTGCATGAAACAGGCTGTTGAAAAACTTAATGCTTATGTTGATTATTAATTTATAATGTAGGATTTTTTTTAAAAAAAGCAATATATTGTATGTGATTTTAAAATATATAATTTTTATATCAATTTATATATTAATTTATAAGAATAGTTTTTTATTGGGTGTACAGAAAAAAGTTCTTGGATCTAAATTCATTATTAAATAGTTCAAAGGTACTTATGTATTAGTCCTGCAATGTAGTAGAGATGATGCACCTTTTCACATTCATGATAAATGTCTAATCTTGCAATCCCATCAAATAAACCTGGCAATCTCATCTGATTTTTTCCAATAACATGATAAATTTACACTTTCATTTATTGTCCAGATTTCGTTTAGACAAGTTCTTCTCAAAGTATTTTTTACTTCAATATTTATTTTATCCAATTTTTTGGTTAATACTACAATTTTTTTCTTTCTTTTTTTTTAAACAATTCAAAATGTTAAACATTTGGAGTTTACCTGCTACTGAAATCAATGTGGTGTGGTACATCCACACTTTGGACCAGCAAAAGCATTGTAACATTTGACAATGTAATAATAATATAGGCCTTCATAAGGAAACATGCTTGGATGGTTCCAGAATTCCATTTATAAAAGTGATCCAATTTATTTACTGCTGGACTCACAAATTAACATCCATAGAATAGGGGGGGAACAGAACTTGATTTAGCAGAGAAAAACATAAAAATTGGAAGCCCTAACAAAATCATTGAAATTGATGAGAATCATTTACACACAAAAAAAAACAAGCAGGATAAATTCTTCTGGAACAGGAATACAGATGAGGTTTCATCATAAGAATTCATGTTAGAATAGTGCTTTGATGGAAGCCATAAAACAAATTGTAGAAGAGGAATTGACAATTTATTTGGACTATTGGAAATCCTATACCACTGCTGAATTATGAGCTACCAAAAACTGATCATTTTCATGTGAATTATACTGGATGACATCAAAAACATTAGTCCATCACATTAAAGAAATAATAAAAGTGTACTAATTAATTTTTTTTTTTTTGGTTTTGAAAAACAATGCATTTACTACTTATTATTTCTGGTGAAGATCTTGTTGCATAATCATATGTTAAGTAAGTCTCCATTTTGGGAAAAATAAAAAAAATTATTTTAGTTTCCATTTTGAAACAAAATTGTAGCCACTTAAAATAAAGTAGAACAAGTGAATTGATTGTCTCATTATGACAATTCCTATGGTAAGTACCGCATATGTATATTTTAAGCATTTTGTAATTTAGTGATTGTTTTGTCCTTATTTAAAGTAACACTTGGGAATTGCATAAAACTTTTTCAGATTTATTTTTGCATAATATTTTTTATTTTTAGTATTCTTAAAAATGTACTTTTTCAGATTTATTTTTATGTGAAATTCATATTTTTAGTATTGTTAGAAATTAATATTTTTGGTATTGTTATATTTAGTCTGGTGCAATTACTGTCATGTATTAAAATGCTATGCCTTTTCACATATATATTCAGACTGCCAATAACTTTGTAAATCTTGTAAAAATAATCATATACACATGGTCTGCTTTGACAGATTTATTATTTTACATTTGTACAAGATCTAAGTATACATGTTATTTGGTCAGTCACAAGATTAAAAAGTTATCAGTGGATTGATATGAATGTAAAAAAGCGTAGCAGGTCTAATACGTATGTAGCTGTTCAAAATAATCATTTGATAGTAAATGTATTATTGGTGTCGTTTATAAGATTCCTCACAGTTCATTGTAAAATGCATATAGCTCAAAGTAAATTAAGTCTTAAAAAAGAGTTAAAATTAATAAAAGTACAATTTAAAATATATATTATAACTCAGCTTTATATATTCTTAAACTGAAAACAGGTCATAAATATTATTTGATAATGCAGAGGCTATTTTTATGAAACAAATAAATTAAAAAGAAACTGATGATAATTTTTTTTAAATCTGAAATCATCAATCTCCTGAAGATATCCTTTGATGTTAAAAGAAGTTGGTTTATGAAATAAATAATAGAAAAGATATTTAGTTTTGTGTGTATATATATATTGTTTGTATCTTATTGATTTTCATATGAAAAGGTCTATTTGTTAATAAATGAAACTATGAATGTGGAAGAATTTTACATATTGTAATGTTAAATGATTTTCTACTTTATATTATATATATATAAACAAAAACAAAATGGTTAATAAGATGTGAAATGATTTTCAATAATAAAAAATATATTAAAAAAATTTGATAATGATTGAAATAAATACTAAACCTATATATATATAAATGGACTTTATTAATAATAAATTATTTACAAGAATTATTATATTTATATTAAGAGCTTTTTAGGTTTTTTTTGTTAACTTTTTTTTTTACTTTTCTTTGGTTGTTTTTAGAGTACAGTGTATTTGAATGAGATGATTTCTGTTATTGTATTAACGAGCAGCTCAGCAATATATTGCTTTGCCATATTTTTTGTTACATTTCTGAGTATGTATTTTTGAGCATATAAATATATATTATGCCAACCTATACTATACTTTAACAGCTGCATCAAGTAGAGCTTCCAAAAAAAAAAAATACTAAAAGAAATGTGGTAAAGTACTTTTCTATCATAATGTGACTTATGAATGTAGCAAACTGAAAAATTAAAATAAGTATTATTTAACTAAAGAGAGAATCTAAAAAATAAATATGAAGATATATAATTTTGTGAGAAAGATATTTAATTTGTAATTATTTGTTGGATTATTTCCATCATTTTATGTTAATTGTTAAACGTTTTTAGAAAAATTTGAATTTTTTTTTAACCATTCAAATATATTCAGTTGTTTATATTAGCATATAGGTTAGTATATAAAATAACATATTGAATGGTACATTACTCTCCTTTTTTCAGATGTTGTTGGACTAAACAATCATAGTAACATGGGAAGCAAAGCAATGACTTTTAGATTCATGAACATAAAATTTAAGGTGAGACTGTAACCAATCAAGCTATTCTGGCAAAGTTAGAACAACAATCAGTAAAAATTTTGTATACTTATCAATGAAAGCTTTCATGATTTTTTTTAAGAGCAACGTGAATAATTGCTTTATAAACATTACAAATTATCACACTAAGTTTATTTATAAAGTTATTGTTATTATTATGTGATCAGTTTTCTTTAAATTTTCTTTTTACTTTGCCTTCCCTCTGTGCAAAATTTTTGCCGTTTGAGTCATCTGTTTTTCTTTCTACTCATCAGTTCTTATTCTTTTGATCACTTTTCAATGCACTGACTAGTTTTACCAGTTTCACATTTACTTGCTATTTATCATTTTACTTTTTGTTCTTCAGTATTTTAAGTTTAAACTTTATAGAGATTACAATTCTAATAGGGTGCTAGAACTGCTTTATAAAGCTATTGCACGATACAAGGAATTATAATCACTCTAAAACTTGAAATGCTAAAAAACAAAAACTGCATACACAAAATAGCACATGAATGTGTAAGGACATTATTTTTCAAAAGTATGGTTGATGGTGATAACAATCATTACATTGAAAAGCAATTAAAAGAACATAAACTGATAATTAGAAAAGAAAAAATATCTAAAGTAGCAGATCTTGTATGTGCTTATGAATATATATTTCAATGGGAAAAGACTACACTACTGGACAGAGAGAAAAAAGTACAAAGAAGAAAATTTAAAAAACCTACTCACATCGTAAGTTTACAGAGTGTAATAATTCACAATGGTTAAAATCTGTTTTTTATTCTTGTTTTAAAGAAAAGGTGGAAAAAATCTGACAAAGTTTATAAATACCTATATATGTGTTCTACTGACTGCTTAATTGAGTAGAAATTGAAAGGTTGCTAGTCTTTCACATGCACCTACCATTATCTCTCAGACAGCTGTTTAAAATCTGATTGGCTGTCTGAGAGACAATGGTAGGTGCATATGAAAGACTAGCAACATTTCAATTGCTAACAATTTAATAACAACATGTGATTTAAACAAATGTTAATTGAGTAGATTATCAACTTAAATTTAATATCATGCTAATAGTATCATTAATTAGACCAGCAACAGTTACACAAAGAGAATAATATCATTTGAACATTTATGTTATTTGCTAACCTGTGTTCTATAACTAACAGGTTGAATACATTTTGAATAATGTAAATAAATATTTAATTTTTAAAAAACATTTAATAATTAATATTAGGTAATAAAAAATAGCCCAATATATAATTATTACATATTCTATCTAGTTATTTCTTATTCCTTAATTAGGAGAAGTAAAGAAACTAATAATAATAAAATTAAACCACTGAACATCACATGATCACCATTCTTTATGCTTACTGTATGGGGAGTTTTGATTCAATGAATAATAAAATTAATTATTTGTTGGATTATTTCCATCATGTAAATATTAAGAACTGAATGTCTTTAGAAAAATGTTAAACTTTTTTAAACTTCCTAAATACATTCAATTGTTAGTAATAGCATACATATTTAACATGATGTTAATATAAAATAAACCTTTTATATTGTGGGACAATATAAAATCTAAAAGTTAGATCTTTCAATCTATACATATTTTATACATTCTATCTATTAACTACTATATTAAAGTAGATGTACATTTAAATATACACAGATGAATATATACATATTAGCAGAACATACATGTGTTCAACAAATCTGAAAAAACTAGCCTAACATACTGTGGAATATATGGCTGACAAGCATATTAAAATAAAATATTTATCATTGGTTATATAAGGACTATAAAGACAGCCTTTCTCAATATCAAAAAAATACACAATCTAATAAGCATAAATATTTCATAAATCTATAAATTTCAAGGTACATCATTTCAAAATATGGTAATGCAGTAAATCCTCATAACTGCCTTAAAAATAAATATCCTTTCATTTTAAAACATGTTACTTTGTAGTTAGGACTTTCTTAATGATATGGTTCTTTCTCAGTAAAAAAAAATTACTAAGAACAATAAATATTCAGAGGTAATCCTTCCTAAAGCAAACATTATTATATAAAAATAAGGGAATGTTTTATCCTGAAGTCATTGAAAAATAAAATGTATCAATTCAATTAACCATTGTCAACTAAAGAAAGCAAAGGTAAAAATCTGATACTAGTTAATGTTTTGGTAACCAAGTTCTCCAGGTATAACACAGTGTAGACATGATTTGAATTTGTGCATATTTTAATTAGCATCACACCTTTTAATACCTGAAAAAAATTTCCGCAACTACTAAGCCAATACAATTATCAGTTACATTCATCCACACATGTATACATATTTGCAAAGGATTGTTTTTGTTTAGTCTATAATTCTATTAAAATTTTTAGCTGACTAACTATATAGATAAAATATAAAATATCAATATTAAAGGATCAAATCAAAATATAATTAATTTACCTATTGCCATTTTACTTTGGGAAGTTCTTTCTTTTTAATTTTTTTTTTGTAAATTTTTTGGGAAATAAATAGAAATAATAAAACATAATTTTATATTATATGTATACATTTATATATAATTATTGATTACAGCAATATCATAAATAAAAAAATTAGTTATAATAAAGTTTAAGAAAATGTTTGGTGGAATTTCAATACATGAATTCAGTATATAGATAAATTTATGACTGGTTCTCAATGAAGTTTTCTTATTTGTTTATATATATATAAAGTGAGCAAACATATTTATAAAATAATGTCTGTAGATGAAAATATATTTTCCACAATTCATTTAAATGATTTTTTTATTCAATTATGGATTTTAAAATTATTTACTGGAAAGATTTTTATTAATTTCAAATAAAGTATTATTTTTAAAGTTATGCATACAATTATTAAAATTCTTGGAGAAATTTTACTAAGTCTAAAAAATATTTAAGCCATTATTTTAGCAATTTTATTACTTTATTCTGAATTTTTAATTATTTATTTTAATTGTGGAAGATTTTGAAATGTTCATGATACGGTTAATAAAAATTTGAAAAAGATTACATTTAACTTGAGAAACTTTTCAATTTTATGACCATGAAGTTGCCAGAAATAAGTTGTCCTCTTCATGTTATAGCAATTCTAATTTAAAATGTAAGAGAATATATTGGGGCAACAGAGAATCCACTGGGTTAATTCTTCACTCTTGCATGTCTAGAAATATTTATGTGGCTAGATTGGCTTCTGACGTTCCACAGGAAAAAAAAACAATTCCTTTTATAACTTAACTGGGATCGAGTGAGATTTATATAACATGCATTGACATAAGTAAAAAAAAAAAAAACTATTTAATGTGAATTATGCAAAACATTATATAAAACATTCAAATAATTTGGGCGTTTTTTTTTTAGATTATTTTCACATAAATCTCTATTTTATCATAAAAGTTATCCACAGATCTTCAGTCCCAAACATTTAAATTATTACAATGAATAAGATTGAAATTTTTAGCCTTTCTAACCAAAGCTAAAATGTTAAAAATAAAATTAAAATTTCAGTTTATAACACGCACACACATTACTTTATATTACATATAATAAAACTAAAATTCATGCACGCATGTTAATGCTATTTTATAGATATGTGTGCTTGTATACATTTAAAATGTATATATGTATTAATATTTGATGTGTTTTACATTGTTTCTATATATATGTGTGTGTGTGTGCGCTTTCCCATATAATAAATTCATCTAAATTTACTTCATTAATTTTAATTTATTCTTTTTTAATTATTGGTTCAATTTAATAATTTTCTGACTGAATAAAACAAGAGAAAGAAATCTTTTGAATTTTAAAACGTATATTCCAACATAAAATATATATACTTTCTCTTTACAATATTTATGTATTGATATACACTGTCACAACATAATATTATTTCCACCGTAGTTTATACTCATACTTTGTGTCTATAAATATACAGACTTATATATCACTGACTCTTTTTTAATCATGGTGATTAATTATAACTATTCTCTCATTTAATACTTGCCAAGTTTTATGTAGTCACTTCATATTTTACTCTATTAAAATTTATGCAGTAAAATATTAAAGCACTGTCACTGGTTTTAAAACCCTAACGTATAGATGGAAATTTACATTGTGCAATGCTAATCACATTATATATGAGATTTATGAACAAAGACACAAATATTCATTTGTGTATAAAATTCATATAAGTACATTTATTTATATCCATCTAAATTATGGAATTTATTTACTTCAAAGTTACAATATAAAAAGTAGATAATATTTAATAAGTTTAGAGGTTTTATAGCTTTCATATTCAATTTATAGATATTTCTGCTATTTTGAAACTTCTTTTTTTGATCAATGAATAATAGAATTATTGGAAAACATAAACTAGTAGGAGTTTAACATTTATTATAACTTCTAAATGGAATACTGAATTTTTTTTTCATTAAACCCCCCCCCTCTCGCCCCATAATAACAGAAAAAATATTCGATATACAATATGTTTATAAAATACTCCAACACCATTTGTTGTAAAATGTGACTAATCAATAGATACTAGATAATGGCCTTATATCTTAATTCCCAGATTAGTTTCTGGCTGTTGGCTAAGTAAATAACAGAATTCAATTTATAATGTAGCCACCAACTTTATACCTAAGATAGTAGTTTAAATTTAAAAATACCGTAGACCGTGGACTCAGTCAACTTACTTCTAATCCTATGTAATATAGTAAATACATCTATTTTATTTGTATGTAATATATATATAATAATATTATAATTTAATGTCTGTATTTTTTCAAATCAATATATGTAATCTTATAATTGAATTATTATATTCAATTATAAGATTATATATATATATATGTGTATGTGGGTTATATCTCTGCAGAATAATAATTGAAACAACTGGACAATAGTGATTATTATTGGGAAACTTAATTAATTGATTGTCATTTCCTTAACAGAATATATTTTATGCTCTCAGTTTTTTAGATTGATCATAAAATAGTAAAGTTTCTTATATTATAAAAATCCTTAAATGATATTTAATGTTTAATAATCTTATAAAGATTATTTGCTAATCATAACAGTGGGAAACTTGATATATATTAGTTGATATTTATTTTTCATAGAATGACTGAATGATTTCAAAAATACTTAGCACTGTATTATTTTTAAAACATTATTTATAATATATATATATATTTTTTTATGTGTCAAAGAAATGGTCGGGAAGCGAACCCGCAAATCCGGGACAACTGCTTGTAAGGCTGCTGTGCTGACCACTCGGCCACCAACGCTTGACTATAATATATATTTATCATTAAAAATATTAATAAATGTATTTTTTTTAAACAACTGAAAATATAATTTTAAAAATGAAGTCTGCATAATAGTGTTTATAAGAGAAAATTGTCAGAATGCACACCATCATTACGATAATAAAGGAGGCGTGAAAATCAGTTAATTTCCAAAGAAATAAAAGTGGCTTTGCACTATATAATTTTAAAATAAATAAAATATTCAAATAAATAATTTATTTATTAATTTTACAAAATAAATAAATGGTAAAAATATTCAGGCTATTCTCCTTTTTCCTTATCCTATTTATAATTGGTTTGCTTAAACATTTGGAATGTTAGCTAAGTAAAGGTTTTATTCTGAAATGGTTATCACATATGTAACTTATTTATCTCAAAAATAAATAAATAAATTCTATAAATAAATAAATTACTTATAAACAAATGTTTTATTTACTCTAACATGTACTTCTAAAAACACAAAAACAATAATAAAATAAAATCTTACATCATTAATAGAGATAAAGATTTTAATATTAATATTAGAACTTTAGTAGTTTGATAGTTCTTTTTCTATCAGATAAAAAATGTAAATTTTCTTCTTTTAAATGCTTAACTCAATAAATAAATATTTTGACTTTTAGAGTGTTAGTATATATATTTAAAGATTTTGCACATAAATGGGGACAGTTGATTAGCCAAATAAAAAGTAGAAAGTTATGCTTATATAAATACATTAAAGATCTATTAGATTTTAAATAAAAGAATTAAAATCTATATCTAGAGTTATCTGTTGAGTGTATAGTTTTCAAACATACTTTTGTTTCTATTTTGTGTTGTTGTATTTTTCCTTCAGTTATATTTTTTTAATAAAAAATATTTATATATTTTAATTGAATGTATTAGATTTGTTATCATAATACATTTTAAGAATAAATTTAGCATGAGAGCATTTGATAAATGCAGTTGTGTATTTATGGATGAAAATATGTAAAACATTGGAAATGTCTATCAAATATGTCTCTTTATTTTATATATATATGTTGATACGAAGATTTTCATGGGTTG